>CM060846.1:270800511-271130511 GCA_030762175.1 Metallyticus violacea | reverse complement strand
ATTCATTGTGGTGTTGCAAGCGTCAACTCCAAGGTTACAAATGTGTTTATAGATGGCCAAGTGGTCTGCAAGCATTTCATTTATTCTGTTAAATACCTACATTTGTGTTCAGTTAATAAAATTAAGTTCAAGTGCAGTAATAGTTAATCAAATTTATCTATTGTAGCTCTCGTAAAGCCTTATCACTTTTACCAAAACCTCTAAACTGAGTGGGAATGCGTGACTTGTGGTTACATGAGGGTGAATCTGCAGATTGCGCCTATGCCAATAATGTTGGTTTATATTTGACTGGCTAGAACTCATATCGTATTGCAACATAGTTATGAGATAGACCCATATTAATGCCCGTAACTCTATATTGAAGTGTCTAAAACAATTCAAATTGTGTCTAAAAAATTCTTTTTACATATTTTACCAGAATCTTATACATAAAAAAGATATGAAGAGTGTTTACTGCTGAGGTATCACAGGTGGTGGACACTGATGATACGTGAGATGAAATGATAAATTGGGAAAGGATATTTTTAGGGAAGGAAATATTCCAGGCCTAATTTCAGGATATCTACCCGTCATTTACCATTATGAGGACTGAGGAAAACCTGAAAAAAAAAAAAAAAAAACTGTCACGGATGACGGTCTTGGAGCGAATCGAACCCCAGACCTCCCGCTCTTGAGTTCCTACCTTAACGACCTCGCTCATCCTTGTCGGTCGAAGAAGGATATGCTTAGATTAAATATGTAATTGAGGGGATCAGAAATTAAATGCACAATCTCTTAAATAAAGCCTTGTAGAAATCAACAACAAAGAACGCTTTACAAAAACTTGTACATGTACCTTGCAGAGAAAGGCTCCTATGCATGCTTCACGCACTTGTTTAAGTCAGGCAGAGTTAATCAGTTGGTGGCTAAATATTAGTCATTGGAGATCTTAAAGCGTTTTCAAAATTCTGAACATTTGAGCTGTATTTCAGCTTTAGCGTGATCAATAAAAACATAAAGTTACAGGGTAGGGAATTTTATTGAATTCTTTAGTATTTCATTATAAGCTTTGAACCATTTTTCGATCTATTATTAGGTTTCTTCCATTAGCTCAATTGCTACCGTGAATAATTTTCATTCAAACTTGTTTGTTTTAAAAACTTTGTGAAAATATTTGGAAGGAGTTCATATCAGTGTTTTGAAATTCCATAGTACAGCGGCAGGTCCAAGAAATTTGGCCCTTATGTAAAAGCATGGGGGAAAAAAAGACTCGTCTAACACTTCTATGATGTGAACAGCTACTGCGTTTTTGTCTAATTATGTAAATAAAATCATTCATCAATCAAATCTTCATCTTGAAGAGCGAAGAAAGATGCACAAATTCTGAAAATTAAGGTCTTGATAAGCAACAGTGTACCAACTTTTTGGTATTTTCGAAAAACTAAGGTCTTTGGATAACTTTCCACTTAGAAATATCAGCACTTTACATTTAAAATTTCAAACGCAAGATTGAATAGGCAGTTAAGAAGGGCACATAATGTTCCTCAACAGGTGAAACCATAGTTAGATACAATACATTCTTCTTTTAGCAGCTAATTCGAAATTCTTGATTTATGAACCTGTGACGACTCTAGAATGAGTGACTGTAGTATGCAAATGTACTAATAAATATAATAGCAAATTCTATGGTAAATATTACTTCTGCAATTTTAATTACTGCATTATTTTAACATGAAAAAGGCAAATTTAGTATCTGTATATGATATCGGTTTTTCTATTGCTCATAAAGAAGCATCCATAACTTCACTGCAGAAAAGTGAATTAATAAAAACACATCTATACGATGACATTATGGAGTTTTTAACTATGATGTAGTAATGGAAGTTCTCCATATAATTTTCTTAGAGACATTTCCATAACATTGCAATATTTATAACCTCATCTTGAAACATCCTTGAAATATAAAATCTTTTGTAGTGTTTCTTTTAAGGGAAATATTTTGGATAACACCATTTCCTATTATCGAACAAATTATGGGGGAAAGTTTATGTATACACTTGTAAGTGTAAAGATTGACTTCGTTTTAGAAACCTGAGTTTTTCAACATCACCAAAGCGCTCTTTAATTTACAATATCACGCTACCTAGTATTACATCATATATGAGTTTTAAGCTATGAAGTATTTTTACACTGACAGATTCTGATTAATGGAAGCAATTCTCACCGTTAACATGCTATTTTCATTAATTTTTTTGGAAAGTTTCGTCACTTCTTTCGTTTTCTGAGACTTTACTGTGTTTTAACAATACCTGTGGAAAAGATAATATCTAACGATCTTTACTTAGCACATTTAACAATGTATTTTCAATTTAATTACAATGGATAGGAAAGGAAGTTCAAAACCATTAAATATATTGTCAAATCTACACTTTTATCTACGAGGCTGGATTATCATTCCGCTCAATTCGCCTTCAAGAGCCTTTTAGGGTCGGTGAAAATGACCAACACCATGTGTTTGTTCCTGGTAGTACAAGTCGGTTCGGGTGGTCTAATGGTAACCATAATTATCTCGCAGACCCAAGATCATGTGTGCACTTCCGACCAGGGTCGATGGATTATTTCGGAGGTTAAAATTCCTAAATATGGCTTCCTTCGGAAGAGAAGTAAAGCCGTGGGTACCGTGTCGTAGGTTTACGGCACGTAGAAGAAAAGCCCGAAAGAATAGGCTTCTGAGCAAAATTTATCGGTCACTTCACGCCCTGAATTGAACAGCAGAAGACCTGAGATGTTAAAGAGTGTTTATAAATAAACCAAATAAATAAACAAGCTGGTAGTGCGCACTATGAAATCAAAGATATGATATCGTTGGCTAGAGTAATAAAAAAAACCGGTATGCCACAAAGAGTAGGGATATTTTGAATTCTTTCAAAATGTTAATGTAAAACTTAATTGGGTCTATTGCGTTCATTAGTAAAAACGGCTTAAAATGCAAAGTTTTTCGTTCATTTTTGGAGATAATTTATGCTATACCATTATTAAGACACATCTAAAATTGTCCAATAATTAAAATTTATAATCTAGCAAGGATAATTTCATGAAAAAGTGAATTTGATGTACGAATTCATAGCTCTCTCCAATATATTCCCACTAGAATTTAAATTATAATAATAAGCAGAACTGTGTTTTTTATGAAAAATCAATCACTTCTTCTTCCTACAGTGAATATAAATTTGATGCTTTAATTTCTTAAGATATAAATTCACATTAGAATTCCCAAAAAAGAGTTTTTATATTTTAATAACTGCTTTTTTGAATTTTTACGAAAAGATTTCCTTTTATCCAAATTAAATACACCACGCTTGTCTTCTTTTCAAATTGTATAAGGTGTTTGGAACAAACAATCCACTGCACCATTAACTGAGTGCATAACTTAATATTGAACATATCACTTACAAAGAAAATATAAACTGCAACATAAATTAAAAGTGCCGATACACAGTCAATTCCATTGTATTCCTTTAAGTGAAAGAGTAGAATTAGTATATATCCCAAGGAAAAACGGGTCTTATAATGTGGGTTCAAGCTTCAGGAGCCAACAACTGCTCCTAAATTGCAGCTACATTTTTGCTACCGCTACTGCTACCGATTTTTGAACAACCGAATAAAAACTAATAATGATTCTGATATATTTTCATGTTGACCACACTGAGATAAAACGCGTAAAATATGCAAGTTCCACAACCGCAGTTTGGTACGGTTGTCATGGCAACCAATCGACTTTCTCATGCGTAACATATCGCAAATTTCAAATGACAAATTTCAAATGAGACTACTGAACTTTCCCTTGAAATCATTTCTAGCAAACGTAATGGCTATAAACTATAACAAATTTAATTTGTTATAGTTTATTGTCATCTCCGTGGGAACACGATTTTTTCATATTAAGTGCTGATAACTACTAGTAATATAGCCTTTATAAAGACTATAGTGAATGAATAGAAAAAAGGATTAAACGTAGAAGAAAACACTTTAAAAACCAACATTGTTATGAGCTAATTCCCTTTAAATTTAAATGCACCACAAGTACTAAAATCATTACATTTCATATAGATATAATAGAACTGAGAACTCTTTTAAAATTTATTAGAATCATAACTCGCATAATTTGAGTTTTCAAAATCTTTTGTGACCCAGAACAGTTGTGCAGTGATCCCTGGTTTAAGAAATTGTAACGTGCGGCTAGATCTACAATAGTTTACAATAGGAAGTAATTCTAGTGTGTTTTCACAAAACTCGTTTCTATGATGTTTCAGGGTGTTTAACCTGTTCTCGGCTTCCAGTTTTCCCTATCACTTTCAAACTTACATGCAGAATTCAGTGAAATTAGACAAGGGTACTGCTGGGAGCTGTAGCGATGGCTAATCAGACTAGTCAGAGGAATATACTGACAACGTGAAACCGTCCCTTGTTCCTACCTCAAGTGTACATAACTAATTAGTATGATATTTATTACGCTTGCAGCTAAGTGCAGCTCCTTTGGAGTAACCAAAGCATGGGTACCTACTGCTGTAGCGATGATCTTCTTCAGGCAGGAAATAATTTTATTCTCATTACTTTAGTTGCTTGCTAGTGCGTGATCTGAGGTGTTTATACATCTTAACCCAGCATCTTAACTAATTGCTTAATTCTGGGATCATTATCTATATATGTATAACCAAACACTATTAATGTCACTAATAGTGTAATTATTATTTTAGTTTATTTGCAGTGTAAGTAAGACACGAAAATTGTACATAGAAAATATTCTGATGAATCTTTCGCTTAGGTAGCTGGCTTTCAAAACCTGGTCATAAACCTTAACAATAGAGCGGATAGCCTTCCATCTACCGGACTGAGAATTAAAGAGAAACACCTCAGATCATGCATGAGCAAGCAACTGAAGTAATGATAACAAAATCAATTAAATTCCTTTTCTTATACATTTTTATATAATTAAACTGTTTTCTCGAAAGATTTCTGTTATGTTTGTTTATTTTATTTTCCTGGAACTAGTAAATGTATCTTAACCACGTTTCTTTTAAAAATTATTGCATGAATATGCTTTGTTTACGGAGTTGGCTCAAGCGGTAACGCTTGGGACTCTTATTGCGGTCTCAGGTTCAACTGACTAATGCTGGGTTAGCATTTCCTTGCCACATATACACGTTGCATCTCATCGTTCAACTTTATTCAATTTCTATGTATGCTTTTGTGTCTTTGTGGTTTGTGATATGTTCAAGGCGGCCCTGACATTGGATAAATAATCTACTTAGGAAGTTACTCAATGCATGTGTTTACACTCTATGTGTGTTCAGAGATAATTAGCTTCCCAATAGGCGATTGTCCAGGAAATTGACTTTTTTTTAAGTCCCAGGGGTTATTCAGTTCTTATACCAGAGAAGTGTAAACAGTCAAAGAAGAAGAATAAGAAAAAAAATGTTTTGTCGATTCAAAGTCAATATCACAAAAATGATACTCACACACTACATTTAAACTGACATTTTGATTTGGTTTATTTACGGACGCTCTTTAATACCTCAGGTCATCAACGTCCCATTCAATTCAGGGCGTGAAAGAGCAACAAATTTGGCTCAAAGACCTCTTTTTTCAGGCTTGAGGATATTTATAGTGCCGTAAATGTTCGACACGGGACCCAAGGCTTTACTTCCCTTCCGAAGGAAGCCATATTTACGCCAAAAAAAAAAATCCATCGCTTTTGACTGGGATCGACCCCGCGATCCTGGGTTTAGGAAGCAAGTATGATTACCACTACACAAGGACCGACATTGAAATTGACTAATGTATGTATTAACGTAGATATGCAATAAACTGGAATATGTTCAATCTTTTATAAATATTTTGGGAGGATATTTCTTGTTTTTACACACAAACTTATCATGTCTCAAATCAAGTACCAAAGTAAATTTTTAACAAAGAATTTCATGCTTCGGCATTAATCTCTTGTAATGTAGTAGTTCCTTCATCATATTCTTTTTTAGTAAATCTTCTAAACAATGGTCAGGTCGATGATTTACACGTGCAGATATAAGATACCTTTTTTATACTTCACTTCTTTACTTTTTAGTTCGCTCATATAACTTACCAGCAGGTAAGTGATTATTATTAAGTTATAATAATAATAATAATAATAATAATAATAATAATAATAATAATAATAATAATAATTTTTGAAACCGCATTTAAGACCACCTTGAATAATGCTTTATCTCGTTGAAACTACCTCAGTGGTACCAGACTAGCAACATTTCTGGCCCTAAACCAGCCCTATGAAGTAACCGTTTCCAAGATTCAGTGATGTTGAAGGGTGCTGCTTGCATGTGTATCAGAGAGGAGGAATATATAATTGTACTATTAATTGTTGCTCTCTTTATATTGTTCTTTGCTTTGTTTATTAATTACAGACAACATAAAAGAAAACAACATCGTATAAAATATATATTCTGAGTGCTCTTCAGGCAGAGGGTACGGGATATGCGACACTTTTATCCTCTTGGGCTGCCCTGCTAGTCTATTTGTTTAGGACATCAGTTAACCTTGCAAACTGATCTGCTGTCAAGGTTCCGAGAATATATTGCTTCTACTGTCGTCTGAATAACAAGAAACAGAGCATCTAGATAATGTTACCGGTTCAGTTAGCATGGCTACTGGAATGTCAAAAAGTTGGGTAACTCAAGTTATGAAAGAAGGCAGGGTTGCCATTTTTCTACACTTAAAAATGAAAATCCAGCAAGAGAATAGTATACAGATAGATGACTTTATATAGGGACTAATTAAATCTTTTATTAGTGAGTTCTATAATATTAAAATACAGTACCTATCATCAGCAAACTCAACAATGCGCTTAAAGGTGGAAAAAAATTAGATTGTATGAAGAGAATATAGCAAACTCCAAACAAGAAAAGTAGGATTCAAATGGAAGAAGTGTTATTCAAGTGAGTAGTTACCCACATCCTCCCTAACCTTCACAAACTTCATTACTAGCTATGAATAACGTGGTTATCACAGTGTGCAGCAGCTAATTCTCACTGAACATTGTTATGGATCCCATAGCCAGCCCCCTCCAGATGACTAAAGTACAGCATATTTCTTCTGCCTATCTGGTAACGCCATGTATCATTCTGTTTACATACATACATACATACATACATACATACATACATACATACATACATACATACATACATACATACATACATACATACATACATACATACATACATACATACATACATACATACATACATACATACATACATACATACATACATACATACATACATACATACATACATACATACATACATACATACATACATACATACATACATACATACATACATACATACATACATACATACATACATACATACATACATACATACATACATACATACATACATACATACATACATACATACATACATACATACATACATACATACATACATTACTCTTTGGTCATCCACTTCACTTCACTTTTAACTTAGCCCACAGTTCGTCAACTTCTAGAACTACCTGACATTCGTCTTAGCTTGGAAAAGGGTACATTTTCATTCAGATAATTTGTCTCCATTAAGAATGTAGCTCGGATCCTCTAGTTCGCAAGCACTGGTTTTTTAATCACATTTATTGTCATGCTGAATCAGTGCCAATAGTGTGTTAAATAAAATATTTTATAGACAGAGCGAACCTAGAATAGCGATGCTTGTGTTCCTGCAGGAATAAAAAATGTAATATTATAACCGTTAGTAAGTTTGATAACTCGCAGGTTCAATCTTGGATATAATATTACCTTATTTGAAAATATTATTCGAATCATCATATTCTGTAACAGCGAGGGGCATAATGGTTAACTCCTCCTGGGTAGCCTGTCTTAAGTCATGGCTACAGAAGCAAAAACAGGTAGGAAACTAATCGAAAGAGCGAATTCCATGGGTGAAAGTATAGATTCCTGAAAAACATTTTGACTATTGGTGCTCTAACAAACAACCTCCATAAAGTTAATCTTTTGATTTATCATGCCTCCTGCTTGCTGTTCGTAAAAGCCAAGTAAACTTGAAATGAGTTTGAATTACTTCTTAACGTTATTCCTCCTCTTTGATTTACATCCTCGAGTGTTCGCTCTAGTTGGCACAAGTTTGACTAAACTCTTGAGTTCACGTCAACCTAACCGTGAAAATATCTTTTGTAAAACAAGTACTTCAGAATTCCACAGCCCCAAGGCTATGATTTATATAAGAATCCATTTTATCTTTCCTGTACAAAGCGTCATTTTGCTTGAATGCACAGGTTATTAACTTTGTAGTCAGACCCACTACAAGGACAAAACAAAGTTGCAACAGCTTCTGGTCTAATGGGATAACGGTCTTGTGAGGATATTCATAGAGTGCTTCAGAATAACTTTGGACTCTTTCTGCACTTATAACTTTTTAATTGATGAAAATGACGCGCAATGGTTGCAGCATTTCTGTACATTTTATGGAAACATTTAAATTTGCATTTTTATCTCAGTTATTGCACAAGTCATTTTCAACTTTGGATTATTTTCAACGAAATTCGCCTTAGTTGAGAAAAATATTAGGAAAATTTATACCTAAAATGATTATAAAATATTCTCGTGCCTTCAAGCTACAGTTATACTAACACAGTTATTAAAATGCATTCTACAGAATTATGCAGAAGGATATTTTTTATAAACCTGACAAATTTCATTGCTTTACCTAAAATAATATTTTTATAAAATTCACTTCAAAGATGAAAAAACGTATTTTGCAGTAAACTACTCAAGTTTTACCTTCATTTCCATTATACTTCTACAGGAAGCTCGACAAGAAAGGTAGCTCAAGAAGATGGAAAAATACGAGACTAAGGGTAGGGCCAACATTAACAACCCCAGCACCAATGGAAATGAAAGTAAAACTGTGGCTAAAGTTTTCATCATTGAAGTGCATTTTATCAAAAACTATTTAATTCAAAGAAATAAAAGTTTGAAGTTTTATAGAAGACATCCTTCTACACAAACTTTTGGGACAGATTTCCAACAACTATCTTAGTATAGCTATAGGGAAAAGGTGTGTGAATATTTATGAGCATTTTAAGTAGAAATTTGTTTCTCTTTAGGAATTTATTGAATATTAAAATTTTGCTCCAACAGTTTTAATAATGAAAATTTTGGAATATAAAAATCCAGTAAAACATGTCTAATGGTTTTCAAGATATAATTTTTAAGTGTATTAAGCTATACAAAAAGGGTGGGTGGGTTGCCACATTCATGCTTGTAGTTATTAATTGTTTAAATCATGGTTATAATGATATTTCAGTTATGGTGCCCTGGATTTTCAATCTTGAAAGTATGTACTAATTTTGAGTTTAACGCAAAAATGCATTTTATAAAAATATTTACCTACATCTACCCGAATATTATTAAACCACAAAAAATTGCAATAAATAACTTAGGATGCTATATGCATCCTCACCTCCACTGGATTGAAAAGGTAAATAATGTAAAGATGATATGAAAGATTCTTGGCACAATAGTTAAGGGGTTACATTTTTATTATTTCTTCAGTTTTTTAGCCTCGTTGTTATCACAAGACATTTTAAAAATAGTATTCGCATCTTAATAATAAAACAGTACTGCAGTTGATAATGGCTTGTTTTCAACCAACTAGAATTGGTACAAAGGACTGCCACACATTCAAAAATCAAGATAGCGGAATGAAAATTTGCCGATGTAACAAAAAAACCCTAGAGAATATAAAATGAAACCTCCCGGAAACAAGTGGTTAGCTATTATATAGAGCTCTTCAATAAGTACTTGTACAAACTCTCGATGCCATAGTCCTTCTATGCTATGTACCATCAATTAATCTCGATACGAACTTGAACAATGAACTACAACATATGCACAATGCGTGTGTTCCCTACATATACAACATTCGTAGTTATGATTATGTGTCCCCTTATATTAAATTTTTCTTTTTTAAAAGTACGCGAATGAAGTAATCCATATTCTCACAATAGCTTACATAAATTTTACAACCATTTCTCCTATTTGGTTATCTAGTTGTTTCAAAATAGTTCCTACCATAGGTTTAACATTGTCGAGTTTATCATTATATCTTGCCACAAAAAAGTGTTGTATTCTTCATCAGACACGGTCTGGTTGCAGAAATTTTAACTTCCTAAGCAGTGAACTTAGGGACTATTTGATAATATTACCATTTAGCAAAGTTGCATTATTTAATAGATCTGCTCCTCTTTTGTAAATTCTTGCTCGGAAAACCAAAATATAAATATGTTTGTTTATTTTTTTTAATTTCAATACAAATGATAATATAGCAACAGCACTAGTTAAATACATACTAGCAACTGTGGTTCCTATGCACGTCTTTAAATAGTTTTATAGCAAATATTTTTGTATAGATATAAATTATTGGTATAATTCCATGCTTTGTTGCTAATTATCTGCGAATGAATAATTTTAATATTTTGTACGTTAACCTTGTTTTCACCTTAAATGGTTATATTTACATCTTCCATATGACACTCATTAAGAAATCACACTTAATCTTCTTACTATACGCAATTCAGCAGTACAAATAGTCGTAACTGGGGCGCAAAATTGCCAAAGTTCTGGAAAAGAATTATTTTATTTTACACTTGAATATGTGACAAAAAGCAAAAATATTTAAATAAGCTTAAATTACTTTATGTCAATATAAACAGCATGTAGCACTCACAAATAATATAATCTATGCTATGCCTTCCCAACTGCTGAAAAACTGAGATTCATCTTCAAGTTGTCCACCTGAATTCACATGTTTATCGGGAAACATTGATTTATAGAAGAAAAAAGAATGTTTCACGCCAAAAGAAGCCCGTATTGGCATGTCACTCACAGTTACAGTATTATATATATATATATATATATATATTTACTGGCCGTCAAACGCATTTGAAATTGTATATGTAGTAGTGAAATCAGACATAATCCTGTATTTTTTCTCATTATCGCGAACATACTGCACTACTTCTGACAGAAGGATTCCTTCCGTTTAAAGTTTTTTAAACGTACTGCCGAGGATAACTAAACTATTGGTGATACTCACCAAATCCTTTTTAACAATTTGTTGCTTAATACTTCCTAAAGAGTTAACATGATCCTTAAATTCTGTAAACATTGCTGCAAACTTGTGATTGTTTTTGCTTTGACATAGTTAAATATACTCAAGGAAGATAATTGAAAACTACTATCCTGCAACATAAAAAATTACTGCAACTGATCTCAGCTCACAGCTCAAACACTGTTGATGGCAGAACACAGCGGCTCTCTCTCATACTATCACTCTAGCGCATTACATCTTTGATATGCGTCGACAGTGTCAAACTCTATATACTACAATGATCTGACACCTAAGTAAAGATAACGCTGTCTTTAACGTAGGAGGAGTACCAGGTTCATTTTCCATAGACATTTTCCGTTTGCGGAGACATAATGGAATATGGGTGAGCTTGTGAATTCGCATCAAGCGTAAGTCTGAAAAAAACAGACTGCTTTTCAAACTGCACACTCGACAATTTCGCTCCATCAAATTCTGGAATCCACACACTATACTAACTGCATTTATTGCCTGGCAAGGAAGAAAGAATCAGGTGAAGAAATAATGTATACAAAACTTCTTCCATCAAAACCGTGATAGCGTCTTGAAAAGTATAAACAGAGCAACATGTGATAGGTATAGCAGAATTATAAAAAACAAAACATGCACTCGGACTTTACTGCTCTTGTTAGATAAAACTCCGGAGTCAACCACTGATCACTGATAACTGCTCATCTGAAATTGAATTTTTGTTAATAATTACTTAATTAAAGCTGAATTTATGCGTTTTTGTGCATTTGAAAACACTTATCCACATATATTTTTACAGAAATTTACAAGGCACACATTTTAAAATATAACCACATTTAAAGTTTCAAACATTCTTGCAAATTCTTTTTGCAGTGCAAATAGAATATGTTCCTACCTAAGAACCCGAGCACAATCCATAACCTAATATTGTAAAAGTTTTGTGTCAATATGAGAGTAAACTGATTGTGAGGTAGAGATGGCCTTACAGTTCTAGTACGGAGATAATTTAAAAAAGTACAAAACGTTGTACAATTAATTTTCAACATGTAGCAACAGTTTAAGAGAAATTAGACTTGTTTTTAAAAGAATTGCTATAGTCACTTAATACCTTAGAAAAAATGTTCCTTATAAATTCTACAATAAGTTTTTCATGTTATGTTTCTCAATGAGAGTGTACATGATGAAGTAGTGTAATAAATTGGCGAACTGGCACTACAAAAGGGGGATCAAGCTCTTTCATGTTTAATCAAAAGCGCATGGTACTGGGCGTGCAGGAAACTCTCAAGTGTCACTGAAACCATTTTCAAACGCAGTTTCCTCTAAGCTTCTGGCTTGCAGCAACAAAACAGGGAATTCCTGGAGATCCTTCAATATATATGCTCCCACAACGAAAACACCAGCACTACTACTACTGCCTGGCAGCCTTTGTGTGGTAGAAGAAAGAGAAACTGAGCTTGACAAATGCGTGCCAAACATGACTGCTACAAAAGCAAAGAGGGATGTTGATAAAGGCATTTGTAAAGTCAGAGTACTAAGCCTTCACCGAATAGCTAGAACAGCAAGAACATGCGAAAAATGGAAGTCAGAGTACAAAAGAGCGTTGGGGTGACACTATGTAGTGTGGTATTTCAGTAATGCGTAGGTGAACCGAAATAACTGCACAGGGACGAATTGGGCGCACCGTTATGACAGTTTCAGTTCAGTGCATTAAAAATATATTAATTTACTTAACAGTTTGCAAAACCAGAACTGGTCAAATTGTATACTGCTATACACATATATGTGGTACTTGTAGTGGAAGTGAAAAAGACAATATATACATTTACTTGTCTCTTTCCTTTAGGAATCAGAACTCATTATGATAACTGAGGTTGCTCATTTTTAGTTTGTAAACTGGCGAGGAGAAAGTTAGATTTAATTTTAATTTAAAGAAATGCGAAAAAATGTAATTTGATTGAAACGTTATTATTAGGTCGTTAGGAAATTAATAGCAGTTTTGGTTATTACTAATTTTAAACTCAAAAACATTAACGTATACGCACACATGTGTTTAGTTTTACATTTAATTTTGAAGCGTATACTTGACCTATTCCATTAATGTTATCATTGTTGAAAATTTGTTTGTTTTGTTATAGGAAACGTCCATTAATTATATTGAGAAGTAGAAAATTGCGTATACTTTCCTTACAGGACTTTAAACATAGACACACTGCAGCATAAATCACTCAAAATGTTCTGGAAGAAGGTAGTACTTTCGAACGCACAGATCGCAGGGTTTTCAGTTCTTATGAAGAAACAGGCCGAGAATGTCGTTATAAATTTGATGATGATCGACTCAGGGGAATTGTGGAAGTAGATACAGGTCGAATTATTTGAGATATTGCTTTGAAACTCACTTGCTTGCACCTTCACCTGTATGTGATTTGAGGCAGAAATAAATGGCAGAAATCAATGGCTTCTTATGTTACCAATATTACTATAATCAATTTCATATATTATAACTACTATTATAATCAATTTGTACAAGTTATATGAAGTTAATATCAAGAGTTAAGTAATTTTGCGTATTTCATGAGTAAAAAGCCTGCTGACAAAACCTTTAGAAATAAACCAGGAAGTGTTGTGTTTTGGGCTGGACAAAAGAGCCAGATGACCCTATACATCTTTTGTTTATGTTTTTGTAAGAGGTTTTGAGAAGGAAGAGTCGCCATTAAGGTTTGTGGAAGCTGTTAGGTAAATGGAACAGGTCAGAGGCCCCTCTAATATGTAAATAGGCACAAATCCAGGACGGAACGTACAATAACACTTGTTGATGCAACAGGACCTTGTGGATGCAATAACTTATAGAACCCGACGTAACGGAACCAAGGGTGGAAACAAACGGAATAAAGGCCTAAGAGCGCATCCAATCGGAGAACTTAGGAAAATTATATGCACGCGCCACGGCTAATAGATAGCCGGTAGAAGAAGGGACCGCCGAAATCATTCAATAGTTATATTTTGAAAGGCAGGAGACGGCTTCTCGACCGGATGAAGGCATTGTTTATAAAAGGGGGTAATTTTGAGGTCCGGAGGATTAGAAGACACAGTAAATAGTCGCATCAGAAGACAGACAATAAATAGTCGGATAAGACAGACAGTAAATGGTCGGAGCACAAAAGACATACACACTAGGAGGAAACGGCTGGCAGTGAGATATGGTCAGTGATCAGTAAACAGTGCATTTAGTTACAGGAGAGTTATAGACAATTGGTTCAGTTACAGTCGGTGTAATTAGACAAGTAGTCATTTATCAACAGTTTCAACTAAATGAGTTGTCACACAGATGTTTAGCAGGTCAGTTTAAATAGTGCAATGATAATCTAAGAATCATAACATTGTTAGAATTTAAGGCGATCCTTAGAAGTGAACAGCAAATACAAGTGAATAAATCGTGTTATTCCAATTCCAAGACTTGTGTTCATCTATTGCCTGATTCTCGGTCCTTTTCCGCGTTGGCTTGAAAAGGTCACAATAATATCATTACTCGACCGAATCTAGCTGTGGCACAGCGACACTTCAAGACAGCGGCGGGAGAAGTGACGGAGAACGTCTATAATACTAGGAAGATTCTAATTAACTATAACCTAACAATTAACTGTCATCATTTTTCCCCTCTGCAATATTAAACTGCAGCAGATTTCTTGAAGAAAATAGAAAAAGTGAGGGAAAAAACTCAGTAAACATTTCCCACATAAATTAAACGAGTACAAATAGATTTGAATCCTGTTCTTTACTGCTTTTGCGCAACAATAAAAAAAGTGTTTTCGAACTGCATTGTGATCTTTAATGAAAAGTAAACTCCCTGCTACAACTGCAAACGGTCCTACAATGTGTAAATCTAGATAAAGCAGAGCAAGATTTCACAAAACCAGGTTATAAAGAGGAAGGTTATGGCATGTTAATAGCGATCTGCTTCATCCAATCAGATTTTGGTCAGCTAAGCTAACTGGGTCAACTTTTAGGACAGAAATGTTTGCTGAAGAAATATCCTTAAGCGAAGCAATATTCTTTACTTTTAGAATTCAACACATATTGCGATTTTTTTCTATCGGCAATGTTTGCTATGTACTAAGTGCAACTTCATCAAATTCTGTTTTCACCATTTTCATTTGTTCAATTGTATTTTCTATAATAGTGACATATTCTTGCAAGTTGCAAGTTCTTAAGGTTTCTAGATGTTGATGCTCCCAGAAAAACATTTGAAACTGGCCGTTATATACATATTTGTTCGAGACTTTACATTCACAGCAGACATTCTAAGATTTAGTGATAGATAAAATGCACACAGGGTGCATTAACTTTATAGCGTCTAGATGTTCACTGTAAAAGTTGACTGCTTCAATCCACGTTCTTCATTTTAGTGGAGCTGGTTATTGCAGCAATGGTACCTTTGGTAGTTACTCTTTGTAGGACGGCATTTGTTGTGCAACTCTCAAATACTTTTATCTGTTTCTTTAAACTTGGTCTTATACACTACACAACACATTGTTGCTCCCGAGCTAACCACATAAAATGAGACATGCATATTACAACAATACTCCTTCAAAGCAATTGCAGTTTTCAAAAAACATGCGCCAGAATATAGCACTGCTTTTGATCTCCGATACATTGCAACACTTTCATTTTAAATTTATGAATTTTGCAACAGTCAAGTGATTAGTCTGTTAGTTTTCTACATTATACCAAACATGATTTGAAAGTACACGTTCAGTTTCTGGCTATTCTACCACAGGATTTCAAAAATAGAACCTACATTCGTACTTTTGCTAACAGTAACACACGCGAAAATATCTCTTATGTACCTTTTTATTTTCCTCGTTTTAGGGTCATGGAAATAAATTTTGCGGAATCGCTGAACTGACTTGTTGTCAACTTCAAAAGGATGAAGGGAATAAAAAAAGAAACATGTACGTTATCGTACTGCGACATAAAAGCGATATTTAGTGGCTTCCTTATTTGGCTTAAGTGGTCATAATGTCAATATTTATTTGTAAACATAAATTAGTTTTAAGAGAAATGAGAAAAGCTTAAACGTAAATTTCATGACTAAACATGATTTGAAATTAATGTGCAAATAAAAAGAATCTGCTCAAATACTTACGAAGGCGTTTCGAAAAGTAACAGCAAATTTAATATTTTGAGATACCTCATACAGTTTAGAGATATAAATAATATGCTATTTCTGTACATAATCACTAGTATTTAAATGTTTACTACCATGGTTGCGAAGTTCGCTTTGCATCAACCATACAATGTAGCTAGCTTTAAACTCTGTTCAGCGTTTTGATGTAAGTAACAGCAGGTTTCATTGCAAAAAAAGAAAAACAAAGAAAAAAAAAGAGAAAAGAAACTCCCTCTAATATTATGTACTGTAACTTAAGACAGGCTTATCCTGATATATTGTTTTTATCTCTAGTAATTACCTTGCTCTTCAATATATTTCACACTGTAGCATCAACTTTTCATTCCATCAGTAAAAAGTTTTCATTGTGCCTGCAGACGGAATGCCCGCCTCTTTGATCTCCTCATCATTCCCAATATTTCTATCAAAGCGTCCAGCAACATAAAAATATGAGAAAGTAAGATCATTGCTGTATGGGAAATGCTGTAGGATTTGAGATCGAAAGTTCCAAATGTGGTCAAGAATGAAAGCGTGTGAGGACTCGCGTTATCGTGGAGAGTAAGAGCACTTTTAGAAGAAAGTTTCTTGCGATAGCTTCTGTTCCAACAACGCGCATGTGCTGTATAAGTTGCTATTCATTGTGCCACTCTTTTCTTGGTAGTGCGTCTTTCACAACCCCAAATAAAGTCAACAGAACCATTTATGCGAAGAGTTGAGACTTTACCTCTCTTTTGAAGTCCTCACACGATTCATTTAGTTTTCAAGTATTGCAAGTTGTGTGCGCGGTAGTATCGTGGATGCACACAGTTGTACAAAGAGAAGTACAATTTGAACAGTGCTGCAACTTAGAACGGCTGTTCGCGCGGTGCCATTCTATCTTCCAGTCAGTTGCGAGCGGAATTTTGACAGAGTCGGGTAGTAGTATTGTGCAAAGGTGAAATATTTCCTGCGTTGTCATATTTTCATCTACAAGGCGTACATAGGCAAAGGAAAAACGTGTGGCGACTAGCATTTAGATGAAAACTTTATGGCAGCTCGGTTCCAAAATTAAAAACAATATTAAAATTAGTACAGGGGTTCTATGACTGACCGGGGAAAAAAATCGAAGGCATAGTGTGCTCACAGAAAAATAAATAATAAAAAAAAACTTCATGTAATTAGAGCTTGCTTTGAACACATTCTTCGAAAATCTTTGAAACGTGTAGCATCGCTTAGTTCTGCTGGGTAAGCAACGACACTGCTAAATTTGAAATCTTTTATAGCTAATGTAGTCCATCATTAAAATCCTTAAATCACGATAAAAAAAATCCGTTTGCGCAATTGGATGTGAGAAAATAATTATAACAGGGAAACTGATCAGAGATCAAGATTCTCATTTGATAAAGCCTTGTTTCATTTGAATGATCACGCGACATCCCGCTGTAACAGTTACTGCGCATCAGAGAAATCAGAAATGATGGACGAGGTTCTACTACATGGTGAAAAAGTAGCAGTGTAGTGTGCCATCAGCTCAAAAAGAATGGTTGGGCCATTTTTCTATAAAAACACCGGTGAATAGTTCACGGTATATACTTGATATGTTAAGAGTCGTTGTTTGATGCGTTAACATAGTAGGAATATTTGACGGCATATTTTCAACAGGATATAGCCACAGCTCATACTGCTCATCAATCCATGTCGATATATTTGTTCCATAATTAATGTGCCTAGTTTGTGGTTTCCTATTGATCTTACGATTTGTGACTTTTACGTTTGGGAGACATTGAAAAACAGGTGTACATAACTAACCCTCACACACTGGAAGAACTTAAAACAAACGTTCGAAATAAAGTTAGATCTACAGTTGGGAAACTGATACTTGTCAGTGATAACTTCCCAATTTGTGGGTTGTGTAGAAAACGGGCAACATTTCCAGCACCTATTGTAAGAAGGGAAAGAACTAAATTCTGTTTTTTAATATGTTGCACCTAAGTTTCAAAATGGTGAAGTCTAAGCGCTGCGAATCTATGCAAGAAAATACTGGCGGAACGCAGACTCTAAACGCCGATTGGCTGAACTGAATTTTAAACTGCTCCCGTTGTACAAAGATATCAAAACTCCTACGAGTAAATAATATGCCTCTATTTCTAATGAATTAAGCTGAACATAATCTATTCGTTGCTGATTTTCAGTATCTTCTGCTTAAAATACAAGATCAGCTAGTATCTTAAAACGGACAGATAATTGAAATGAAATTTCCAGCAAGTGCCTTTGAACATATTTTGGTTGACAATAAGAAATGAAAGTGTTTGTGTAAACTGAGGTATTCTGGCTAAATGAAATAAAAACTTAATAGTAGAGACTCAGATTCAACGACAATGAAATAAGAAATAAGAATTATTCACGATTTCATTGCGCATTTATTGTCTTTGTTCAGCAAAAGTAGGCACAAGGGTTACACCAAAAATAAGACGAATTTGTAGAATTACATACTTTAATAGTAATGTAAAGTGTATATTATTGAACGCTTGTATACGTTTTCTGTTGATGAAGATGATGATGATGATGATAATAATAATAATAATAATAATAATAGCTTTGTGTTATATTGTAAATATTATAATGGAAAAGTGAAGCAACATAATATAGAGGAGGTTAAAAATGTACACTTGGGATGTTTTGAGTAATAAAAACTATCTGCAAAGAATACAGGATGATTTGACATTATTATTTGAAAGATAGCTCATACGTTTATAAAACAGAACTGTTGAAATATAAATTTATTCTTTAAATAAATATATTGCCTAATCTTGACCTCCAAGTGCTAGTAAGAGTATGGAAACAAATACTTTTACGTTACTGAATTAATGATATTTATAAACTTTGATTTCAATGCAAATTACAATTCCAAGCCACTTTCATTACTGCTTTACTGCAAAATATTTGTTTAAAATATAAAGAACATAACTAATTCAATATAGTATTTTGTAACGATATTCACCTCATAAACCAGTGACTAATCCGGTATAGGAATATCAGGAATTCGAAGCGATCAATGCTACCTGCCACCAACATTTTATCGTTTCTGTTTTATCACTTTCATTTTATCGCAACTACGTGCACCTTTAGGCAAATTCACCAGAGCGGTGTATTGAGATATCTATATGACTTCTTTAGCCTAAACAGCAGCGTGCAGTAGAAATCAATAATCAACATATCATTTAAAGTTCAGAGAATATAGAGCTCGAATTGGGTTTATTTGAACTATTTATCAAATAAAATTATAAAATCTAATAACGTATCCATAAAATTCACTTATATCTGTCCGGCATATTTAATTTTCGCTAACAGTAGAATGTATGAAGCTCGGAATTAAAACATTTTACGGAATATATAGGCAGTTATTTTTTTTCATTTAAATTCTTTGGTAACAAATTGCATCAACTGAAGCAGCGGAAATTAAAATATCGAACTGGACATTCATAACTGTAAGCGAATTTTACGGATATATTATATGAATAATTATATTTAAATACAACTCTATCTCTAATTTTTTTCAAAATAAATTTTTAGCTTTCTAAATATTATTACAGATAATAAGTAAACATGTTAAGTTCAATAATTGATAATCTTGTAAGAATAATTGGTTTTAATTAGATATATGAGCTAACTTAAGACCATTAGTTGGATTATGAAAGTTTAACAATCGCTTTCTTGGTCGCTACTACAGACCAGCATTAATATAGAAAACACAATCACATTACACGAGAATGTTGACTTGTCATAACATCACCACAATATTTTTCAACCCAAACTACTGTGCATAGAGGCTTATCATTCACTCTTATGAAAATAAAAAATAAGTTCTTACCTGAAAATACCAAACAACGGCGATTAAAATTTTCAGTAGCAAGAGGCAGCTGACACTTTTTGACCATAATGCGGGATATTATTTACAGGTTAGCCAACATATCCAATTATTCGATGTGTGCTCTTAACTCACGCTTTCAGTTCAGGGTACTTTATGGTGAGTCAAAAGGATAACAAGATTGCGGGAGACTGTCCTAAACCACAGAAACATGATGACTGCTCGTTGCTGCTCTACGTGTAAATAGCTAGGGTGCCACCATTTTGAATATGCTACATATCCGGCTAAGCATTCCACGCTATCTGGTGGGCAGTGTGAGTACCTTCTTTAGGCAATATCTTCCTTGCGCGGCAGTTTGAAATACTTGGGTGCCTCGTTTCATATAATACTGGCAATATGTTATAATTCTTTTTTAAAAGCCTTGATAATTGTGGGTAAACTGAACAAGACATAGTTAGAGCAGTTTAAAAGCGCCGATGGTTCAGCCGATTGCCGGTTAGACCCCGTATTATTTGCGTGAACTCGCGGCGATCAAGTGCTTCGCCGTTACAAAGCAGAGATACAACATATTAAATAACAGAAATTGCTATTCACATTCCTTACAGAAAATGTTGGAAATGTTGTCCATTTTCCCTGATACACAATTTACATATTCTTAGGAAATTACCCCTGGCACGCTTCAGTTCTTGAACACTAATGGACCTAACTTTGTTTGGAATGTTTAAGTTACCCCAATGTGTGAGCGTTAGTTGAATATATTCTATTTGACATTGTCTTCCAAGATGAAAATTACAATCCGTAAAACCTGGGGAACGAGGAAAGCTTTAATTGAAGTTCTTATTTCATTAACATTTTCTTCTATGAGCAAATGATGTCTTCGAATGTTTTACGGTCAGTCACAGAACCTGTTTCAGCAAACGTCTGTATTAACTTTAACAGCAGGTAATTTACGACCAAATACTTGCTTTCTTCTGTCACACGACTTCAATGTCCTGACGCTGCCTAGCAAATTATTATACTATGTGTCAGAGATAATGAAAAATAACAAATGTATCAATTTGATATACGAAACTCTTGTCCGGAAATGCCTCAATCGTAAGCTGTAAGCCAAATCTGTTTTTCGTAAATTGCAGCATGTGAAAATAGTACTAAAGTGGGCAGTCCAACCAAAATGCAGGTTTACATCTTGAGGGGTTGGGAAAGAAACTCCACTAATGCCATGCAGATAACGTAAGTTTTAAATTTTAACAAAGATATGAAAATTGCGTGATGTCTATTTGACGTGGTTAGTTCGGATGTACGATTATTTAGTAGTCTGCAGTTTGTTTTCACAAGTTGGGACGTACAGACGATCAGCCCAAGTTACAAGTCGTTATATGGAGACAACAGGACTTTCTACAAAGTTGTTATACCTGTATCGAAACCGAGAAACGCCATTTTGCATAATTATTACATGTACAAACGAAGATTCCTATTTTTTTATTCCACTTTCATAGGTATATGAAATTGGCGTAAAACATGCGACTGGGGCGTTTTTGGACCAAGGTTTTCAAATCAAATTAATGCATTTTCTTCAAAGTTCGTGCAATCATCACGAAAATACATGGTATTCAATAATGCTCAAGGTGCATATACTCATTTTGAAACACCGTACTGTACTATGGGTAATTCAGTTTGTAAATTTATTCATTGATAAAATTATTTTGGTTTGACTAGTCATTAAGTATCCCAGTTACGCTTATTCATTTTACTTTCTACTCTTTGAGCTACATAACAGCTTTGACAAAAAAAATCGAGTCTACCTAATTTAAACACTTCAAATGTTATGCAGATTGACAGAGAAATCTACTTGAAGTTGGTGTTGGGACTGGTTGTAAACACTGACTATATATTCTAGAATTACTTGTCTCTCACATGAACTGAAGTTGCTGGCATTTATCTCTGACTACATAAGTCGTTCTGAATACCTACTGAACAATATCGGGTATGGCAGTTTTATATTGAATACGGAATATTTTGGATAATTTTGTACTTGTTATTGATGTACTCGGCACATGCGCCAACTGTTATTGCTAACGAAGTGAAAGTCACTGTATCACATACAAAATTAATTGACTATAAATATTCGGATATAAAAACTTACACAGCAGCCGTAATTAAGTTATGGAATATTCTTTTTAAACCAGGGCGGGGTGGGCTGGCTCGGTTTGCGCTCTGGTAAGGTTTCTGCCCCGGCATCTGCAATGGAAGCGGGAGGAGCTCAAACATCTCAGGGAAGGAGCTACATCGGCATCGGAGTGTTCTACCTGGAAACATGTTAGGGATCTCAACTGCATCCACGCAATCACCGCCAGTATATCCTGGTCGCCCGGTGTCTTCCTCATCTCATCCCTTTCTCCAGAAAGTGTCCCCATGGGGACGTAGACACAAAGGACTAACTGTGAGCAAAGCTCGAATATCCAAAGTATTTTCTTTCGCTCTAGACCATTCAGCCTTGCAATATCAATATTTATTCAACATATATTTTGCTGTACTTCTGTTAGTATATGCTTATATAATTGCATAGCTGCAAGGATAATTTTTGTACATCTTATGATATCTTGGCAGTCCAATTGATTCAGACATTTCATTGTTCCCATGCATTTTTTGTGCATCCAATTTATTCTATTTTTTAATATCCGTCTATCTTTCATAACATACAAATTTGCACCAGCTAGGCCACTGGTCTAAAGTCAGTCGTACATGCAAAATAAATAGGTGCGAGATTGTAGTAATCTGTGAACACTAAGTTCACTTGTTATTAGTTGATTACCAAAAGATCATGTTGGGGCATATGTTTCAGGTTCTATAATTTTAGCAGGATCCAACAGAATATGTTATGGAAACCACAAATGCTAATGCTGCAGTTCTGAGTAATTATGGGGTAAACAGTCTGTTATAGGAGCTTCGTAACAGCAAAAGAGAACAAGCACTGGAAGTCCCTTGGCTACTGTTATCAATGAGACCACCAAATTTCTTCAGAACACTCTTCACAAACTCCAGAAATAATAAGTAAGTTGCTGAAAGCCTTGGAACCTTTCAAGTTAACTAAAGCAGAAAATATGTTATTTAACAATCCATCAACCACACTATCAGAGATAGAAATGATGGAGGAGAGCGAGGAACGACTTACAGATGAAGAAGTGGAGCAGCTTTTGCTATCACGTTTGGTATTTAAGGATGATGCAGAAACTGAATAATCAACGCTCGAGAATAATGTTTGTACTTGCAATTTGCTATGTTTATTTGTTTATTAAATGATCTTATATCTTAATAAGAATAAAAATTGGTAAAGCTATTTTATTGAGCAGTTTACCTTCTTTTTTTCCTTACCTTTCATACTATTGGTATTTTGTACTTAACCTTCATAAAGTAAAAATAAAATCAGGAAATAAAAGTATACATAATTTCCAATTTGTGTTTATAAATATGTAAATAGTGTTAAAACCCGTTTTACTGCCGTGGCTTCACAGATAGTAGACAGTGTGATATGTGAGTTCAAATATATATGCTAATGAATTTTGGGAAGAACGATTCCGGATCTAAGTTTAAGGCATATCCCAGCAGTAGCTATGGGTAAGGACTGAAGAAAAATGGAAAACATCTCAACGAAGATGATTTGAATCATAATGTGTGTACCTTGTTGATCTCGGCTATCGGTGTACATACACGGTGTCCCACAATCGCCGCATAATTTGTTGGAATATGGAACCCAAATTATTGTTGTAAAGGTTTGTAAAAATAGCAGCTAATTTAGCAACCGTGATTACCGGAGTAATGAGATGGTGTTGAAGATAATTTGTATATGTTTCTCTTTGAAAATCTTTATTCTTCTTTCACTGCTGTCACTGCATAAATGTTATATTCATGTGAAGTGACAGTAAATTGAGCGGGTCAAAATAGCTAATAGTTAAAATTAATTATATTTAATTAAGTGGATGAAGAAAATAATATGTATTAATAACTATGGTTTGATTGAATATTATATTTGCACCTTATTCGCTAAATAAAATATTACAGAGAATATTATAGAAAAGAAATGTGCATAGTGCCTAACTTTATCCATCCCTAAAATCCCTTGAATGCATGCCATTAATGTACATGAAAAAACATGAACCTAAATTCTTACGGCGATTCTGGGACAAAGTGTACAGATAAGAGGTGAGAAACATTTCTAAATATAGTGATATATTTTTATTATATATAATAAAAGGAATTCTTTAGTTGTATGTATTTTGAAATACTTCATATACAGGTCATTAAAATATGGCTGCCGCATGCACGGCATACGCGACCTTACAGAACGCCACTGCATTGTCCGGAACTCCTGTTCGGCGTTTTCTCCTACTCTCCTTGGTATTGGAGTCATGCGTAATCTTAAAATGCGTGACTCATGCTAGTTGAGACGGAGATGCATATACAGCACACCCTACTAATTAGTTATAGAAAAAGTATGGTGGTGACACGCGTGTTTAAAATGGTGCAAAAGTTGACTTGAAACAAGTAATTTTTCTTTGTAAAATGTTTTTGGAACTCCTAGTATGATCAGTAAGTTTAACCCTGTGCGATATGTGTAAGAAGAATAATAGTTGCAAGGTTTTTAATTGTACAATAAATGTGGATCGGTATCAAAACACTAATTTTAATGCCGTTTCTTCAGTAGATGACAGGAGGACAAATTGTACGGTTGGTTCCAATAAGACAGTGAATCACACACACGCCCCAAGAATCAACAAATGCAATAAGTGAGGTGTTCGATGATAGAGCAATTTGGTGATTTGTGCTTCTTGCTCTCTCCCAATTTAGCCAGTTGTGATTTTTATTTATGGAGTAGTTTAAAAGACAACAGTTTTTTTTTTTTTTTCCACAAATTCTCACACATTAGAGGAACTGATATAATAACTTGAAATAAGCAGAGTTTCAGTTGATGAGCTAAGCACACATGCGACAACATATTCTCGAGATATGGAGTTCGTATATCATCGGAAGGAGACCACTTTCAACAACTATTCTAAATTTAAGGTAAGGATTCCAGTCCATTTATGCTTCTGACGTAGAGTGCATTTTACCCGCTGATGCTCTACCTTTTACTGGGGGCCAGACTACATGCTACGGCCGCAAGATGCATTAGTGACCCTATATTTCTTATATATTTTGTTACCATACTTTGTATATATCCATCGAAATAAGTAAGTTGTGTTTCTCAGAACAAGAATTTAATAAAGAGTAAATTAATGGTTATTAAACAGTTTGTTCAAACAAATTATATTCCAGTAAGTCCAGTAGACTGTTTTTCTGTCGGGGGTTAGTGTAAGAATATTAAGTGGATCGAGATGTAGAAGTTTCACTCGCATAAAAACCATTTCGAACCATGTAGTTGTGTTTAAATTATGTTGGGAGGACATGGTCTTGGTAGCTATAAATACAACATATGCTGTGAGCTGTAGGTAACACTTATAGATGACTGAATATTTATTGTCTTGTGTTTTCATAATGCTGACAGCAGCATTACCTAATTTAAATTGCTTCTCGCTTATTCTTAAGCCGGAAATGGCATTTAATTTGGGAGTTGAATATCAGATTTATACTTTCAAATGATATATAAAATTTCTAGTTATATTTATGCTCTATATAGTTAACATTGTAAATTATTATTATTATTATTATTATTATTATTATTATTATTATTATTATTATTATTATCATTATCATCATCATCATTATCATTATTCTCATTATTTAAATTCAGTTTCACAATAGTGCATTGAATTATCAGTTTATTACGCTGCCGTATTCTTTAAATTTGGTCATGTTTGCAAAGGAATATTTTATGACTGCAAAACCTGTATCTAAATCTAATAACTTCTACTTTTTTATTATGAAATAACTTCTATTAAGTGAACTTTAGTTGTTTGATAGACTGTAAAGAAATATAAATATCGTAAGGATTTATATTTTGAATGCAGAAAACATCGAACAGTTTTCAAAATTACAGTTCCTAAACGGGATTTTTAACAATGGTATGTTTTACATAAGCTCACAAAATAATCGAGAGAAGAGTCAATGTTCTTTTTATCATACCTATCAGCTTGTTTAGTAGACGCAGCACTTTTGCACTATTATTTCAAAGTCTGGACATTGTTTTAAAGACAACAGTAGTTTTCTGACTGTTGAAAATTCAAATTGAAGTTACATTCAATTTAGATACATTTTGCATTCAAATTACACCTGACATTGTTAATGTATGTTTTTTTTTTTTTTTTTTTTTTTTTTTTCAAAAAGCGATCAAGCTTGTTAAATATTCGAAGAGTAGTTCATGTAAAAATATGTGAAGTCCAACTGACGATCCTCTTCAGGGGTAATATTTAAGTCTAAATCTGATAACTTCTTTCGATTTCTGGTACGTTAGACAAACAAATTTCCTGCTCATGGTACTATTTCATCTATTGCTTACCAACAATCATTAGCAATGCTTTCGGCAGAAGATAAATTCCCTGAATGTTACTATCCCTTACTTAGTAGCACAAAGAAAATCAGCATTTACAGTTAGTGCGGCAAAATTTCAACACTTTACTTTAAGGAAGCTTTCTGTTCATATAAAGTATGCAGAATTTGGTCCTGGAATATATTTGTGACCCATATCACGGGAAATAAAATAAAATTTGTAAAACAACATTCTCCAATTTATTAAAACGTACATAAATATATTCAGTTGAATTAAATCAATCAATACATTTCTCAAGTAAATTAATCATCAGATAAACTAAAACATTCAAGCAATATATACAAACGCTGTAATTTCAATATCTTTTAATTAAGCAATGTAACAAAGATACAAATGAAAATGAATAAGAAAATAACTTAAAAAGGCTTGAACCTTATAATTATAACAAACACCTAATTTAAGCAAATCTAACAAAGAAACTCCATGGATTTAGCCAAAGTAATAAAATATGGGCTTATTAACAATTTTAAGGAACAAACGTTATGGATTTAAGAACGGTTAACAAAAGGAATTCCATGAATTTTTAAAATTTATCAAAGAACTTCTTAATTAGGAATTTAACGCAGCATACCTGGGTCATTATCAACATCCAAGGAAGTTGACTACTGCTAAATAAAATAAATTTTGAGGTATTAACAACAGAGAGACAAGAATTTAAATGTCACGAATAAAAACTATAACAAAATGGAAAGGTGACTCACTCAGTTCGTAAGCCAGCCAGAAAACCGGAACGGTGTTTAGCCAAGAATAGATAACGATCAACTCCCCAAATTCAGCGAAGGCAGCAGACAAAACAATCAAGAAGCGATGACGCCACGTGTTCTAACCAATCAACAATTAACCCCTACGTGCTCTAACCAATGAGCGATAACCATTGCTTTCGAGAAAATTCCAGAAATGGGCCCCATGACAGGGAGAAAATAAAGTAAAGAAGAAAAGGAAATACAAGAACACATTACTTACGCAACATTTCACGGTAGAATATTCCAGAACATATTTAAATACACGGTATAATTATTTTTCACTTTTTAATTTTCCAACACCAGCCTTAATAACTGTCAGTAATTTTATATTATACTGAATTCAAACTAGTTAACAATGGACAGTATCGAACTATCACACATCAATTGCTAAAAGTTTACCCTACTTTAGAGCGCGAACAGAAATAAATATTTTCGTTAAAAGTCCACAACTCAAGAATTGTTGATCTTTAAACGTATATTGTTAAAATTTAAGTTAATTGCAGTCTATTATGAAAGACGTTCAGCATCCTTCTTAATCAATGAATCTATTAAAATAAAAATTAATGTTACAAATAAATGCGACATCTACCCTTTAAAAAAAAAAGCGATTCAATTAGCCAGTTGAGAGTGTATTCACGTTTTGTTTTTCAGTTCAACAGCACCAGCTTTAGGCTAGATTGCATTTTACCTTAATGCAAGAAACTTGTATTTGATGCCATTAACTGGAATAATTTCATTACTTTTTGTGTAAAAAACAAGTGTAATTTGATTAGCACAGAGTATGCTAACGGAAAATAGGTTTCAGGCAACGAGTAATATGTAATTAGCTTTCGTTTTATTTGCTATTTTTCCTGATAATTTTTGCTCTCCCTTTGAACTTTTATAGAAAGCATTTAACTTTTCCATTACTTCCATTAATCTAAATAATTCAACTTATGTTTGCACATAATTTGTACTTAATTTAGAAAAAAAGTAATATATTTATTTTCGCAAACGTAATTACTATAAATATATATAAACACACTAATCATTTTAGAGCAAGTATGTACATTCAAGGGAGCATTGAAAAATATTTTAACTAATTACAACATTTTCAAAAACTATTTATATATTGGTTTTCCGCAAGACAAATATGTTAAAATGTGAGACAATTTGGTTGAAATAAGCAGTTATTTTTATTTAAACTTGTTTTTGGTGCTACATATGAGATGGGGAATATTAATTGTCCTGAGTGACACAAGAAAATATGATTTATATTCTTGATAATAACCTGTGATTTATGATGTGTTTTATAATTAAATTTCATTCTCTTCATTGGTGCATTTAATGAACAGCCTAAAGGACTGATATATCGTGAAAATTTATAAATATTTATATGACTTTATCCTACAAGAATGAAACATTCTTTAAAGTATTACATCCTAATCCCTCTATCCTTAATGAAGTAGAAAAAAGGCTACTCCACTATTAAAAACATCCATCTTTAACGTATATACGTTTTTATGACATGTTGTCCTCAAATTTTATTACATGTAGCTACGTATCTTTTATTATTACCCACATATTTTTTTCATGGATAAATCAAAACTATAAATAGTAATCTATGTCCGTAAAATAATGACATAAATTTAAATCACTGTAGCTTAGAATGGAGGAGGTATGGAGACATGCATTAAACTTAAAAAAAACACTAACTGCTTTTTTGTAGTCTGCGAAGCCCAATATTAGCTCATTGAGTCACATAGTGCATATCAATGCGATGCCTCAATTCTGTCAAACGATTTGAGGACACGAGGAGTGCCGAACAAATGGGAACGGAACTTACATTGAATTCAAGGAATTATAATTTAATATTTTACAATGTTTTCTTTATTTTGGTTCTTTCTCTTCACAAAACTGCACCTGACTTTACGGACACACTGTATCTTTAGCAGTATGATGTAAATATTTAAACTCCTTTATTTTCGATGCAATAGTCTCAAATTTTGCTTACAAGTGACATATTTTTAATTCTGCTACATGTAAATTGATCATTAACTTATTACTTATCATCCTTCGAAACAATGTCATAAATTTAACATAAAATTTGGGAATATTTAAGCTTCTGTGTGAAAAATTGATACATGTTTTTTAATGAAACGTTTTTGCTGGAGGGCTTATACTAATATAAATTATATTATATCATCTGTATAGCTCTATTAGAAATTTTTAAAATTGTATATTCCTTTAAGTTATTGAACTCCTTACATTTTAGTGGTACCTTAAAGTGTATATTTAAAAGTTTTTTAAAGAAAAACTTTAATCCTTGAAACAGTCCTTACGGCCTATCCCACGAAAATATGAATATAATATAATATGTATGTTGCACTTCAAAACATTATATATTGTGCATTGTAATTAGTAATATAAATATTGCGTATATGTGTGTGTCATAGGGTTTAACTTTAATATGTAAACTGTATGTCGTCAAAAGTGAAAGTTTTGGTGTCACTATTAACGGGAGCCCTAAACGCCAAGGAAGCCATAAACCATATACAAAGGAAAGGGACGTGTGTATGCCACTTCATAAAAGACCTTTCATGGCGAGTGTTAACAAAGTCAAGGTCTATTAAATACATTAAGGGGAATAAACTTGCCGGTTGTTTGTACCAACCAATGTGAATAAATGTTTAAACTTTCAAATAATAGCGGGTGGCATGCTTTAGCAGGTGAATTTGAATCAGCCAATATTTTGAATTTTTAAAGCAAAGCACGGGACTTGCGCGTACTTGTGTGACTCCCGTGGCTTATGACTCCAACATTTAGTTCATTCGAATCGAATATATAAGGCACATTTGCGCCTCTAAGGCACTCAGATCTCAGTTCCGATACATCAATCAGTTGTAAGATCTACATGCCCCGTCACTAATCTTGACGCCTTACATTCTACAAGGACGCAGTTCACATATCCATTTCAAAAACTCAGTTCGACAACTCGTTTGATATATCAGATAGCCAGACGATCAGATGAGATAAGTGCAATTCATTGGAGCAGTCAGATAGTGAGATGAAAAATTCAGTTTATCTTCTTTGAAGTCGCGGCACCTAAATTTATATTTGACGGAGCTAAGCTCTCTCGTATGCAGAACACCAGAAGACGCGAAAAATTTTGCAAAAAATAAATTACCTACCATACATATCCAAATCTACTGATTTAATACAGTTGATATTCTATACCAGCCCTGTTGAGTACGAGTAACAAAATAGCTAAACAAAACCCTGATATATTGTCATGAAGCGTGGGCAACAACACCAAAGCGATCAATTGTCAATTAACAATACGCCGCTACAAATTTTGGCTACCAGCAACTAAATCGCTGTATAATTGGCGACTAACCTGTCGCCACCGACAAACCGCTTCAGCTTAGAGCCGTTAATATACTGTATTGTATAGTTTATTTTAATACCAGATTCCGCCATAGGGACCATGAGAACCCCAACTTAAGGAATTCCCATTTGTTATTAAAATTACTACTACTGGTGCTGAAAAATATTTTTGGTATGCAGAATTTTAAATTAAAAGGCACATTATCTTCATAACTGAATAGAATAACAAAAATAACTTATCAAAACCGAGTATATTATGAACAAATATTAATTTTATGTTCAGGGCATGTTTGGTATTTGCAAATGTTTTTTACTATAATTTTTGCGGCTGTTCGGCTTTGGTGAGGAGTTTCCCTATTTCATTTATAATGCAGCCTACCGTGTTATAAATGAAAATATTATATATTATGTGGTTCCACATAATGTATAATATTCTCCCCTAAGAGAGACGTAGTCATCTCGTCTTCATTACTGGATTCTGTAGAAATTTTATTTTAATGTTCAGCAATCACTCTCTGAATCACTATTCAGTTCTAGATTCTCATCTTATTCAGAAGAACCTGTGTTTTGAATATAAAGTATATTTTCTCCTCAAATGCAGGATTACTACTTAATTTAACGAGCATACTTTCTCAAACTAAACTTTAAACTTGAATTAACACAAAATGGAAAGTAAACACTGCCTTTAATGAAAAATAGATACATTTTAGTAATGAACAACATTTGAAGTAAGAATAATGCAAAATAAACCTGGAAAATACAAGAATATAAAACAAACATAAATGCTTGTGGAATCCACACGAAGCCCAACCTGATTAGAAATAAACAGCTAAGCACCTAATCTATGAAAAACATTTAATTAAAGAGAATAATACATTAAACTATCATTACCTAAAACATTTAATTTATAAAAATTAAAAAAAATTAAATTGATGGTGGAATATGCATGCACCTCGTATGCAATCCAGAATTACTGCAAATGTAAACATGTACTTATGAAATGTTACATCACACATTACTCTACATGCTGAAAAAGGTAAAAATGGAAGAAGAAAAAAAAAAGAGGCCCATTTGCATCAAAATTATTTCCAACGAAGTAAATCTCAGTCAGAAAATTTTGTTGCGTGTGAATATGCACTAAACTTTATCAGAACAAACAGTAAATAAACTAAAACTGAAATGTTTACCAAAATTTTGGTGTACTTTTGCTAATACGATTATTTCCCTATTCTGTCTGGAAGATTTTATAATGTAATTATACAATATTAATAATATATTATTTTTTCAAATGTCTACGTAATTAAGTGCAACTATTATAATTGAAACTTTCTTATAAAACAATGAAATAAAATACATAAATTTCATATCATTATTGTGGCTGCACATTTGCGTAAACAAAATATTAGAAGCAATAAAGGTAGCGAATAGACGGTTGAAATTAGCTGGAATTCGTCTTTTTCTTACATTTTGTGAGTCGAAAGTTGCAACATATAGTGATATTGTACTATAAAGTAATAGTTAAAATATTACGTTTGCAGCATAAGGCGAAGCATAGTTCAAACAGACGATGACACATTAGAGTAAACTGTTGTTCAACAGAACCGTTAACATCGAGAGCAGCTATGTGGCAGAAAACACAGGAAGGGAGGAAGTCCATCCATTAGGTCAGCTACATCAAGAGTTGGTAATCTCCGGAAACTCCGGGCGCAAGACCTTCCAACCTCTTCCTAATGGAGGAAAAGCGTATCCCGGAGGGACTGCACCATTAGCCTATGTGGGAGGGGAAGCTACAACACGGAACATCAGCCACACATTGGAGTTGCGGATGGGTACGCCATCTATCCTAAGTAAGTTGGCTCTGCACACTCTCCCGCAAAAGTTAACCTCACGCGATAAAGCAGATACTGTTTCGTAAGTACCGGAACTATGTATTTTCGTGACTTAGGTCCCAGGAAGACGGTCTTTTGTTCATGAGCAAAGTTCCTGTGGAAGAGATTTGGGGTCTATAGCCTCCAAATGAAAAGTCATTTGTTGTTATGAGCGGAAATAAAGTATTTTATAATGCAGAAGAGTTTGAAACAAATACATATTTGCTCTTATAATTACTATATAACAATCGCAACAACAGCTTTTTCACGCCTTAAACAAAAGTGAAGCATTTGTTTACAATCAAACTATTCAAAGTACTACAACGGAATACCTTCGCAAAGCACAGTTTAAATCCTAGTATAAAAACCGTAAACAATTTAAATTCTGTCTTTGTTAAATATTTACACCATTGACTTTGGGCATACAAATACTTCAATTACAAAAAAGATTGAAATATAAAGATATAAGCTATTTTGTATGCTATTCGCAATTAAGATCTTCCTTTGAGAGAATTCCTTCTTGCTGTACTCTTAGTAAGTGAGAATAACATTCCAACATTGTACGGTCCTATAGTAATGTTAATGTTTTTTTCATAGTGACTAATTCTGGCCAAAATCCTATCCCTATGAAGTGTATCCTCGGGTTCGAAAAAGCAAAGCCGCACCAAAATTCAGTTACAGGCAATTTACTTACCACTAAATTCAATTGTAAATTCATTTGTCTGTAAAACGCCGCATTTGCTAACTAGAGAGCTCTGTTTAGTCACTCTTCACTTGACTTCTGCTATGTGAGTCGAAAATGTGCAGATGCTTGGCATTGCATGTCTTGTCTTCTTGTCTATGTATCAAAATAGACAGCTAGAAATCAATCCAGTTAATATATTGAGATTGTATGACGCAAAGTTATATTAATTTGAAAGATGAGCATTGATCATTTTATAGAAAGCCCCCGCGTGCCTTAATCTTTGCAATTTTACACAAAATAACAATTTATAATGTAGTGACGTCAACACAATTATTTTCGTGCAGATCCATCTTTTAACAATGTTATTGCGGTTTGTTTGTTTGTTCGATCCAGAAAGTGTTCATTGTACCAATAGACAGCCAAAAATATAAAGATAATTTTAAAGAAATATGAAATCTACATCTTTAATAAGTACATGGAAAATTTGTGAAAACGATTTGAAAATACTTTCATGTCCAATTTTGAGATTAATATTTAGAGTTAATATACTTTAATTTTAATTTTTGTTTATTAAAGTGTTATTATATATTAATTGGAAGCATACAATATATTGTGTGTGAGTTCTAATGCTAACTCACTTGCTTTATTAGGGCACTAGATTCTGCAAAAGGTCGACAGAGGGCAGCAACGTAATCCATTTGCAAGTGCAAACCATAAATTGGTGAACTACATCACGCTGAATGATGATGAACGTTTGGAAGTTTTATTTAGATATTATTACCTCCCCCCTTTTCAAATTGTACAAGTTGTACAGTTCGTGAAAACGTAATTCTGCGGCATATAGAAATGATTGCATATTAAAGTGTGCGTGTATTTTCCATTAGAATGATTTTCATTGACGTACCCGTAATAAGCAAATAAATACATCTCTTTGTATTACAGTTTTTGCATATATTGATTTTTCCATCAATTGTGTAGCACTTGAAACTGCTACAACAATCTTACATTTCTGCATTTTTATGAAAACCGACCGTGTTACACAAAGAAGCAGAAAGCAAGATGCGAAGTGAATGTCCTGTAATGTGCACTGGTTCTGATATTACAGAATTACCATTTACAAGAAGTACAACAGTCTTGTTGTAGACTTGTTTGAGACATTTAGATATTTCTAATGTGCGTTTCGCATTCACCAGTCAATCTAAATCAATACTTTAACCCCATCCTTTCCTTTTAGTACCTTCTCGATTTCCATGGCGGACGCAGTCCCTCATTAGCTAATACGCCTTTCTGTTAACAAGCTTGCAAGCGAGCGAACCCTCCTATATCGACTACAGAGGGAGAGAGAGGTACCTTTTAGCTTTCTTTTTGAAAAGACGCCGTTAGACGCTCCGGGATGGGTCTAGTCTTTCGGTCTAATGATTATAAGTTACAAGGAGTCTATTGGCTTGCTAACCAGTGTTCCAGGTATTTATAATGTAAAAGCAATAGGTTTAAATGCTTTTAGATTTAGTAATTAGTTTCTTTTAGTTAATTTTATTGCTTATTGATAGAGATTTAAGCATTCTTTCAGATTGTTATTATTTATGCAGTTTATTGTGCATTCATGCCTTTTGACATTAATGGATTGTTCGCTCTTTGAGGCATGAAGGCAAGTCGTTGTAGAGCAGTTAAGAATTATTGCTGTGTTCGAGATTTAATGTTATATGGTGGTAAAATAAGTTCTTCTTTGTTATAGGTGCTCGTGATTGCCTATGTTTAAATCTTTTAATGTTAATCTTTCATAATTTACTATTATTGCTGTTATATCTTTGCTCTATGTCATGCCGACTTAAATATGCTGCATTTTATATCGATAGATTTGGATATATCACACAATAGGCGACCGGCGGGGTACCGGCATGCTGACATGCCTCCCTGCAATACTGTCCTGTCTCAATGAAGTCGTAAGACAGAGGTAGAGGAAACAGAAGTGGCCCGGGCTTAGCGCCAAATGAGAAGAGAAGAAGCTTTGGATATATAAAATAATTATGTGTAATAAATTACATTCAAAAGTACCCTTGAGATTTACTACCCCTTACCTTAGTGCCAAATACAAACATCAATGGGAAGATTTCAACGTTGCTAGTTGAACTAAACTTTATAGCAATTGGAAATACAGCAAATTGTCTAAAAATGTTACGTATACAAAGGTGCTACATTTATATTTTTTTAAATCCCCCAGAAGCACGTTTTAGAAAATGCAACTTGAAAATAAATTAAATAGGTTTTGGTGCTATAATGTGACATCTAACTGGTGAACTTTCTCCGAAACTTGTCAGCAGGCCGAAGGGCAAAGTTAAGTGTCGGCAACGTCTTGCACCTGAGTGTTATAAATGTAGCAAGAGCACAAAACATTAGTAGGAACTGAAAGAACTTATAGCAATTGGGTTTTCTATATTTTGAAGTTTTTCGACAAGAAAAAACAAATTAAAGCATGAAAAAAAAAACTAAAAACCGTGTACAGCCGTACTTACAATAAGTTTAAAAACCAAATTGGAAAATCAAAAAACGTAAATGTTTACGAACTATTACGAAATGTGATAAATAAAACGGAGCTTATTGAATACTACACATGGTAAAACAAAAACTATACTCTCAAGTTCTGTGCGATTAACGGTATATACTGGTCATTATTAAGCTTCATATTTTTCCGTTCTCTTCTCATCACTACTGCCACACACATTTTAAGGGAAAAGTATCAAAAGGGTGAAGGAAGAGAGTGTCTAATTATTACCACTGACATGCATAATGTTTATACTATTCATCCTATAAATTGCAGGCGCTATAGCAAACATTTGAGGCCATTTTTGTCAATATTTACTTAGTAGCAAAATGTTAAAATTCTTCTTCTCCTTTACTATTTACCATCCTCCGTTTTAGGGCTTACATCCCCTGGGACATTAGTGCGGGTGACCGACTTCGTTAAGGCATGGACTCTTGTGCACAAGAACTGGGATTTCATTTCCGCCAAGACCGTCCTCCCTAACTAAGATTTTTTGTTTTACAGGTTTCCTTCAGTAATCATTAATGTCAAATTCCTAGACCTGGAAGCTTCCTCCTTAAAAAATATGTCTTCCCAAGTTATCATCTCATCTCACGTGTCGTTAATGTCTACCGCCCATGGTGCCCCAGTAGTGGAAACGGGAGTTAAACACTATTAAATAAAAACCTGGCACTTACGGGTTTGTCGCCTGTCGGAGCGCTTATTTTCTGGACACACACTGACAGCCAACCTGAATGGGAGTTAGTCCAATTAAAATAGTGAACTTAAGAGAATTTATTTACTATATTTTTATTCTTTGATGATATTTTCACAAGTGTGACAAATTGAATGTATAATTTTTATGTTGTCCTTTTTCTCAAAAGTATTAGGCTATTGACCCGATGCGATCATTTATTAGTATTATCTGTGCTGCTATTAATTTGCGCAGCCGGACAGATATGCAGATAAACGACCATGTCATTAATTTTATTTTACTTTCTCCTGTTATTTACATTTTTCAAGCTTTGAATTTTACAGTCTGACTACCACGAGTAGAATGAATTACTGATAGTAGATTGGACACGCATACTACACACTAATCACTAATAATTTTTATCTGTATTGAGCACAAATCAACGGGTATTTATTGTATCTATTGCTTCCTATTCATGTTAAATCCAAAGTGGTATTCAGTTCACTTTCTATGGAATAGATTAGTTGCGTAGCCATAATCTGTTTTCGTAGTTTTGCTCTAGATGGCTTATTTGCATACTAAGCTAGACTAGATATGAACTTGTTTTATCAGTAAGGTTAAATAAACAAACAATAACTAGTGCATTCTGAATTTAGTTCATTTTAGGACATTAAGCAGCAATAGTATATGTTTATATAAATGATTTATGTATGTAGAGATAAAGGTACTCAGGCCTTTTTATTAAGTTCTATAACCAGATTTAATTTTGGCATTGTGTGTTGCCAATTAGCTATCTTTGAAATAACCAACCAGATCTGATCTGCTCTTGCTTAATAGTCCTTTGATTTTCTGCAAAGGAAACATCTTTTATCTGGTAACTTTCCAAAAAAAATAAACTTTTAAAGCATTTATTTTATATTATTTTTTCGTTACCCTACATAAGATGCTCAGAAATAAGGGTAGCATTAGTAACAGAAGGAGTTTACAGAGTCCAACTTCTGCAGTGAATAATGAGTTGCTTTAGAATTAAAGGTGACCTGATGATATAAATTAATTTAACTAATTCAAAGTTTAGAATTCAATATGGTCATCATGGGACAATAAAAGTAATTAAATGTGCACAATCATGAACAAGAAGTCTCCCACGGTTGAGTAGTCAAAGCGCTGAACCAAAAGTTGAAAATTGTCAGAGTTACAGAGTTCTGCACGAGATTTTCTGGAGAAGGAAATTCTCACTTCACTTTAAATTGTTTGGCTTAACTGATCAATTAGTGGCTGGCTGTGTAAAGTATGTACGGAATAATTAATTTTGATGTTTTTGATCTAACTGGTGTTGAACATTGAAAATTGAACAAATAGAAAATGCACCACATTGAGCACGAAGGAAATTTTACCTGCCGTTTGTGTGTTTTCACAAAAATGATGTTATTTTTGATGGTTTCTTTTTGTTTATTTCCTGTGTTGAATGACACATACAAACATTTCTTAAATATATGCAATCGAAAAGCTTTATACATAAGCTGATAACAGCTACAAAGCTTTGCTAAATGAAAAATATTGTAAAATGTTATTGCGCTACTGATAAATAAAAAGTTAATTTTATAGAGCTGCAAAGTAAGTTGTATACATTGCAATAAAGCAAACAGTTATTTTGACGTGGAATAGTTCCTAGGAGCTGCAGAATCCATTAGTTGATTAACTAAAATAGGAAAACAGCGCTAGCAAGTTTTACTACGTCTAGGACACACCAGAGCGCAAGAACCGGTAAAAGAAACTGTCAAGTGTAGGATTTGAGACCGAATCCCTACACAAAGATGCAATTTTATTTTGACTCTTATCTTGCATCGTTCGCGGAGCACTCAGGCTATAAAACGGAGCACAAAGTAATACCCGTGAGAAGTATCCATTTCCAGGTTATGCTTGAGTCTGGGCTTACGAGTAAGTGCCTCAAGACAACTCTAACAGAACAAGAAGAGGAAAAATCTACTTGAAATTGCAGACCATTCTCTGTCTAAGACCTCCCTAGGCTAGCTCTGTATAAATCAATAGGAAATGAAGATATATCTCCGCCAACTGCAACAAAATGAACGCAAAGGAAAGGGGAAAAAAAAGCTGGAAATCAGGATACATAAGAGAGAAAATGCTGGAGTACAATAGCTGAAAGCGGAAAACTGACTGTGAAAAACGGACGGATATCTACTACCGCATTTCATCTCTAGTGCTGACACTGAATGATTCAAGCTCTAAAGAAATTCTTTGTCCGTCTCTACCAGTACCTGCAATATATGATATTTAGTTTCTACATATTGACAAAATAAGCTATGAAACTGGTAAATCGCTAATTTGAATTATCAAAACTGTACCCCGGTATCAAAATAAGTGAGTTATCTCTTAAGCGCAAAATTCTTCAAAGTCCTACTGGATACTGAAAGTGGTTCACAAGGTAACTAGCAAGGCTGTATAGCCACTGCAGCAGTTGTGTTATATGACATGCACTCAAGACGCTGACTAGTTTGTGCATTCCGTTAGCTCTGTGGCAGAATGTGCAGTGATGCCATGGTAAGAGCGCAGGTTTGTCTCCCGACACGAAAACTTCTTTTTTTTTAACAAACTATTGTAACATATTATGACAAATTAGTTTCGTAATATTGTTTCCCATGTTCTCTTTCCAAATGCTTATGATTGTGACATTAGGTTTACAGGCAAAGTATAAATTGCAGTGTAACTACAGCTTTTAAGAGCGTCCCGGAATTTCTAGGTTCAACTCGTAGAATCTGGGGATGTTTTTTTTTTATGAAAGGTACCTAAAAGGACCTGTTTAAAACTTACTTTCCACATACACTTGAGTTGATTTGGCAGAGGCGAAGAATGATTCAGTATTTCAACCTTGTTCAGCACCTGGTCGCTTGTGCCTACGCCCCCCGGGAGAAAGGGAAGTGGTGAGGGAAACACTAGACGGCAGAATCCACAGGCGGTGATGTGTGAACACATATGGCGCTCCTAACATGTTTCCAGATAGAACATCCCAGTACCCTCCGAAGAAGTTCGAGCCTCTCAGAAGGCCGCATCTCTACCAGACGCTGGAGCAGAAACTTTCCAAAGTGCAAACTATCATCGCACCGCATCGGTTCACCTCTTCTGACACTTTGAAACAGAAACTTATGAAAGTATATTTTATGAAACGGGAGAACTAAAAGCCACGAAAAATCCAAGGTTAGGTTGACTGCTCCCAGGGGATTTGAACCAGGGACCTGTCGAATGCGAGTTGATATCGCCATAGGCAATCTTACCAAATGAGCCAGGACGACAAGGACGGTTATCGAACTATGGTACGTGAAACCATTTTACTTTCCCAGATGCATGCATGACACTTGCTCAGACAAACGGGTCGGTCCTAGTGGTGTAGTGGTAACCATACTTGCCTTCTAAACCTAAGATCGCGGGTTCCAACCCGGTTAGGGTCGATGGGTTTTTTCGGGCGTAAAAATCCTAAGTATGGCTTCCTTCGAAAGGGAAGTAAAGCCGTGTGTCCCGTGTCGCACATTTACGACACGAAAAAGAACCTCAAGCCTGAAAGCAGAGGCCTCTGAGCAAAATTTGTCAGCCGTTTCACACTCTGAATAGAATGGAACGCTGATGACCTGAGATGTTAAAGAGCGTCCGTAAATAAACCAAATCCACAATCAAACAAACGGGAAACGAATGTCTTAACTAGCTGTTAAATCATTAACTTAGCATCCCTCCCGTAAATTGATCAATGTTCAATTATTGCACGTAATTCTTGGTTCCTTTCCTATCTGTCCACGTTAGAAAGATTTCTGAACAGACATTTGTTTGCTATTGGTTTGTTAGGCTATTGCATGTACTAGAAGCTGGTAATACAACCTCCTTCACTGGTTTTGTCCCTGTCTTCTGTGTGTGTACCGCCACGTGTGGCCGAGGTCGTTAAGGTGCGGACTCGTGAGCGGGAAGTCTGGGGTTCGAATCCCATCAGGACCGTCCACCCTGACTGAGGATTTTTCCAGGTTTTCCTCAATCCTCATAAATGGTACATGCCGGGGAGGTACCCTAAATTTAGGCCTGAAATGATTCCTTCCATAAAAATAAATCCATTCCCAATATATCACTTCATTTCATGTATCATTAGTATCTACCGTCTGTAGTGCTTCAGTAGTAAAGATGGGCGTTAAACACGATTCATTTATTCGCGTCTCCTGTTGTGAACAACGAGTTGATTTTGGAGTATTGAGCTAGGTGGGTTATCCGGCTTGCTGTTCTAAATTGTCGGAGCCTCCTCCAACTGTTGGTTGCAATGGCCCAAGTAACATGAAACTTGTGGCAATATTTAGTTATGAATACACATCGAGCATTTTTGTTTAAAACTTCCTTTTGTTATCTGGTAATTTAACACGGGAACTTGTATTTTAAAGCAAATATGTTGAATTTATTTCAAACTATGGGTTGCATTAACACATTTTTTCTTTGTATAAGTTTTTGACAGTTTATAAATTTCTTGGGCCCTGGTAATTATTTCCAAAGAATTTTATGCGTTATTATATATTATGTGTAGCAATGTTTCCAAGTTTTAAATTTATTTAAGTGAATATATTGCTGAATTGGATTTTTGCATACGTTACATATAGTAAGACTGAATTCCCTATCATATGAGTTATATTATTACTATTGTTATTATTGACTAAAGTAGGATACGATTGTAAAACCTTCTTCTGCAGTATTGGAAAGTTATGTTTCCCCGGCCATATCCTGTGGATTTTTACTTCTTGCATACTTTCAAGATTAAATGCTGTGTGGTATCTTCCGGAGGGTGCTGAAGGTTGGTTAACAGAACCGTGAATTTAATACACATAATTATATAGCAATAAGTTTCAAATAAAATTTCTGAACCATTTCTGTTTCTGTGCAGGTATGTGGTAAGAGGCGGACTTTTTATTTATTTATATTTTTGTGTTCCTTGCCGTAACACTCTGAAATTACCCAGCTAAAAAAAAGTAAAAGTCTGCAAATCCTATAATTTATACACTCTTTTCATTTCTAAATTACTTTTCTATTGGTAATGGCTGTGATAATTGCTTAATATGTGACAATTGATGGAATGAAAGTGATATATTCTAGTAAAACTCAATGAATATTTGCGATATATAAGCTGGAATCCAGAAGTGCTATAGCTACCTGATATTCGCCATGAAGACTAAGGAGATATAGGTATAACCTGAGCTAGGCACGTATGTTTTTGATTTTGCTATGAGTAAAGTCATCTGCCCAACATACAGCCTATATGCAATATTCATAGTTTAACCATAACAAATATGTCATTATAAAATATTTTTCCACCAAACGGACAACGAGGAGAGAAAACTGGAACGTATCTGGATCATAAAAACTGCCTTTATTTACAAACATTTGAAAGATGCTATAAATTGGAGAACACGACTGTGCGTGTTTTGTTTCCGAAAGCGGTAAATATCGGCAATTGTTTACAAACCGTCGGTGTAGTGGAAATGGGCTGAGCGGAGCCATAATAGCAGAAGAAAGGAAAAGTTGGAAAACAAAATATGGTTACATATTCAGAAATCTGAAAATGCGAACACACTTCCCTTCACCAATGTATTCAATTTACAAATTCATCACCTGTTTCAATTTGCAGTTTTCTGATAAAGGTCCAGTTATCATTGGACCTTTATTAAAGCAACATCTTATAAAAGTCTTGGTCCATTGTGCCTTTATTATGGAAAATATCTTTTGTCATTGCGGCCTGGTATTGCAAAAAGAAATTATTCCATCTTCAAACTCTCTGCGTACTGTTCTTCACTTTTGCAAAATGTAGTTAGTTATACCATTTATCTTGGCTTAACTCTGTTTCCCAATCATATGAAGTGACAAATTTCTTCAAATTGGAAAACCCACTACCAGATATCGCCAGTATGGCGTCACATTTCGAAACTGAGAACATGGAAACATCGAATCTATTTTTAACTCTATTGGTCTATAAGCAACATCTTCACTCTTCATTTACTCAATGTTACGAAATTACTAAATACAGAGAGAGCTCTTCATATACACAGATATGCAGATGGTTATTTATATTACCTAAATATAAAAGTGTCCGCATAAATACTGAATGGTAGCTGTACAACAAATGACATTATCAATTCAATTTAGACTTTTATGAAACATGTTAATTTATGGGAAATATATAAATTATTAAAATAAAATTAAATTAGAATCTTACAAAATCGGCCTTCATGAAAACGAATGAAAGTGAATAAAAAAAAGTCCCAACTTTAGGGCTAAGGACGAAATTATAAAGAAATAAAAACATCCGCAACAGTGGATGACTGCAGTAGAAATAGGCAACATGTTCTACAACATGTCTCTTCAATGGAAACAAGTGAAAACTAGACCAAAACGTGTCGTAGTTTTAAGCAAAGGTTTCAGTTTTTCCTATTTTATAGCGTTTTGCTTTCCTTTGTTGTTGTTTCAAAATTTGGAAATAAACTATAAACTCTACTAGTTCAGTGGAAAATCACTTTTATATACACATGACCTAACATACATGCTAAATTTGGTCCTCTTAAAGCGAAAGATAGTAGATTTCAGAAATGTCGGAAATATACAGATATCTACAAAGTTACTACGCTAACTCATAAATGATCATAAATCATGTTTAAATTAGACCCATCTAAATACTTCTAAATATATAAAAATTGTCCGTAATTAACGAAGAGTTACAGGTAGGTTTTTGAAATTACTGACAAGAGAAGGCCCAAAGTATTCAGGTTCACTTCCCAAACCGTCCTTTAAAGCTTATCAATGGATGCCTTACCACAAGGCTTTAATTCCCGTAAAGCTATCAAGATAACGTTCAAAATATAAGAAGTGGCGTTATCAGCAATATTACTGTGTTATAAGGAGAATATGGTACACAGCTGAGTGGAAGTCAATGTGCACTGAAGTGATGGTGAGCTGGATATATTGTGATTCTTCTGCGTTTGGGAACAACCAAGGAGATAACTTTTGTTATTTAGCTTCGTATATATTTTTGTAAATATTTACCTCTATTATCAGTAGTTATGATAAAATAACGATTTAAGATATTATTACCATTATTTAGCATTACTTATTTATTCAAGGGATGGACACGGTTGGCAGATGTCATTAAGGTATGGATTGATAAACCGGAGGTCTGCGGTTTGATTTCAACCAGAACCCTTTTCCCTGACTGAGGTTTTTATTTGATTTTTTTTTTTTCAGTATTCTCGTTGGAAAATGCCGGGGAGGTACCCTCAACTTAGGTTGGAACGCTTCCTTCTTCCTAAAAATATTCCTTTCCCAATTTACAATTCCATATCATCTGTCATCAGTGGAATCCTAAGATATAGCCACTCTAACTCATTCTGGACTCAACAGCCCTGCAAGATGAGAACTGGGGAAGGAGTAAGGGCGTTTTCATATTGTGTATTCCTATCAATTACACTTGTTCACTTTATTTATGCGACTTCGCCTATTGTAAACAAGTGGGAGAGATTAAACCTTCAGAGTGTAATCATTATTATCCACCGTCTTTAATGCTTCAGTAGTAAAAACGGGCCATAACCATTATTAAAATAACAAAAGAAAAGCTTACAAAAATTTAGGGTGACTAATGAAATGATCATAGGAGAAACGTTTTTCGCACCATGTTTAAAATTTAAATAACAATTTTGGGAAAAGTGGAATAACAAGCTTGTTCTATGCTTTAGAATTAAAAACCGCACAGGGTCCCAAATCATCTTTCATCAATGCATTATCAGATTTCTTAGATCTATAATGATAATTGACAGTATTTTCAAAATGTCATCCTACTTTTATACATTATCTGCTCGTCTGGAAAATATAGTTTTCTCTGTTATCTTAAGGTTAAATGCTCTCATTTAATGTATTTCCTGGTGTAGCATATAAAGAATCTGATTGTGAATAGTTTAGAGTAAACCTCGCAAAAGTGACATAAGAGACACTGGATATTCTCTAGAATTAACGGCGACCCATATAAGTGAGAAAAACATAAATAGTAATAAATCGTGTTTAATTAAAGTACACGAATCTTGTCAATCTTCTGCCAATTCTCCGATTTCTTTCCCTCATGTCCAAAGACCACAAAACTAAAATATACTACCACTCTAAGTCGAGGGCATCAGTGGGGAAGAGGAGATCTACACCATCGCTACTACAATCTATCAAGAATTACAGTCAATAATCACCAAGTATTTAACCAATCATAACCATCTCTCCTCTACACACATTTCTCTAGCAATATGATATTATTATTCCTAGTTTCATTGCCAGTAGACGCTGCCAGAGGCTTCAGCTATTGCAACTTCTAAAAGTATGATAATCACTAGGGGTCTAGTTTCCCACTTTTAAATGTTATCATAATACTTGCTCCGTTGAAATATCCGTCTGAGCTATGCTTAATGCCACACCCATTGGAATATAAGAATATAGATACGTACTGCAAATCTTAAATATACAGTGTGAAAAACATTCCCCGAAATGAATTAATGAGGAATAGAAACTTTTAGCTGCACAATCATTATTTCCAAAGAAACCTTACAGAAGCTGACTTACTAAACTCTGGGATAGTGGGTGGCGCTATGCAAATATTAGCACAGCGATTGTTTCGCGTATTTATTAGTTATTGCAGGACGGTTTATGTGCCTATTCACATCCAACTATAGGAGATGCGAACGATTCTTTCCATAATGAACTATGAATAAACAGCTTGGAGAAATATGATAGACGCCGATTTGATTTCAGTGCTACGATCGAATATTTCGAATATTGAGCAGCTCATGGTGACAAACAAGGCCATTCTTCAAGTTCAACGCAGCATGCAGTCACGTAACGTAGTAAACAATGTATTGTACGTAATACGAGTTTTCAAAATGTAACTGTAGATTATATTATATAGCTTACATATAGGACACTTTATATATAAAATATATACAATGAGGTTATTTGGGTTTGCGGAGCGGCAGCGTACGGCTACATACTGGGAGAAGCCAGTCATCAAGATCGTATAATACATGTGCAGGTACCAGCTTGTAGTTAGTTTGCGGGAGTATTTTTAAGCTAGCGGTTGTGCGACCGTATTTCACTCTGTACTTTGATTGTAAAATGTGCGATAATGGCACTATGTAAACACAGTGTTGAAGAACAGTTTTATGTTAGATGCATATGTGAAAACGGATGATTGGAGAGAAGTCGTGAAGCGATTCGCAAGAAAACATCCTGGCAATCGAGTTTCATGTACAGAAAGTGTTCGCCAACTTGTTAAGAAGTTACGAGAGATAGCATCTCTCAATGTCATGAAACGTGTGCTATGAAGCTCATTGTTCTTACTAAAGAAAAAATAGATTATATACAGTAATTTTCAACGCAGATGCTGGTAATATATTATTGCTGTTGAGGGGCATTATTTTCAAGTATCTTATAGCACAGGTTGGTGCTTAACATTAACAGTTTAAAATACACTCATTTATGTTTTTTGGTATTTATATAAAATATAAATATTAAATATAAATATAAAATATAAATATAAATACCAGAATAAAAATATTAACTTCAAGCGCGACGAGCCTATTTCGCTTTTTCCCATTGCGGCTTAACTTCCCCATTAAACATCTGCACTAAGACGGCCCGAAATTCAAATAATCTCAATGTATGTGTAGTTTTATGCATTTCTTGTGCTATGGAATTACTTTATATGGAAAATTAATAAATTCTACACTCTATTCCTTTATAAGAGTTTTAAGTGCAGAGTAATAAACACCTTGTCACATTTAAAGTTTGAAAACATCTGATTAATATATTACATTAAATCATTAATAAACATAATATTCTTGGCATTATTAATTTTGATTATAGGCATTTAACTTGAAGATTACCTTGTTAGCAGAATATATTGGAACGTTTAATAGTAAAAGCAGATCAGGGAAAGTAATAAAGGATAGCTACGGATTTACAATGTAGGGGCATCAACCGCACCAAAGGCAGACACTGTGTATGTTGTTTACTCTTTCACTCCCGACTGGGAATTTTCCCGCACTTGTATAGTACGATTTTTTCTTGGTTGCCGCTCACCTGCGCGAGATGAAAAGTGGTGGGGGTCATCACACGCGCTTGGCAAGAGGAGAAAGGGGAACATGCTGCGTTACAATGGAAAACAATATCCCGCAAAGCCTATGGACAGCAAATAACCACACCCCTCTGTTTCGTTAGAATGAGATAGACTCGTCGAGATTAATGCGCGACGTGTTGACACCGATACGGTTTGTCGAGGTCGTTAAGGCTCGGACTTGTGAGCGGGAGGTCTGGGGTTCGAAACCCACCAGGACCGTCCTCCTTGACTGAGATTTTCCTCATTCCTCATAAATGACAAATGCCGGGTAGGTACCCTAAAGTTAGGCCTGAAACGTTTCCTTCCTTAAAAATACACTTTCCCAATGTATTATCTCATTTCATGCATAATCATGTCCATCGCCTGTGGTGCCTCAGTAGTAAAAACGGCGTTAAACACCACTCAAAAAATAAATAAATAAAGACGTGTTGATACGGGACACGAAGAAAAAGTGTAACTGCCTATAGCTAAAAGTTTTGAAGGTCACGTTCGTTTAAATGAACCTCACAAAAAGCAAGTACGGGTGAAGCTAATCATACACCGAAACTAAAGAAATGCACGTAAGAGCTACAGATTACAACTTCTTGTACATGAGTTTAGCGGCTAGTAATGGCAATAATGCTATGATTTTTACGAGCCTGAACGTCAAAGACCATTCAGCCGACAAATAATATCGTGAAATTACATACAAACGAAACGACGAGGAAGCTCTTAAATTCATCATTTCCAAGCAATCAAAATGGAAAAAATAGCATTGTTATAATTCGGTACTATGTGCTTATATCTTCTTTGCATTTTCTGACATTTTTGTTTCAGTAGCCTCGTGAAGAATTGTCCAAACTGAACTTTCCCAAAGAATCATGATCGGCGAAAGACAGTTTGGAATATTTCTACCAGAGAGCGACAGATCACCAAAGAATGTAGCAGATGACAAATTTAAGAGACGAAACCAAAATACCAGAAACTAAATCGTAGTAAACGTCATTAAGACATACCGTTTTATATTTACACCATGCCAGACAGAGATGGTTAACTGTACTGAACATTTTGAAGTCTCTGGCAACTCAGTAGTATAAGGGAGGAAAAATTAAAATATTTCCAATTAAAAAAAAACATGATATAGACTATAAGTGCAGAATGTTGCCAGTTATACAGTTTTAACATAAAATTATTTATGAAAGCGCTATCTATACGTAAGGATATTTCAAGTATAACATTACACGTTCCATTATCTCCTCAGTAAACACTGCACAGTAGAGAACCTGGTTAAAAGGCTGCATTTTGTGTAAAGTTATGAAATAATTGACGTACCAATACCTATCTATTTACTATTACAACCGTAACCTAAACCGATATTGCAATGAAATATAAGTCAATATCTCAATTATGTAGCCTTATTTATTAACTCCGGGAAATAATAATTAAACTATTTAGTTTAGATTAGGCTTTTTCCTACAATTTTAAATCCTTTTTTTTTTTTTTTTGATAACTTGTTATTTATATTTAAAAGTATATCTTCTGTTACTTTTCCTTTAAGTTCCTGTTCAATTTTTTATAAAACGAGCAGTACACAGTTCAGCTTCATACATCCCGTACTCCCACCGCGCGAACTCCAAAGTACAAAAAATGCTTATCTTTTTCAAAGGTAATGCTATATTTTTCCCCGTTTTTGCGAAGGCTTGAACACATTTTGATTCACATGTTGCAGCTCAGCTTCCGAAAAGTTTACTATTTTTTCTCTGTGTAGTTTTGCACCTCATCTATTGTGGGCGAATTTCATACATATGTTCTGTCAATTAAATTTACCTATAAAATAACAAATTTATTGCTTTGAAAGTTATCGCTCTGCAGCATAATAAGGAATAAACCTATTTTCAGCTACTATACACGTCTTCTTTAATTACAACGTAATTAGGCATTTACTGTCGGATTCTGTGAAAGAGCATGGTAAGATAAAATGTACGCACTGTACAAAACATAGAGATAAATATATAGCTAAAATGGAACATAATTCAAATAGTAAGCAAGATAAGTAAATCAAACTCAAGAGGAATAAAAATCTAACTGAGTACATTTATATATTGTCAGAAGCCTTAGAATACAATAGTATGTTATGTTATGTTAGAATACTTTGGACTTACACAGATGCTAATAAGATAATAAGAATAATACAGATACTAATAAGCCGAAAGAAGATAAATCGGTTCTGGATATTGAACAACTTACAAATAGAAATATCACAGCAATTCCCAAAGAAAATAGGAGTTTAAAAATTGCCAGAATGGATCAGATAACATAAGCATTTATCAAATAAAAGTCAAAATATTTGCAGGAACGTTTGGTAAGTTATGGTTTTATTAAAAGTGTTCACAAAAAAGTATACCTGAAAAATGAACAGAGAAAATAGTAGCAACCATTAGAAAGCACTCAGACAATTATAGGGATATATGTTCGCTAAGCATACTATGCAATAACTATGTAACAACTACAAGCAACAGATGTATGCAAATAACGGATAATTTTAGAAGAGCAAACAGGTTTCAGGAGGGGAAGAAGTTGCAAAAATAATGCATTTAAAAAAATATTTAGGGTGTTCCACTTAGAGGCATCAGGAAATAAATACTCACCATTTAAAACAGATGAAAATACTATGACTTGCATATTACAAGATACAGAAACTCACAACTTTATGCAAAATGGTTTGAAGGACACATACGGTGTGCTCATTCGCATGTGCGCCAATGTTCAATGTCAGAACACGCCTGTCGCTATGTATTCAGTAGACCAAAAAACATACACGGTAAGTATGTAAAAGTCAAAATAAAAATGTATACAGTGAATAGCAGAAAATAAATTTGTTAGGAATGTACAACGCCATGTTCGCCATGAGTAGAACAAGTGGAGTCCAAATATCCGCAAAGAAACTGGAAATGCACACATTAAGTTGCTTTGACCATTTTTCTAAACCTTGAGTTACTACATTATGAAAGAAAATAATAGCAAACCATTATTTATATTTCATATTATCCCTTATTTCTTAATACCTCTAAGCGGAACTACCTGTAGAAAAGCGTAAACGTGTTTGATTAGAAACACAATTTCTACTCGTTGATTGTACAAAAACAATTGACAAAGTATCTAAATCAAAATTATTGGAAACCTTCAGAAGGATGGCTTACCGAAACACTTGGTAGGAGTAAACAACATGTATAAAGTGGCAAAGGTCAAAATAAACAAGCGTAAACCAAAAGTGACAACAGACTAAATTAGACAAGGTCGTGTGTTATCAAAAATATTTTTCATATTTACTTCAATGAAACTATAAGAATATAGAAAGCATGTTAAAGGAGGAAATAAGTTAGGAAATATTAGTAATAAGAACCATGTTATTTGCATACTTATTGGTAAAATTGGATATACTCTGGACAGCATAGCAAAACAATGCTACTCTTAGTAGAAAAATCTGAAATAATGGATTTCGGAGGAACAAATTTAGCCCGCTCATTGGATAGCAGAATAATAGAACAAGTATTATCAGAAATTAAATTCTCTGGCTTCAAAATTTCATACGCAGAGGAAATGGATATAATCAGCAAAATTAATTAATTCAGTTACATTTAATGACCTCTAAGACGAACGCTGAAACAACAAACAAAGCCAAATTAAATAATTAAACGCTATAAAACCACAGTAACGACCATAATCAGTTATGGCTAAATAACGTGAACAATAACTAAAATGTCAAACAAGTAAAGTGGCAAAACTGAACATTTTATGGGTAATGGCCAGGCATTGAAGAAAAAAGGAACACTAAAATTTATGAAATATTTATGATTTAAAATTATTTAATGATTTAATTTAGAGGAAGAATTTGAGATAGCATCTAGACCGAATGCCCACCGCCCGTGGATCTTGGCCGTGTCTCCCTTCCTACTGGAAGTACCCCCAATGGGGAGTAGCCATAAACGGCTAGCCGTACTGGTACCAACCCAAACACTCCAGTCCAATCCATTGTTACATCATGAACCCCGAGGAAGGAAAAATACCGAAAGACACAGAAAGAAATTACTACAGAAATTTGAAGTCGAAACATAAAGCTCATATTGAAGATGAGCGAGACGTATTATAATTTTGAAAATTTATACGTAAATTTCACTAACCTAACGCGAAAATAGTCATGGAATGTAGAAAACATGCTCTAGTCATGCTCTAGGTATGCTAAAATTCACAATAAAAGAAGTTGACATGGCATATTATTTTTGGGTGTTCAAAAGCGTAATCAGCAAGTTTTCCAACCGAGAAAAACAAATCAGCACTATGTAAGGAAGGCCCAAAAGATACTATCCAGTTGAGAGGTTTCTGACTGTAGATTATATTTGAATACGGCCAAGGCATGATACTCCCAAAACAGCCCCCAGGGGCTTGGGTACGGGGTGTAGCGACCCAGAGGCACCCGAGGTGCTCCCGCACGTCCACACAACGCGTGTTTGACTCATTTTAATTTTACCTACATTTTAAATTTTTATTCGTTTTACTTCCATGTTCTTCGTCTAAAGGGTTCCCCCGTGTTTGACACGGTAAAAAGTTACTGAGTAACAGCGTAACTCCCAGCACTGGATTATCATGTAGGACAGAAGCGTATCCTCTGGTAAAGACCAGGCCCGGGAAGGGCCATTGAATGAGGTGTTCTCTTCCTGTAGGCGATTGGGTCCCTTTGTCAACCCACAGGAAGGTGTGAACTTGAGGTAATTTTGTCTAGGCCAGGATAAGTCACCTGAGTCGGGGTGGCGCCCAGGAAGCAGCCTGCCATCGGAGACAGTTGCTATGGTGGAGCATTAAATCGCTGTGGCACATGATAATAATCATTTTAAAATTAAACGAAAAAGAGTTGACGTTAAAGAAGTATTCGAGAAGTTATTTCCTCGCTACTTAGTGATCAGTCGTGCCGAAGATGGTCACTCGTTTACTAAGGTAAACCCATTTATCATTCAGAAGGGCATTGATGCCATAGCTGGATCCGTTAAGTCCTGTACCCGTGTACGTAACGGATCACTTTTGGTGGAGACACTTGGGCTGTCTCAAACAAACTCATTGCTCAAGGCGACGCTGCTCCACGGCTATCCTATCCGTGTTGAGTAACATAAGACATTGAATTCGTCGCGAGGAGTTTTTACCATCAATGAACTAGAAGGTATGTCTGACCCGGAAATCCAGAGCTTTTTGGAAGACCAAGGGGTCACTTCTGTTTATCGCGTGCAGGCAAGGAAAGAGGGTGAATTACAGCCAACCCGGACTCTATTCCTCACGTTTAACGGGGTCGAATTGCTGCAGAGGATTAAAGCGGGCTTTGAGTTGATTGAAGTGCGCCCGTATATACCGAGCCCGTTACGATGTTTCCAGTGTCAACGTTTGGACACACTTGCATATCGTGAAAGAGTGTCATTACCATCTGTGCTCCTAGCGGTCAAGCAAGTCATGAAGGAGCATGTGCATCCGCTCCCGTCTGCGTTAACTGCCGTGGTGACCATTCAGCCTCGTCCTGCGACTGTACTCGGTTTAGGAGGAGCTCTGTATACAGGAGATCCGGGTAAAGGAAAAGCTCTCCTTTACTGAGGGCCGTAAGCGATTTCAATCTCGCCAACCTGTAGTACCCAAGACCGGTACATACAGCGCTGCAGCTTCTTTAGCGGTGAAGACGTGCGACAGCAGTACACAGACTTGCAACCTTGTATTTACACGGGTCCCTACTAAGCCCAGTTCTCCGAAGCGCATTACCGAGAAACCGAAGCCGGTAATTTTCAATGCGCCTGAAATAAAGCTCAGGACGATCTACACAAGAACTGACTTTATGAAAACATCAACTTCTGTTCAGCAGAAAAAGAGACCTTCTCCTCCTCGGAGGTCCCGCTCCCATGATAGGAGCAAACCCGCTATGCGGTTGCCGTCACCACCTATTTCCACATCCAACCGATTCCAGGTTTTGGAATCAGTGGATGCTTCTCAGCAGGAGAGCCCTCCCTCGGAGGAGCTCATGCAGCAGGATGTGCCTGTTCCAAATAAACCACCCAGTCTCACGCGACTGAAAAAAGGACGGTTGATTCGTCCTGGGCCTAGCAAAATGTAAGGTGGTATTTTTTATTTATTTTAACTCATTTTAACAATGGCTATCCTTTCTTGGAATGTGCATGGACTCCGCAGTCTACGACCTGACCTAGAGTTACTTTTACGCTCGAATGACTCTCCGAGAGTTTGGTCTCTCCAAGAGACCAAACTTCGCCCGCAAGATTGTTTTAGTTTACGCGGTTACTCTTCGGTACGGTATGACCTTCCTCCCGCAGATGGCACTTGCGCTCACGGCGGAGTTTTAATTGTAATTAGACATGACGTGTATAGTACTTCATTAAGCTCCAGACTCCTTTACAAGCTGCTGCACCTACAGTTCACTTCTCCTTATTTTTTCCACCTGCAGTATTTACTTGCCTCCGTCTGGCACAATCACTACGGCTGATCTTGATTATCTTTTTTCTCAGCTACCGCCCCCTTTCCTACTTTTGGGGGATATTAATGCGCACCATCCCCTATGGGGTTCCACCACGGAGTGCACAAGGGGTAGCCTTTTAGCCGACTTTTTTGTTCGTCACAATCTTGCACTGCTCAATGCAGGTCAACCTACTTTTTTTTCTGACAGCACTCACAGCTTTTCACACTTGGACTTATCCATTTTTTCTACCTCATTCTCTGTACGTTTTACTTGGAATGTCACCTCTCATTCCTATTCTAGTGATCACTTTCCGTGTCAGATACACGTACTTTCTTCAAACGCACATTCTCAGCGCGCGCCAAGATGGCTTATTGCAAAGGCGAATTGGCACCTCTTCCGATCTCTGGACGTATTTTCAGCGTTGGATTTTCCATCCATTGACGCCGTTATCAAGCACCTCGAAAGGTTCATCCTTCATGCCGAAGATCAGGCTATTCCCCGGTCGTCTTGCCACCACAGACGCTTACCGGTTCCCTGGTGGACCGATGAATGCCGGAATGCTTTGCGTGCACGCCGAGGTGCTCTCCGAGGTTTTCGTCGCCACCCTACTTCAGCAAACATGATTCGCTATAAACAACTGCGCGCCAAATGCCGTCGAGTCATTAAGGATAGCAAAAGGGCGTCTTGGATTGCTTTTACCTCTTCTTTTAACCGCACAACGCCTTCATCTGTAGTTTGGGAACAGCTACGCCGCGTTGCGGGCAAACCTATGTTACGCCTATACCCGGTCTTAGGTTATCAAATCGAGTGCTTACTACTCCGATTGAAGTTGCCAATATTTTACGAGGCACTTTCGCTGATATTTCGAGATCCGCCAATTACCCTTCTGTTCGCATTTTAAAGGAGTAGGTCGAGTCACAGGGTTTCCATTTTGCCTCCGACCAGCAGGAGTGCTATAATGTCCCCTTTACCTCTGGGGAATTAGAGCATGCCCTTAAGAACTCTCGACACTGTGCATCAGGGCCAGATGGTATTCATGTTGCTATGTTGCAGCATTTGTCAGCGAAAGGCAAGGCTTTTTTATTACAGACTTTTAATTTTATTTGGTATGATGACACATTTCCTAGCGCTTGGGGAGTGGCCACCGTCATTCCTATACCTAAGCCTGGAAAGGAGCCTTCCAGTTACCGTCCGATTTCCCTCACCAGCTGCGTCTATAAGGTGATGGAACGCATGATTAACGGGCGGCTTATGTGGGGTTAGAGTCGGGGCATTATTTAACGAACGCTCAGTGCGGTTTTCGGCGTCATTGCTCCTCAGTCGACCATCTTGTGTCTCTAACCACCCATGTAATGGACGGTTTTGCACGGAAGTGCCAAACGATCGCCGTATTTTTCGATCTGGAGAAAGCGTATGACACTTGCTGGAGAAGTGGTATCCTCCGAACGCTTCACGATTGGCATATACGTTGGCGTATGTCTGTTTTTATTCGGGCGTTTATGAAAGCCCGGGTTTTTAATGTTCGCGTGGGTTTAGTTTTATCATCTAGTTTTACTCAAGAAAACGGTGTACCTCAGGGCACGGTAATTAGTTGCACACTGTTTGCCATTGCTATCAATTCCATCACTGAGGGTTTACCGCCAGGAATACAATCATCGTTGTTCGTTGACGATTTTGCCATTTATCTTTCCTCTCGGAGAACTTGTCTTTTGGAACGCCGCCTCCAATGCTGTCTCGGCCGCCTGTACGCTTGGAGTGTAAATCGCGGGTTCCGTTTCTCCGCAGAGAAGACCTCTGCATGAATTTCTGGCGCCGTAAGGAGTATCCCCCACCATTTCTCTATCTTGGGCCAGACGGTCTCTCTTTCGCAGACAAAGTAAGACGTTCCTTGGCTTGGCGTTTGATAGGAAATTATGTTGGTCACCGCATATAGCACAACTCAGGGGCAAGTGTGAACGTTCTCTTTGTATTTTACGTGTCTTAAGTGGCACATCTTGGGTGCTGATCGAACTGTTCTTTTACGTTTTTATTGATCTCTAATGTGGTCAAAACTGGATTATGGCTGTGTTGTTTATGGCTCAGCGCGACCTTCCACTCTTCCTCGCCTTAACTCGATTCATTGGTGGTAAAAACTCCTCGCGACGAATTCAATGTCTTATGTTACTCAACACGGATAGGATAGTTTACACAACGCATATATTCGTGTGGCCATTGGAGCATTCCCAACCAGTACTGTGTGAAGTTTATGTGCGGAGTCTGGAGAACCTCCGTTGTTTTCTCGTAGTGATCTTTTACTTTCTGCGTACGGTTGTCGACCGGCTGTGCAACCTCGTCATCCCACAAATGAGGCGTTTTTAGTGTGTCTCTCGCTCAATTTTACGCTGCTCGGTTTTTTATTACCAAGCCTGCTGGCTTTCGTTTTTGGGAGCTGTTAGGGACATTGGACATGTAATTACCTGCCTTTTTCTTAGCCGAGGAAATTTCTGCTCCCCCTTGGCTTTCAGCAGAGGCCCCTGTTCATCTTGGGCTTACGTCCTGTCCTAAGTCTTCGAACCCAGCACATATTATTCGTTGTTCTTTTAGCGAGGTCAAATCTTCTTTACTGGATGGAATGTTATATATACCGACGGCTCGAAATCTGACACAGGAGTAGGATTTGCTTTTGTTTTTAATGGAGCAAGTTTTACGTATGGTCTTAACGTTGCGACATCTATTTTTATGGCTGAGCTCTATGCAATATACCGGGTGATTTTATTTATTTCTGATCAGGGGCTGGGGAACAGTGTCATTTGTTCCGATGCTTTGAGTGCCCTTTTAATCAGCTGTACAACTACCACCTTCTTGTGCAGCAGATCCAGGATGTAGTGTTTACGCTTCATGATGCTGGTGTCAGAGTAACACCGCTATGGGCTCCTGGACATGTGGTACTCTCAGGCAACGAGGCCGCAGATGTCGTAGCTAAATCCGCACTTTTAGACCCTGCTGAGTACGAGCAACGGTTTTTACTGCGGGGATTTTAAGCATTCTTTACGACAAGGCATTATCTCGCGCTGGCGCGATGAGTAGAATTTAATACCAACCAATAAGCATCGGGAATGTAAACCCTCCCCCTTTAACTGGTCGACTTCTTCTCAAGCAGTTCATCGCGAAGAGGTAATTTTAGCTCGTCTTAAAATTGGGCATTGCCGTTTTAGTCACTGTCACCATTTTAATGGTCAAACAGCTCCAGCTTTCCCTCATTGTGACCACCCCTTTACAGTGCGTCACATTTTAATTGAATGCCATCATCTGGCAGATTTTAGACATACCCTAGGTTTGCCCTCCTCTATTGAGGAATTACTTGTAGATGATGTGGTTACTGTTGAGCTAGTGCTCCATTTTATCCGTGTTTGTGGTTTTTGGAGCAATGTGGGAGGTTCTATCTTTTTACTCATGACGGAATTTTTAGACTATTTTAAGACTTGTTATTTCAGTTTTGCTGAATCGTTTTAGTACCAGTCTTTAATTGTTGTGTTGCATGTTGCCCTTGTTATTTGTTTTGGGGTTTTATCATCATCATCCCAAAACAGCCTGGATCGCACTATTACCTGTGGAGTGTTTAAGATTAGGGATCGCATGTGTTACCAGGGATCAATAAATATACAAATAAGTATTCCGTGATCCAGCACCATAAAACAATTGATGAAAACTCTAAATTTCTAACTGAAAACGTCAGCCCTCACAAAATTAATATCGCTCTCAAAAGATTGATGAGCTTGAAATGACTGCTGCTTCAACTCCACCTATATTCTCAGATCTCTAAAGTCTACGAATGCGTTTGAAATACCGTACGAAACAATACCGAAACTCACAGGTTTACTGGAATTCCGTATTTTATGTATAGATAACTCCAATTTTCTCAAGAATGTTAATTGCTATTTTATTAATTTTCTGTTGCAAAATTATTTATGTTCACACACTACTCATACCGTAATTATAACTGCAGAGTTTATAATCCTTTGTCTGGAAAAATGCACTACTGAAATTCTAACTTATACTTGCTTTACGGGACTTAAAATAAACATTGATGATTTTATCCAAATAGCACTGATTTTTACCATGACGTACGAGTACATTGTTAAAACTAAGTTCACACGGTTTTCTGTAGCTCTAATTTTTTAATAACTAATCTTGTCTCATGACATATTTTATATTTCCCTCCTTCAGGTTTATAGAAAGGCTAATGATGCACACAATATTTATGTTGTTAAAGTAAACACTTCAAGACAGATTAATAATGAACGATGTTATCATACCTTTTTAAGGAGTTTTGATGAAAGCCAGGAAGTTTATCTGCAACAGAAATATGGTTTGCATTACTAATGTTGTGAGTTGCATATTAATCACTAACAAAGCAAGCATAAATAATATATGCGTTGTGTAAACTTTCAGGTTAGATAAAATGTTAAATTTTACATACATTTACACAAATAAATTCAGAATAACTAATAAGTAAAATAATATACCAATTGTCAACATTCATGGTAGGCCTACCAATTTCTGCAAATATTCTACTAATTTATAGACGTAATTTCACTAGCAATAACATTTTGATCTTATGATCACAATCTTCTGATTACATTGGTTAAAAATGAATGGAACTTTGTAATGCAACAATGAAAAGTTTTCAAAAGTAGAGATAGAAATATTAGTGCATTACATTTGAGATTAAGAACTCCTCATTTGTTGTATTTTGATTTCAATAGAATCTTCTGAATACCGGATAATCATTCTACTAATTTATAGACGTAATTTCACTAGAAATAACATTTTGAGCTTATGATCACAATCTTCTGATTACATTGGTTAAAAATGAATGGAACTTTGCAATGCAACAATGAAATTTTTTCAAAAATGAGATAGAAACATTAGTACATTACATTTGAGATTAAGAACTCCTCATTTGCTGTATTTTGATTTCAATAGAATCTTCTGAAGACCGGATAATCATTTTGAATAATCTCAAGGAAACCCGTAAAACAATAAAAACTTCAAAATTGTCTAAACCAGAAGATACGCAAGTTATATTAACGAATCATTTGCAATAAACTATAATCTAAAACTAATGGTACCAGTTACTAAAACGGTATAAACAATGTTGGTATATACTCTCAAAAAGGAATAAATATCCAATGATGTCAGGTTTGAAACTCTTTGTGTTAATTTATTATGATAATAACGGCAGTATTTTGTACTCAATTACAGATGAATCACATAACAATACCACTGCGAATATTTTATTAAACGAACAGTTCTATTAAAGTTCGTAATCTTTCACAACTGGTGTTATATGTGAATAGAAAAACTCTCGGGCTTGTAGACCGTAGTCTACTGGTTTCTTTCCTCTTCTCATTCCTGCTGTAGACATCTTCGCGGCAGTGACGAGGTCGAAGTGACTTGGTAGATGAGCGCAGTAGACCGGGGCCTACAAGCCGGAAAGTTTTTCTAGCTAAATAAAACTTGACAACGATGCGCTGTTTTCACCGAAATGAAGTTAAGACAAGAGCTCATCAATATAGCATATACAAAGATTATAACAATTATTAAGTTAATTTATAACAAGAAGATATAAAATAAAATCTATGATCCATTTAGAACAACAAAAGGAGTTGGACAAGTTTTCAGTAATATCCAAGTCTTTTTAAAATCTATTTTCAGCATATATTGGAACAATGGAACCGAACACGTGGAGGCATGGAAATACCAGTAACAACTAACAACACATTATTTGTTGTTTGCAGATGACCAGGTCGTAATAACCCCCCAAAAACGAGAGGATGCAAAATTCATGACGAGGAAAATCTTGGAAGCATTTGAAATAGGAGGTCTCCGGGTGAGTATAATTAAAACAGAAAGAAATATTATTACACAAAGAAGAGAATTCTCCAAATATCATATGTGGCGCTGAAAGTTGGACGGTAGTAGGAAGGCAGAAAAGTAAATTATAGGCAGTGGGAATGGATGAAATTTGAAGAGGCGCAAGGATATCTAGTTTTGAAAAGAGGAGGACATGAAGAGATGAGACAGTTGATGAAAATGAAAGAACCAATTACCTTTTATCCTCTCGATTAAGAGAACTCTTCTGTGGCACGGGCACAGCAACAGAATGACCAGTAGAGATTATTCTTGAAGGATCGTCTTCAGGAAGGAGAAAGCCTGGACAGCCGAGAGTTTCATGGAATACTTCTGTAGCCCAAACAATATAAAATGACGTTTAAATGTTAGGATCAGTGATCCATGAATTTGAAAGCTGCTATGTAGGTGTAGATCACAGAATACTTCAGGAAAAAGGTTCAATAAAACTTCTGGATGGGATTTTGTGAAACAGAAATATTATTACACAAAGAAAAGAATTTTTCGATTCTATTCATAGGGAGTTATCATATAATGGTTGGACGTTAGTAGGAAGGCAGAAAAGTAAAATACAGGCACTTGGGATGGATGAAATTCGAAAAGGGCCAAGGTATTTAGGTTTGAAAGAGGAGGAAATGAAGAGGTGAGACAGTTGATGGAAATGATTAAAAAAAAAACCTCTTCGCTGGCACGGCACATCAATAAGATGACTGGGGAGAGGGAAGCTTGGACGGCCGAGAGCATCATGGAAAGCTTCTGTAACCCAAACAATATAAAACTATGTCATCTGCATGAGGGAGGCTGGTAAAATCGTGGATGATGGTGACTGGGAATACGGGTAACTGCTAACAAGTGGGAAAACCCTCAAAAGTAAAAGTAAGTAAGTTAAATCAAAAGATTTTTTCAAACTTAACAATACCTATTTACAGTAAGAAAATAAAACTAGATGGGATTAGAATGTCAATTTTTTAATGTTTTTGTATGATTCTAGGTCAAGTAGTTTACGAGATATCGTCACATGTTGGCTTTCAGACCGTTTTTAGATCATTCCCATGATTACATGACAAAACAATAAATATCCAGATTTTAGAAAAAAGAACACGTCGCAATGTATTTTCTTCACAAGTAGGAAAGTTACCAAAAGTATTCTGGATGAGCCTAAAGTTCTGAACCCTAATCATATGAAACGTTTCAGGCGTTGTGTGCCCCATTTAACTACTTAGGTATTAGATCGGACATGCGGCGCGCATTCCAGCCTACCACAATCCTTTGTATTCTTGTGAATTCATCGACTTTATTGTGGTGCATTTCCAGTCTAGCAGTTAAGCTGTTTAGAGCATACAATTCTTTAAAAGTGATGTATGATTAGAGTTCAAAATTTTAGACTTATCCTGGATAAATTGAAACATACTGCGACTGTGTTAATGGGAATAGGGAATGGTGATTGATGTGGATTGATTAATTGATGGTTTATAATTAATTAGGATATTTGTAGTACTATATAGAATTATAGACGTTCTCCATCTCTTCTCCCGCCGCTGTCTCGAAGTGTCGCTACGCCACAGCTAGATTCGGTAGAGCGCTGGAATTTTGTTACCTTTTCAGGTCAGCGGGAAAAAGGACCAGGAATCAGGCAATTGATGAACAAAAGTCTTAGAATCGGCGATAACACAATTTATTCACTAGTATTTACTGTTCACTTCCGAGGATCACCTTTAAGTTATGACACTGTTAAGAGATTCTTAGATCACTATTGCACTATTTGAACTCATCTACTATCTGGCAGACCGATAATTCACTGAGTTGAATTGTTGGTAACTGACTACTTGTTTAATAACACCCCTTATAATTGAATTTACTGTCTGTAACTGTACAATTTATATTTCTTTGATCACTGTGTGTCTTCTATAACTGAGCATTCGCTTATTCTCTTCTCCCGATAACTAAACTCCGACCTTAATCTTTCCGGTAGCTAAACTCTGAACTTAATCTCCTTCCCGATAACTAAACTCTCACCTTATTCCCCTGGGGCCTCAAAATCACAACCTTTTATAAACTATCCCTTCGTCTAATCGGTAGGTCATCTTGTGCCTTTCGAAATATCACTATTGAATAATTTCAACAGTCATTTCCTCTACACCTATCTATTGGCCGTGACGCTTGCATATAATTTTCCTAAGTTCCCTGATTGGGTGTTCCCTTAGGTCTTATATTCGAGTTTTTCTTATATCCTTGGTTCTGTTACGTCGGGTTCTATAAGCTATTGCACCCCCAACGATCTGTTGCATCAGCGAGTGTCATACTAAGGTTCGCCTTAAGATTTTAACAAAGATGAGCTTTTTGGAATCTCACACAAAAGAGGGGTTTATGACCTGTTCCGTTTCTTTAACATTTTCCAGAAACCTTAATGGCGACCCTTTTTATACAAAACCTCTTACAATAACATATACAAAAGATATACAGAACCATCTGGGTCTTTTGTCCAGCCCAAAACACAACATTTCCTGGTTCATTTCTGAAGTTTTTTTTTTTTTTTTTTTTTTTTTTTTTACTGCCCATGAAATACACAAATAATTTAGCTACTAATATGAATGCATTTAAATTGTACACGTTAATTGTTATAATATGTTATAAATGATTATACTAATATCGGTAGCATTTTAATTGGGGGCAGGCTCTCATAAATACCACTTCAATATTATTGATCCTTTCTCTAAATTGTAGACAACGTGTGAACATAAGTGCACTGTTTTTGTCTAACAATTCCAAAAATGTATTGCTTATGCCAAATTATCATGGGAATTCTCTAAAAACGGTCTCACAATCCTAGCCCTATAATATGGCGATATATCGTACTTGGCCTAGAATCGTACTCATATAGTTTAATTTTCCTGAAGTTTTCAAGGATAATTCTATTTCAATAAAATGGAGCTTCGTACTAGAAATACACTTTATAATAATTTTTTCAATAGATGTAATGGCTAAATTGTCTGAACTTCAATTCTGGGAAAACAGCGTATTAACTAGTTTTCAGAGATATCCGTGGTGGCGGTTAGGTAAATTATTCCGTACATTAAATATAATGTCCAAGAACAAAATTTTACATAAATACAAATTAAGGAACATTTGCTTTCAACCTGTAGCTTACGACATTCAAAGTAAACGTATGTATGCGTTAAAATATTTATTTTAAATGCTATTTGGGAGCAGCAAAATACTCATAAAATATCAATATGTCCACAGTAAATATTCGTTAACTTTTGTTATAGAATTACAAAAATAAATGTGAATGTTCGTCGCTTACATTAGTTGCATTAAACAACATGTTTGCTTGTTTATTAGCATTTAACCTGATTTTTCTTTCAGTTAAACAAAAACATAACTAATACTAAAACGATTCCCCCAAGACTAGTTCTGTCAGATTGTAGCTAACTTACGGTATACAGGAATGTCTTACACAGTTGTGAGGAATTTCAGCTAATGGCGAATAAGCACTCTATTTTTAAGTTTATTAGTATTTTATTTCAGTTTAATAAATAAAACTGGAGTAAAGAATTGCTTAAAATGTAGGTTTTAGTTTGATATTCAAATTAGTTTATTTCTTCAAAGAAAAAAGCTTTTTATACAATGTAAATATAAATTTGTTGTAAAAAGTTGTTATTTAATGATCTATTTCCCGTTTAGAAAAACATTACTGCTTTTAAACAGTTTCCTAAACTGGTCAGTAATAACGAAAAAGTATTGAGAGCATTTGGTCAAAGTGAAGAGGCAAACTAAAAGACTGCAAGCATACTCGCCTAGGGTAGTGGAGTGATCACGAAACACGCTTCTGCGGTTGGTGGTATTCACATACATCACGAATTTATAGCGGGCGTATTTTGTTTTATTTAGTGTGGTTTCTTTTTTTAAGTTTGTATTTAATATTACAGTTGATACAATTGTAAATTCACGATTTTACTGCCAAGTACATGCATGCTACATGCTATGTTATAATTTTATTTAAAGCAGATAATATTAATGTCACAGATGAAATTTTTAATTTTCAATATTTATGATATGATTGTAATAACGAAATATTTATTATATAAATTTATCTTGTGCAAAACTTTTATTACTTCTTAATGCAAAGTCTTACTCTTGCCTACATATAGTTAAGTTACACTTGTAGCAATGTTATCATCGGCGCCGCACCGACAGTAATTGAATATTTATATGTTTGCAAATAACATTAATTTTCAGCAATGAATTATAATACTTTATTTGATTATGTAAACAGTAATGATTTTTTATTTAATTATGAAAAAAGTATTGATAGTCTCAGTAACTTATAGCGCTTTATTCAATCGTGTAAATAGTAAACAGTGGAGGTAGATTAAGAGCTTTTGATTGGAATCAGGAAATAACTGCTAATATAACACTAGTAGATTTTTCATGTTTCTTAAGAACAGAAATGAAATGCGAACGCCTGGCATCCAAATCTACCTTTAATGGGTTTTCCGAGCGTTTAGCATGCTAAATTTTTGCGCTTTACAGATCGTTCTATATCAACCGGTCAAACAGCCATGAGCATTTAAACGTTTGAAGTCTAACAATGTTCATGAGCGTACGTGTGTGAACCCCACAGTCTTTGTATAGACAAGTGGACATACAAGCCAAGAGGTTGTATATAAAGAAGCAATGCGCCCAATATCAGGAATTCCTAGTAATTCTTCATTCACTCTTGGTCATGTAGTGTCATTCAGTCGACGGCGGAGATTTGTGATCAAGGAGCAGGCGTGTAACTTGTATATCATGTAATGGAATGCATAACCGCGTGATACTAAGGTCAAATCCTCGAGGAACGAACAAGTAATAACCGATTGCAAGCTTTATTCCCACGAGAAACTCGTACAGTATCAATAATTACCAAAGCCTTGCCACGCCCTGTGAATCAGCAAATGAAGTGATTGTTTACATACCCCGTAAGCTCGCGGTCATCAGAAGTACTTAGCTTGCCAGCCCGTCGATTCAATTAATTATTAGTCCAAGGGTTACGAGGCATACATTTCCCGATTCTAACAATAGCTCCTTTGTAACGTGGACTCAGGTCAATAAATACATTTGTCTTACTGCATACCTTCGTGTGTTTATATTGAGAACATACTTCCTGACTCCCTTCGTTGTGTGAAGACAACGAAGAAGGCGAATATCCCTGAGATCAGGTAGTTGGTGAAAGCCATGGTCATCTGCTACGTCCATGCAGCACTGATGACGTTGAGAACTGGACTACTGTCATCGGAGACCTCGACGGAAACCCAAACGCCACAACAACGCTTTCACACTATTCCGCTTAATAAGTAGTTTATGTATAAATAATACGCTTTACGAATTAGCATAAAATATCCATTGTCATTCACAAATGAATACAACCAGAAAAATATTGTTTCACAAATTACATTTTATTAACACAAAAAACATTATTACAGGAAATAAATACAATAATGTAATGTAAATAACATATTAAATCAAAATTTTAACAAATGTCATTACATAAGGAAATGCATATAACTATACATTATTTTTATAATACTTTATTTCTTGACAGACACTGGTAAAATACTGTCCATTATTTGTAACACCAGAATGCAATTTAAGAAATAAATCCACAAAACTTAAGTGCTGTGGAAACTTCTGTAAATAAACCAAAATATTGAAACATAAAGAACAGTTACTTTTATAATAGTAAACAGTACAATTTTAGGGAAATTAATGGTGTTCCAGTAAAACATAAAAAATGTTGGCGTTGATATTTTTGCGCTAAGAGTACCAGTCATTTTTGCTTAGCAAACGTAATACCTCTATAGTGCAAAGTATTTGAACAAATGCGAGCCGCTGAGGCATACACTTAACCCTCTGCCTCTGTATTGCCAATTGACACAGTTGTCTTCTAAGCACTGCCTGGCAAGTGAAATCATGCCTTACATATTACTTTCTTGGTTGGGCGGACAATGACCTAAGTTCTTTAGTTACTTTCTTTCGCATGTTTCTTGCGTGCTGCCTAGTAACTATTCTTTCCTATGGTTTAGAAAATGCTCAACGAGGCATTAATGGATCGTTTTTCCACAATATCACTTAAGATTTGTTTTTCAATGTTATTATTTCACCATTCTTGTTATGAATGCTAAGAGAATATCACTTTTTCTGAACAAGTGAAACTGTTCATATATTGCTAAGTTAACATTATGATGGCAACTGAGTTTATTTATTTATAATTACTTATTAAAAATTCCGGACTCAACAATAGCGAAGAACACATTAATGATGACCCAGTTGACTGAAGATTCTCATGTTCAGGTTATTGGCACCTCAAAAATCTTAACCTCGGTTTATCTAATCGGATGCATGCTACTTCACGATTCAAGTAATTTCCTAATTTTTCTTAAAAGGAGTACATCTTCATAAGCAGCGAAAAGTGAACTCGGAACCTGGGAATTAGTAGGTAAATACGCTGACCATTAATAGGCAACCCTTAAATATGAAATTACTTACCTTCTGAAAGTACACATATTCACTTAATCCATTTTTGTCGGCCGTTTCACGCCCTGAGTTGAATGGGACGCTGATGACCTGAGCTGTTAAAGAGCGTCCTTAAATAAATCAATCAAAAAAAAAAAAAAACTTAATCCATTATATATCTATGGTCACGCTGCATTTAATTACAAAATAATGAGTTTAAACTTCTACCGAGGATGCCAAAAATGTATGCACTCTTTCACAGTATATATCTATTTAATATGTTTCAAATTTGGACCGAAAAACATAATAATGTGTAGTATGATGTTCTGTAAACAGATGTGACTCACATATATTATGATAGCGTTGCTACGTGACAGGTAAATCAACAATGAACGAATGAAGTCAAGATTATGGTATGATGTTCTGTAAACAGATGTGACTCACATTACGTTATGCCGTTGCTACAACAAAATGGAATCAAAATTATTGTTTGAACAGCAAAAAGCAATTTTTAAGTGGTATTGAAAAACCGAAAATGTTGCTGAAGTTCAAAGGCAATAGAACGAAGAGGTTTCCACCGCGTTCTCCGGATCAAACTCCGTTGGACTTCTACCTATGGAGAACTCTTAAGGATGTTGTATACCGTAGAAAACCAGCTATACTGACAGCACTTCGGGAAGAAATTGAAACGGCATGTGCTGCAATCGCTAAGGACACTTTCGCAAACGTTGCTCAATCAGTAATTCAAGTACTCAGAAGTGTATCGACGCCAATGGTGAGCATTTTGAGCAACTGCTGTAATTGTAAAAGTCTGAGATGATTAGGGCTCATCATTTTCTGTTTGTGTGAATTCAGTTATGTTATGTTAACACAGTCTTTTCATTGCTTGAAGTGTGTATGCATTTTTGGCACCCTCTATATTTTCATTCTGTGGTGCATTTATGGCAGTAATCTTGACTCTCCGGACTGATATCTTACGTCATGATATGGAAGATTTTTGAACTATTAATTGCGTGGTATGTTCATTCTGAATTGAATACTAAATAAAGCAATTTAATTACTCTAGGATTTAACTAAAAGGGTAGATAATAGGGAACTGTTACAGTCAAGAAACTGGATTTGAATCCGCAACACATTTTATGAAATATTTTGGAACACGAAAGAATTTAGAAGAGAGAGAAAGAAATGATCTAATAACCAGTGCATAATCGGTCATACTGGGTTAAACTGAGTCAACAAATGTCGACATTTGTAAATGTAGCTTCGGAGGTGCCAAAATGTTCAGAGCATCGTCCATTGCTAATTTGTTTTATACTAAAACTTAACCACATTACATATAACATTTGGCTCTTTACTGCATTATTTATAAAAGATGAAAAGGATCAGACTTGTGAAGCGGTATTTAGTAGGGGGAAGGTTTATGTATGGGATTAAATAAAAAGGGGATCTCAGGACCAGTATTTGTGTTAATGACAGAGAAAGAATTATGTACTGAAGAAGCGGAAGTAACTGCAGGTTCGTAATTTGCAGGTGGCTTCTTGTCGTTATAGCTGGCTTCTCATCCTGCCTCTTCTGTCTCTCCGCTTCGATGAGGTGCTGTTCACCAAGTCTTTACCACTGCTCCGGCGCATGAAAATGAATTATTTGTATTTTTGTTTTAGGAACGTATGTACGTTACCAGGGAGACAGGATGGGGAATGGGAACATTATCTTCCTCACATCAAGAAATTTATATAAGTTTCTTTAGAGAATTGTTTATTTATCTGTTTACACCAAGACGGTGAATATCTTTTTATATATCAATTGTATTTTCTCGCCAGAAGAGAACCTTGAAAAACCACGCGGATCTGTTTGGTGTACCACATGTAGCTAGCCTATACACTTAAAAAACCCTTCATGTGGTGTTTCTACTGGCGCGGACACACGCGGTCACCGATCACTTTATTATTATTCTTATTAATAGCTATCGATTAAACTCAGACTGACTAAGTAACTAACTGACTTCCTAACTAACTCGAAGTGCTAACTCAGTGGCTCGAACTTACTGAGAATAAGTAACTCACTGACGCGAACTGAACTGACTGACAACCAACTCGAACTGACTGACTGGGATGAATAAGAGCGCTTTTTTGATTTACTCATGACTTTTATTAAATCTGCAGTCGGTCAGTCTTACGTGCATTCAGTAATTTTATATTTAAATTCTTGTAGCGTCTTCTTAAGTTCTACTCGTACATTGGCTACATAAGAATCACGTGGTTCCCGGTTCGTTACCTATAGGTTACAATTTGGCGCCGATTTCTCTGAGGGTCCTCCTACTTACGAACTTCGAGGCTTTCTGTTTAATTTTCCTCTTGGATCTCCCCCTCAAGTTACTCTTGTGTTACAAACATGTCCCATTAAGTTTTGTCAGCGTTGCGTCTTTTTCAAGGTTACTTCAGGCTATAAAGTCACTCTCGCTAACTGAATCTGGTGTTTGGTATTTATGACCTGGCTTTTCTTGTCCCTTGTGGGAACGGCCAAGGTCGTAAGGTCCGAACTTTTAGAATTTAGCAAAGTTACTGCACAAATGTCTGATACTGACTTTCTGAAACATGTCTAAAACTTTTGCTTTCATTATACTAATGATGATTGATTAATGTTTATGATTCATCAGGGAAGCCTTTATGTTAATTAAATATAATATCTTACATTAACCATAATCGTTGGAGCTAAGAATTCCTACTCACTTGTAGCGTTCCAAGTCTGTTTTAAATGTAATCAGTTACCTAGCGTAGTAAAATATGATAAAGATACAAGGCTCTAAAAAAAAAGATATGATATTTTACATGCGTACGGAGACGATTCTTGATTATGGAATTTGTAGGAAGTCCTACAAATGTGTCTGGGAGTATAATTCAATGGTAATGTTGAGTGGCAGAATCAGATAAGGGAAAACTTGAACAACTCATTTCAATATAAGCGTTGTGAAAAGAAAACCTATTCACGAGAGGTTGTATAAGTTACTTTGATTCGCCCACTCGTGGAATAATGTGCCACCTGTTGGGATGTCTATGGAGTTTTTTTTTTTTTTACATTGGTTCAGTTGAAAGGATACAACAAAGAGGAACAACTTTTAAATAAGCGATTGGATCATAAGATACTAAAGGACTCGAATATTAGGATGGGAAATACTGAAAGCAGGGAAACTGGGAGCTAACGCTCCTTCATGTTATGGCGCGTTATACAAATAGTAAGGAATGCGGACATGTTCGAGAAAACACAACTTACTTAGGCAGAGAAAATGGCGATTTCAAAATATATCACCTTCGGGAAATGTATATTGGATTTTTTCCCTAAAATAAATCAATTTCTGACTGTAATAAGCTACTTCGAACACTTTTTAGGGACGGTTCTCTCCCAGGGGTTCACCACTTACCAAATTTAAAAAGAAATATGGGGTGAACTGATTACATCTTATATAGCAATCTACTTGTTTTAAATATTATTTATCATTTTTGGTTAATTGTCATTATTTTATCATGGTCTTTTCCCAATATTATTCAGAGTAGACATTGACAAAGGTTAAACCTAAGGCCGGCACCAAAATTTCGCGCCACAGCAGATGGGTAAGACAGGAGGGAAAACAGCTGGGCAGGTCATAAAGATGCAATACTTCACTGTAGATGCACTGAGGTAATTTGAGTTACGGGCCGTTAGAGCTGGGGCAAGTCAGTTGTCATGCCGTATAATATATGCATAGGTTGTAATTGGTTTGAGGGGGATTTATAAGGGACATGTTGGGCGTTCGTGTTTTACTAGATGCTTTCATTGTGTTTTTCGTTACTTATGTCACTACATAAACAAAGTTTTAAATAAAGGGATTTGATGTATGATACTAATGTGAAAACGGATACTTGCAGAGATGTCACAAGGCGATTCTCAAGAAAATATTCTGACAATCGCGTTGCAGATATGGAAACCACTAAACTTTTAAGAAGTTACGAGAAATAGGATTCCTCAATGACAAGAAGCGTGTTCCGAATCGTCCTGTTCCTACGGAAGAAAAGTTTCATGAAATACAGCAATTTCCTTTGCAGACGCTGAGGGACACCATTTTCTCTTGTAACACAAATTGATTTATTATTATTAGTGGTAGTAGTAGTAGTAGTAGTAGTAGTAGTAGTAGTAGTAGTAGTAGTAGTAGTAGTAGTAGTAGTAGTAGTAGTAGTAGTAATAGTAGTAAAAATATAAAAACTAATATAAAAATACTAACTTTACGCACATCGACTCTCAGTTTACTTTTTCCGGCTTCCCGGATGCAGTTCCCCAATAAGCAGCTGCACTCAGGTGACTCGTAACTCAAATAAACTCACTGTATATGTCAGTGGATGCAAAATAGACGTAAAGTATGAAGAGGCTGTATTGAAAGAACAAGCTGCCGGAAGGTGTCTTCTTGTACCCGAGTATGAATAATGCTAACTAAATCTTATCGAAATGTAAATATTAATTACCTGGTAAAGTACATGAACATGTTATGTCTTGTTTTCTTATTACACTGTTTAATAAATTTTGATACGTTGAATGTTATGATGAAAAGATGACTATTTTCTTTATTGTTTTCTTAGTTACTGAACACGAAAATGAAGCTTAAATTTATTGCTTAATTCTTGTTTTTAAGATAATAGTCCTTAATGTAATTAAGTTATAATAAAAATATTTATAAAAGAATTTAATACAAAATCCTTTCCTTTCCTTTCAGCCGTCTATGGCATTCTTTTTCAACAGTATGCCTTACAGTCGATGTTAACCAGAATGTTATACATTTTCTTGTATTTAGGAGAGCTGAACTTAGTTTTAATCTGATTTACTTTCAATTATTGATCTTATTGTACAAATGAGAATGTACATATAATTTTGTTCATAATTGTTTTCCTATACATTTTTGATTGTCCTTAAACAGCTGATTTCACAGGAAAGTCTACCAAACATTTGGTTAGTTAATAAAAACAATTTTCTAAAATTGTTTCTTTGGTTTTCTTATTCTACTGTTTAAAGATAAATTTGTTGAACCTAAGGATTGAAAACGTGGCATCTCTCAAGCATTTTCATCTTGCCCTTTTTCTTGCTGGTAGTGTGTCAGTTGTATTGTGTAAGACATCGTATTTACAAAGTTGCCTCTAAATGAGCGGGACTGAATACCTTAATAAAAATGCCGCAAGATTTTAATCGAGCGTGTCTATGTATACACATAAAATATTAAGGCAGTGCTACAGAAACGCGTAGCGGAGGCTGAATTTATAAACTGAAATGTAATATTCCGAGGATGAAAGAATGGGGAAAAAGTGATGAAAGAATATGAAAAAAGTAATAGCATGTCTGGGATCTTTGAGATATATGTATTAGTGAACTAAATTCAGCAACTAGTTAATAAGGCTTCTTATTGCGTGTTTTCAATTTCATAAAATTGCCAGTAGCGTAGTTCACAGGAGTGTCTAAGATGAGTGATTGATAACTAATCATTTACGTAATATTTATTTTGGGATAATCACCTTTACCTGTCGAGTAACTTAAATACCCAGGACGGTGAATTGTTAGTTGAAAAATCGATTTATTTTTATCTTTACGGGATAATGAGAAGAGATGCCAATTCGCCATGCATATTTAACGTGTTCAGAAAAAAAATTGCAGATTAAGGCCCTAACAGGCAACACTAACACAGTAGGCTACGTGAAACAAGCTTAGTTATTTCATTAATCCAATGGGAGTTTTGCAGGTTTATACATTTTGTTGTATTAAGGTGAGTTAAACTTATTTATAATCAGATTTATTTCCAATTATTGGTCTGATTACAAAAATGGGAATGTACACATAATTTTGTTTATAATTGTTTACATATACATTTCTGATTGTCCTTGAATAGTCATGTGCTAATACACATTTATAACAAATTTAAGGGTATATGTGCGATAATTTTCGGTGTATTATGTTCCTGGCAAAGTGTTATTCTCTTTCTCTCCCTTTGCAAGTGTTTTAAGAGTAAAACAGAGAACGAAATTAAGTAACGAAAAGAGAAATGCCTTTTATTTTGTTTCCTTAGATCATTTCTTCTTCTTGTTTTCTTTTATTCATTTCAATTTTTTTCTCTTTTTATGTTTATCCTGATCATCTCTCTCTGGAAGCAGAATTATGGTTTGTGTTCTTGTTTCTTTTCCCACTTTTGTGATTTCACTTCCATAAAAATAATATTAAGATGTATTAATAAGCATTATCATATGTATAATTCTTGTTATAATCTTCGTTTCATTTGCAAATATAATATCAGATGGTACTTGGGGACTTTTTAGACATGTGCCAGGTCTCCTTTAGGTACAAATGTTTTCATTACTAAGATAAGTATGACCGGCCCTATTTTATTTCACTTCCGTTAATATCTGAAATAGTTGCCTCATTGTAGAGTTTAAATTTAAGAGGGTATAATAAAATATTTTCTATAGTAATACAACTAGAGATCCAGAATATAGCTTAAGAGAATCCGAGGCTAGAGTTGTAGTTGTTCCTACTTATGTTGACTACTAGACGGATAAAATTATAAAAATAAAATAGTATATTCACAAGGGTAAAAGTTCAGTCTGGCATTTTAATTGCTGCCTATTCAGTTATCTTCAATTTATTACCAAACTGTTAAAATGAAAAAATAAAACAGTATTCTACGTAAATCGTTCCACCTTCATCTGTCCAACACTTGGAGGAAATTAAAATGCCGGAGTATTTTATGGATATATTATTTGATTTTATAATTTTATTCGCTAAACAGTCAAAATAAATACAGCTCGAGCTCCAGAGTAACTCAAGATAAACTGCCGTGTTGATTTGTAATTTGACGTGCACATTGATGTTTAGATAAAGAAGCTATACAAACTTTTCAATGCCCTGTTCTGATGAATTTACATAAAAGCACTGCATGTAGGTGAGATAAAATGAAAGTGACAAAACGGAAACGATAAAATTGTGGCGATAGACAACTGTAGTTAACTGCAATGTTTTACATTCGTACACCGGTTGATTCATGAGCTAATTAATCAGTTTGACACTCTTCATTTAAAAATTACCATTATTATAACTAAAATATTTCATAAGGAAAAGAAAGTGAGCTGTTTACAATTCTGTGAATTCATTTATCTTTATTTTCGGTTAAAACCTCCCACGGAAGGAATAGGTATCAACCGTTTATTTTGTTTGCCGATTTTGATGGGTGCGTTGCGAACCGTTTGCATTCGCTCCTATTGGTATTTTACCCACTACCCTGACTTGTAGCGGAACATCATAACACGTAGGAATGCCTGCAGAAGGCACAATCACAGAAATAATTTTGACAAGCTGCGTTGTTCATGTACACCAAAAGTTACAGCTCAGGTAAAACATATAGAACTTCCCTTCTGTCTCACTTGTCATTGGCTTGACGCTCGTGTGCTGTCGGCAGCACCGAGTTCTAAACACTTTTTTGGTCGTCCGCAAAAGTAAAATAAACAGCTAATATAAATATTGAGCAGTGCAAAAACATTTTCCAAAAACATCCTGACGCAAAATGATGATGATGTTGTTTAAAAGCACCATATTCATTTAATAACATAGCATTTTCCTGTATTTTTCAAAGTGAAAAAGTAAATAAAACTTCTAACGGGCGGAAAATATGTGGTGTTTTCGAAAGTTATGCGGTCACGTAACACATATTCTTTTGAGATGATTTACGGAAAGTTAAAAGACGCAGAAGCTGAAGGATCAACTTATAGGAAAGCTCTCAAAGTTAAGGAGGATTTGTTTGTGTAGAAGATTCTTATATTGCTATGCTGCAGTTGCTGCAATCGGACGATTAGAGCATTAACAATAGATATATTCATTATTCTTTATCGATTAGGCGTTGAAAATGCTTTGGCAACGTGTTACATGTGCTTATGTGTATGTCTAAACATATTCATTTCATAGCCAGTTATGTTATATTAACCAGTTATTGCATTGTAGAAACACTTCATTATTTGTGATTATCATTTTTATCTTTATTATGGTTTGCTTAACATTCCTCTTGACTGTTTTAATTATTTCTGCAGACAAATGGTTTCTAGGTCATCGTCAAAGAAATACAAATATAAGCTTCCCTAGAGAACAATGAAGATGATTAGATCCTATACACTTCATATAAATCCCAATGGTTAAAAATACACTTTGCAGTGCTGGTGATAATAGTTTATGGGAGTCATTCAACAAACAATGCCCCACATTTGTTCTCAACCATTATCAAAAATAGAAATATGTATGAACTCTGATGCTTCTCCCATGCGTGTATGGAGTTTCAAGTCATGATAGTTGGTGGAGCTGTAGTCAACTGTTAAAATTACGTGTGTTGCAGACGAACAAGCTGCGATTGAATTCTTGAATCACGAAAACGAAAGTGTGTAGAGCATCCATAATGTTGTATGGGAATTGCGCAGTCAAGAGGAGCATAGTTAGGCTCAGAAAGTGTAGAAATTGGATAACATGATCTGCCGCTTCTAGATATGAGAACAAGGTATATGCGTATCTGCGCACTTCCACTTCAGGCTTCCATTTCTATGGGACGAACTCACTTGAAGGAGCCAAAGGCTACGCGCATAGGACAAGACTTGCGTTTGCATCTTTGATGTTTAAACTTCTCTAAGAATTCAAGATGTTCTGTTTAGCACCAATTCATATTTCAAGATCAACAGATATTTCAGCGTTAACAACCTTAGCAACTTCAGTTCCGTGACCATGTCTTAAGCTTTAGTTCTATAAAAGAAAACGTTGATCAGATTACTCACAGTATGAAGAGACTAATATAATACTTGCACTCCTGTAGCAAACTGAACAAATATGTCAACAGCATTACATGTATTTATTAAAGAGTACTACACTTTTTCAGTACATGATTAATGAATACGGTAAATTATCATAATCATCATTAAAACTAACCGTCTCGAGTGTTGAGGCAATTGGAGGCGAGAGAATATCCTTTCGTATTTCTAAGGAAAAGACAAATGAATCGCAATTGAAACAACGTAATTCTACTGTCCTATAGAACTCTTAACCAGAATAGAGAAGTGGGCAAGATAGAATAATAAAAAAAAAATGGAGCTCAAGAAAGCAGTCCCTACGTGCAGACGTGAGAAAAAATGTAATTAATTGGCCATATTCTAAAAGCGCAGTTATGTAAGGGCAGCTTTCGGTTTATTTACATGCTCCGCTTTTCTCCATCTGCTCCCTCGCTCCCCTAATCTGAACATTTTAATCCAGCATTGTAACAAAAATAAAAAACCGCAATGTCTCAGAAAGTATGACATATGCGAAACAAAAAGAGCAGTAGAGCTAAAATTTCCATAAAATCATTCAAAACTCTTAACTCTATACGGCAATTCAAAAGAAATATAGACAACGCTGGCAACACTGGAGATAGTTGATAGTTGATGGGACGGCCATGAGGAGGCAGTCTGAGAAAGGGAGACAGTTGAACCAACAATTGTGTGTAATGGAACATAGCGTGGTTTGATTCAATTCTTGTTGCAAAGAAGGGACCACGATCAACGCTCAACGTTGTTGCAGCACCTGAAAAATAGACAGTCTGAAAACTATGCTTAGGCTCCACTAAAACAACGCGCACACACCCAAATGTTTGGTCCATTGGTGTACACGTTACACCATTAATCAAGCTGTTCATGATGCTGTGGGAATGTGGTTTCATCAGCAAAGCGTCCTTCATGGAAGTTTTGAGAAACTTGTTCAGCGCTGCCTGAACGGCGAGTTAATTATCAGTAAAACCTCTAAAATTGTCATCTGTATGCTGTCATTGTGATATAGGGTATATTGTGTCTTTATTTCATTTGAACAATGCTTATAAATAATGCACAACCTAATAATCAGACAGAAAGGATATACAAGAGGTGCGGGAAAATGCTAGTGAAAAAGAAGAAATCACAAGAAAGAAACTAACGTATTTATTTTCTCGTGGGTTGCACTTAGAAAGATTTATTGAGTAGTTTTTAACGCCCGTTTTTACTACTGAGGCACCACAGGCGGTGAACAATGGGGATACATAAAATGATATATTGGGAAAGGTTATTTTTTTAAGGAAGGAAGCGTTCAGGCCTAGATTTAGGGTACCTCCCCGGCATTTGCCATTTATGAGGACCGAGGAAAACCTGGAAAACACCTGAATCAGGCTGGACGATCCTGGTGTCATCCAAAGCACAGACCTCCCGCTCACGAGTCCGCACCTAAACGACCTCGGCCACTCGTGGCGGTGCGCTTGAAAAGAGAAATCCTAAACGTTTTAATTACACTCTATATGAGGGTCATTTGTGGCGGGCTACCTCTAGGCGGAACTCAATCTCCTGCCATTACCTCAATGTAGGATGTAGTGGGTCTGCACGTTCCCACTTAAAACGATGTTGAACTCACTTGATTGACTGCATTTCAGTAAACCATAAAACGCACTCAGCCTCTGTTGTACGGTCCACATCCTCGGATTAAAGGTGAAAAAATATCACTTGGCAAAGAAAACAACACTCGCACGGCAATGTCACGTAGAGTATTGATGTCACAACATGAACAATCGCAATCCGGGAGCAACAAAGATATATCCATGGGCTTAGCTTGCTGCCAGTGCCTCCAACAAAATTTTCTGAATTTATGCCCACAGCGAGACAAAATGTAATCGTTTACGATATACGATTTCTTAACAACCGCAACGTGGATTAAACAAAGGATACGCGCGTGCTTGGCTTGCTGCCAGTCATCAGTAAAACCTTTTAACTCCTGTTTCTGAACCGCTAGACAATACGTATAGTTACTTTTTTCACTGGGTCTTTCAGGATACACTTTATATAAAGCACACATGACTTAAATACATTTATTTCTCTTTGTAAGAGATAAACAAGGCACCAACTTCCAACTATTTTAGATGATGACTGAATGAATGAAAAAAGGACTCCAAATGAGGCCGGGATCGTTAAGAGTGCAAGTTACCTTGTATTTATCTTCTCAGGTCACGAGGAAGACCTTCGATTAAATATTATCCCAACTCATTGTTTCGATAGGGATTCATCTGGAGCCACCTGTTGACAGGTAGATGTGCTAATGTCTGAGTCACGACTTGGGACAACTTAATTTCAATTTATATAAAAACATTACTAATTTGAAACTGGACAAGAACTACATAAGGAAAAAAAAAACACATTAAGAACAAATTAGTGCCGATAACAAAACGTTTGCAGTTGGATTGTGTTATTCTAATTAAATAAAATTTAACAAATAACATTTTACAAACAGAAAGTGGGTAATAAAATAAAGAAAGGCATAATAAACAAAGAACATTTCTTGCTTTCCATGAACAAAATATTCACAATTTCACGAAATGTGCTAAAATAAAAGTAATTAAAACGAGGAAAAGATAAAAGAAAAGTATTAAGCAAAAGAGTAAAACAGCTCTTTAGTTGTTGACCACTGTTCGGCATCGTGCAGAGATCTTTATTAGATTCTGGAAGCGTTTTAGAGAATCCATAAGTAACAATGCAATCAAATTCTAATTACGTGCGACAGGACACAAGCGCGTCTCGGCGGAATTTACTATTTCGAGAATTAAAGACAATCAACGTATAGATTAAATCATTTGAAGCTAAATGAAAATCCGACAATATTAACGTTGCTTGCAACGTAAAGGTCTTTAAGAAATTAACAGCAACTGTTGGCATATTAAGCTGTTTCTAATTGCCTGCTGAGCTAGGCGAGTAAGGTGGAACATAAATAATCTACTACTAAACTTTTATCATTACATTTTATTTTATTTTTCATTTCTATATAGTTTAACCCAACCAACCATTCAGAAATATTGCAACATATGCACGTAAATTCTACTGAAAGTTTTAGGAAAGAGAACTACCAGTGTAAAGATTGACACTGAAATGCGCGACTTCGGGAACACCTTCAGTCTAAGTTGCTTTATGCTTGAATGAAAGATATTTCTTCGCTTATTGTCAAGTAAGATTATTTGCAGACGATCTTAGTGTGCGTACGAACATTTCAATAGCTTTGAGGGCATGATCATCGTGAGGTAGCTTTAAGCATTTAAGCTCCATAGTCTGTTTTCTTCTTCAAGAGCATATATAACAGTTGCGGGTATGCAATATTTCTACGGTCTGTTAGTTTAGCCAACACATCATGCAATGACACCTGCTAACATTCATTACGTTAATTAAGCGAGGAACAAGAACTGACCAAATTCATGAACATCCTGGCATTGGATAATTGAAAGCATTATCAAATGCAAAGAAGGACGAGAAAAAGTATATATTTACGACTAGATTTGGAAATAACTGGCAAAAGATTGACAATCTGCAGATATGTCGTTCAGCTGTGAATATTGATAAAGGACCTGAAATTAATCATGAACCTGAGATTTATGGCTGTTTGAATGATGTGGCTGGGTTAGAAAGACTCTAAAATGTTGCCCTTCCAATATTGTTTAATGCCTTATTTTACATTTAAAATTACTGTTTCTGCTTAAAAAGCATCATTACATGTAGTATTTTGAACACAAAATTATTTTGTAAACAATTGTGCATTTATTTTGTAAAAGTGGTGCTAGGTGTAGGCCTAATTATGACATTAATTACATATATAGTTGTTATACTCATTTATAAACACAATTCTGCCACAAATTATATAAAAATGTCATTCTAATTGAACTAGTGTTTTAAATAGTGGTCACATGATTCTAAATGTATTAAGTGACAAATATAAATACAAATATAAAATTTATTATTTATGAACCATTATAAAACAATAGTTAACGTTTGACATTTCGATTTGCAGATATATTTTTTGGTTGGAAAGTAACATAATTTTCTTCATTTCTGAAAAAAAATATTCGTGCACTTAATACGTTTTAAACCGATGCTATTCACATAGGAAACTGAAATTGTAAGTTTTAAAACCCCAATAATTGTTCATTATAACATATTTAACTTTTTCGGATAAGGAGAGCAAGTACCATGGACACTTTCAGCATATGTGGATTTGTCTATAGATGATCACATACTTAACTATAAACATAGAAGCCCTCGGTTTTCTACTGATAACTGCCCCCAGTTCTAGAGTGTAACGTATAATGCATGTACGTTCCGGAACGTATAACGTTTGGCAATTTATTTTTATTAGTTTTCAGTCACTCTAAATCCTTCATGTTTTCTTCCCATTTGGCGCTACAGCCCGGGGTGAGCCTTGGCCTGCCGCGGTTACCTATCCGTCTTACGACTTCATTGATACAGAGCAGTATTGCACAATGTGATCAGCATGCCGGCACCCCGCCGGTCGCCTATCACGTGCCTTTCGTGATCGAAGAACGCCAACATTCCCTCAGGCAGCTTTCCAATTGTTCTCACGATGCTGGGTGGACACCGTTTCAGACCTGCTCCCTAACTAAGAAAAATTCCTAAGTAGATACGGGAATCGAACCCGGACCTCCCGGCCAGCAGTCAACAACAATAACCACTAGGCGAAGAGGAGGGGGTCATCTTCATAACTACTTCAGTATATTTAACTCAGGGTATCTTTATGTAATCTCGAACAATTACTACGAATTTTGACAAGGTCGATCATCTTTAATTCCTTAAGTTTCGTAAATCCTCATAGCTTGTGGCACTGATTATGAGATGAAACTCTGGTGCTTTATTTGCGTTAAGTTATTTGCATTTTAATTCCATCATGGAATTTGACATGCTAAGTATATGTCCATTTGGAACGTAATTATGCACTATTTTTCTGAATCTCTGGAGACTTCGGTCCTGCCGTGGGACTCGCTGTTGTTTACAACCATTTACAGACTTCTAAACTTAGTACTCAATGAACCAGTTTACTGTGCATTAATTAGAGAGAGATTGTTTGCTACATTTTACGAGAAGTGGGAGAAATTCCCAAAGGCAATGTTTCGGTCACTGTCCCGACTACGAAACTAAACTCAACTACTCATCTCTACTTCACTGGGTGTTGTTTCGAAGATTAATCAGTATTTCCTTTTATCAGCTTATATCACACTTATTATTTTACATATTAAATGTTACACTTTGAAGGATTCGAAATGATTTTTTTTTTCGAAACATTAAAAATGCTGTAACAACACGTTTGGGACACTAAACTATTACTCTATCTGAGAAGTAATAGGTGCCAAATAAAATTACATCAAAGCAATGCACAAAAGTAAATCAAATTGGTAAACAAAATATTACATACTTTTTAGTTATTATTATTATTATTTTTAATATTTATTTTTATTTTATTTTATTTTTAGTATTTTTAGTTATTAATATCCCCCTTCACAAATCCACGCATACGTACAGTACTAAGGTAATACCATTTCAATAGAAATACAAATACACATGGTGCTCCATCACAAATCGGACAAGACGTGTACAATTTTACCAAATATTTTTTAAAGTTAATGATTTTATTGAATGCGTAAAATATCGAAAGAGAACAATTTCTGGAAAATATTGTTATCAGTACATTTTGTTACAATAATTGTTAAATATTGGACATTTTAAGAAAAATTTCGCGTTTCACAAAAATACATTCGAAACTAAGCACTACGAAATACAAATTATATTATACATTTCCAGCTTTGTGAAGCTTCTTTAATGGTATATAACCAATATTTATTTGAATAAGAGGTACTTATTTCATTATAACGCATTATAAAGCACTGTTTCTTTTTAAAACATTGAAATACACAATAAATACTTATACTTTAATGATGGCATAATAACAAGTTTTAAAAAATATAGTCCGGTATTTGAAATAGGTTACAAAATTTAAAACTTCTTATAAAAATTTGTTTCAGCATGCGGTGGAAGGCTATTGGCACATTGTACATGCGTGAACTTTCTTGTTGAGACATGAACTCGTGCTGCAGTGAACTGTGTGGCACATTCCTGCTGCACAACACACTATGCTTTCACTGGAGAAACTGCTTAAGAACCGAAGTGTATTGAGACATTCTGGATCTATTTTCTCGCTTATTGTCAAAGATACCAGAGAATTGTTGTTTTATTCTATATGAGTAAGAAATCGACATGTATTGTAAAAATATTTTAAGTGGCTGCAAGATGATGAAACAAATTAATTCTAAAAACAACCACTTATGATGAAATAATGTTTTACAAAGAGCTGTCTACAACAAACAATTTATCAACATCTCTCCTTTTAATATTAATTTGGTTTATATATGCTGAAGCCTTTCAAGGGTCATATATTTCAAAAGTTCAGATACTATCTAAAACCCTTCTAGCGCACAAACTATTAGTGAAACACTAGCCATATTTCCATTAACTTACTTCCTATAGTCTCTGTAGTTCATGAAGTTTCGTTTAAATGGAAACATAGGAGTCTTGCTGTCCGATTTCACATGGACTAGCCCATATATAAAAAGTCGGAGCTACTGCACAGCTGTTACTATTCATGTCTGAGGGCAACCTAAAAAGTTATTTTAAGTTCGAAATGAATGTTGATATTTTACCTTTGCAATTTGATTCTCTTCATCACTGCTCTATATGCGAAAACAGCTTTTACTGCGTCCCATCTGTAAGTGGTTTCACAGTTGTAAGCTAACGTTTTTATTGTTGCAGAGGAAACCTTTCTCGTTTCTTCAGTGTGAATTAGCCCAGAAGCCAGGCATATGATTTGCGATCTCTTGCAGCTGCAGGTAATGTTTAAATGTACAGGTGTCAAACTGGGGTGCGCCGTTTAACAATTTTTAGTAGTGAAAAATAGCCCCGGTCATTAATATCCAAAAATTTATTATGGAACTAAAAATAAAAACTTTCTCATTTCAAGGAGTTAAATTAGCTAATATAGCCGAATTTCCATTACCCAGTTCTTATTTTAGTATTTAATATTACATTTTATATCTCGCTTGCACGGACGTTTATGCACCGAGCACGGGCAGTGAGCGTACTGAAAACTGTAACTCTTGACCTTCAGTGTCCCCGCCTAAATTAAATAAAGCGTTGTCTTTGGGCCCTTCGGGCATTTCTAAAATGATAGGTTGTGAAATTAATTATTTACGTCAGAAGAGAATAATTTCATGTATGCTTCTTTTGTGAAGACATAATATTGTAGAAAAATGAAAAACGATGTTCCTATACCTGACAGATGTACTGTCGGTCCTGGTGGTCTAGTGATGACTATACTTGACTCGCAGGCCCAAGATCGCGATTTTAAACAGGCCAGGGTTGATGGATATTTTAGTGCGTGAAAATGTTCAGTATGTATTCCTTCGGAAGGAAAATAAAGCCGTTGGTCCCGTGCCATTAAAGAACCTCAATCCTGAAAGAAGAGACCTGTGAGCAAATTTTATCAGCCGTTTCATGCTCTGAATTGAATGAGACGCTAATGACCAGGGATGTAAAATAGTGCTTAAATAAACTAATTAAATTACAAGTATACTGCTCTTAATCTTCTGAACAGGAAATACTTGATGATATTGGAGAAAGGTTAGATCGAAGTCAAAAGAAATTTTTGCAAATGCCTTGAACAGGAAAAAGGAATTTCCCAAACTTTGTCTTGTAGTGTCATGAATTTTTTAAAATTATAATCGTATAATATAATGTTGCTCAGAAATTGCAGTCACGTGATAATGTAAACATGGCAAATTTCACCTCCACTACAGAGCATACAATTGATTTCTAATTGCCATTATTTCGTATATTTTCGAGGATTTTGATATTAAGATCGTTAGAAAGAGATTATGGAAAAGAAGTTCGTTATATCTTACCGTATGCGATTTATACTTATGAGGGAAAAATTGATACATAAAATATATCGGAACAATCCGATACGTTGGAAGAACTAAAAAGCAATTGGAAAAATTGCATAAATTTTACAGGAACTAATCCATGTGATTATAAATTATCTTAAAATATTGTGAGAAATGTGTGGTGGCACAAATCCATTTTTCCAATATCTATTACGAAGGTAGTTGGTTATGTTTATTGTAATTACAACTTGCACGAAAGTTTTGAAGGCTTGAATTGGGGGTTTATGTATATTCGGTTCAACGGCAGACAGCATGACAGTCAGATGATCATCGTTCACTGATGACGCCAACAGAAGTATTTGGTGAAAGCTATTGTAGCGCATTAAACCATGAACCACGGCAAAACAGTGCGGAAGATTTTAACTGCTTTAAATACTATCTGTGTTACGGTGTTCGAAGTGGTGTTCGCGAGCAGGCACACGTTTTTAACAACTTTGAATGAAATTCGCAACAGTTCTACTTCTGTAATTTTGCTAGTATCTTTCTTGATATTCGGTTTAATTTCCTCTACAGAATTTTATTTTTGCTCTGTTCTAATGACATATTGTAGTAAAATTTACTTTATTAGCACATTGTAATTAATAACAATGGCGACACATTAGATTGGAATAACATAAAGACCCGTGTTCAAGTGGTATTTTAACCGCATAATGCTCGCTCTCGTAACAGCAAACTGCCACACTCTGTTTATGGCAGCCACCAGGGTGTGAAATATCATGCTACTAGTACAGGCAATTAGCGTGACCTTGGTCCAATATTATTCGGTTTACATTATCCTGATTGCAAATTATCGGAGAGAATAACGTACTTTATCCAGTATATTAGTTTACATTAATGTCACAAGAGACTAGGGACTCCAAGCATGTATTTGGCATGCGGTACTTGTTTTACTCTGCTAATATGTGAAGAAGTTTCATAGAGACATATAAACTTGACATTGCAGCAGCATTTACAGAAATAGTATACACAGTAAACTGCGTATATGCCTAAGTTTGCAAATTTTTGCATAACCAATTATTTCTAATATTTTTGTACATGCACAATCTTGGCCCCCTGCATAACTTAGTACTTTGCCATTGTTTCATAGAGTAATTAACCTGGATACACATGTAAAAAGCACAAGTTGAGTTAAGTAGGGATAATAGAAAGAATTGACCAATTTGATTTCTAAAGGTTTAAAGTAACGCAAATGTCGCGAGTAATTTGCAATTTCCACATCCCCCGTTGAAAAAATAATTTGATAATGAAAATTTTATAAGGCTGAAAAAGAAAGTTGCTTCCAACAGACAATGAAGAGGTATACACAATAACATTGGATTTGTTTCTTCGATGTAATGCAACGGACATTCCTGTGATTGAACTTATGCTGCAGACTAAAGTAAAGGAAATTGCACATGCTCTGGGCATTGAAAATGTCCGTGCCAGTAATGAGTAGCTAGAGGCATTTAGAACGCGACACAGGATCAATTTCAGGAGAATCCGCTTGAGTGGATATGACGGCAGTCGAACACTAAAAAAAATAAATTGCCTGAGATTTTAAAAGAATATTCTGCTAAAAATCAATTTAATATATTAAACTTGACTATTCTATCGTCAGTTTCTATAAAAAAAAAAACGTTGGAGCAAAAAGGTAAACGTTCTAAGGAAAGACTTGAGTGTTTTCGTATGTTAGTGCTACCGCCGAAAAGATAGAAGTACGAGAAATTGGTTATGCAGCTCGGCCATGTGTTGCAAACAGCAAAGTATAAACATCAATGATCTTCCCGTTGAAAAGTGCGAGCAAGCCAGGATATTTCTATGAATAGCTAACGAATCTGGAGAAGAGAAAAAAGAAAACTATTAATTACTTATAGATAATGCAATTAATCATGTTAGCAAGAAGTTCGGTCATTTGACAGTTAAATTTCTCCCTCCCATTCTGATTTCCACATTGTAGCCAGTAGATTAGGCCATAATCCGAACGGCAAAATCTCGTACCGACAACAAATGCTTCAGTACATCTTCACATATGTATAATCTTGCGACACAAAAACTTATTTAAATTAGTCAGTAAAAATGTTAAATACTGTTCGATAACTAAGCGAGTCAAAAGAGAAACAATGGTTGAGCGTTTTCATCAAGTGGGAGGATCCAACAACCAACAAAGTTCCAGTGCAGAGTCTGAATAGGAGAGAGCAGAACTCAGCAACAACATTCGATTTTAACCAACTGGTACAGTGCGTACCAACAGATTCACAAGATCTGTTAGGGACATCGGAACTGTTGCAATGGCAAAGTCAAGAAGCTGGTAGTGATAGTGAGAATGATGTATCCAACAATGAGTCTAGTGCTCGTATACTTGCCTACAAAGAAACTATGGAAAATGTATCTCCGTTGATGCCTTATTGTTCATCATATGAACAAATCCTATCATTAAACAATATAGTTGGGAGACAATAGATAGCTTTCAAAATTTAAAAAAATAGACAAAAATAAGTGAATACTTTTCATTAAGTTGCAATTGATACTATGATTGGGAGTGAGATAATAAATACTAAAACATTTACCCTCTTATATAGCAGTATATACATAATCATTTCATATTTTCCTTTTTATGCAGCCTGTGTGTAAAATGTGTGTAGTGCAATAACTCGCAATATTCACATATACTCTGTAACTCCCCTGTCTGTATAACTTAACCATAGAACTTTATGGAAGTCATAGTAATTTCACAATTTTATTTGTGAATTCAGTACCATATGGTAAGTAATCAATTCTTTATTGTCACAAAGAAACCTGAATAGTACACTGCTGGTAGAATTTCTGTTTAGGCTTTACCAGAAAATTAGCAGATTCACCCCTTTTACGAATAATTCAATATATACGTACTAAACATGAATTGTGTCTTTAAATGTTGGCCTTAGGAGATATTGTGTGCACATTTTTAGCTCATGAAGATAATGACTATTTATTTAGAACGGTTTGCTGCTTCTCGGCTGCTAAGTTGATTTCATTTGGGAAATGTTTGCGACATTTAAGTACATGTATATAGACTAAGCTCAGTGTTTTATGTCTACAGATGTATTAAAAGTATTTATATTTTTACAGCATTATAATTATATTAGAATTAAACCACTATTAATTGCACAATACCTTTGAAATGAAAAGAATTTTTGTATCTGCAATTCCTTTTTTATAAATAGGAATATCGAACAGATTCTTAGTCTAATTAAATTTAAATACAACTATTCGTTCATTTGCGTTAACCGTAACCTAGAATCTATTGATCTGCAAATTTGTTCCAATAATTGCATATGTCGATTGTATCAGCGTCATAGCACTAACGACACAAGATTTAAGAGAAACATATTCAAGTTTGGAAAAGACAGACAAAGCGATAGGTTTGGAGATACATACATCTAAACCAAAGCTATGGCACAGATGATCTTTGCAGTACAAGGCACGTAATGATTAGACATCAGAATAATTAAATAGTTCAAGGTGCTAACTTTAACAGCAAATTTTGAAAATTACAAAAAATACAGATTAGAGAAACTAAAGTTAATAAAATTTATTTAACAGTATTACAGAAGTATCCATCTTTTTTTTTCAATGATTTATTTATGGACGCTCTTTAACAGCTCAGGTCATCAGCGTCCCATTCAACTCAGGGCGTGAAACGGCCGACAAATTTTGCTCAGAGGCCTCTCTTTCAGGCTTGAGGTTCTTTTTCGACACGGGACCCACGGCTTTACTTCCCTTCCGAAGGAAGCCATACTTAGAATTTTTACGCCCCGAAAAAATCCATCGGTCCTGGCCGGGTTCGAACCCGCGATCTTGGGTTTAGGAGGCAAGTTTGGTAACTACACCACCAGGACCGACTAGAAGTATCCACCAATATACAAAAATCAGATTATATAAAAACGTGTTAACTCTCTAGCAGCCAATCATGGGTCATGGCTAAGAAGGTAGAAAGTGTAATGAATTCATTTTAAAGAAACACAGGTAAACATATTTTTGAATTCTACGTATGATAATTTATACGCTGGGAAGAAGGAAAAAATATAGCACCAACGTTTCTTTGAAATATAAAATTATCAAACATGTTATTAGTTTTTAAATAAGAATTTAAGCAAGAATTAAACGTTAAAATTACACTAATAACATATCTGAATTCAAACGTTCGCCTTGAGTTTCATGCAATGCACTTTTCTTTATGTTGTACTAGACAAAACAATGTTTGGATGAAGACCAGTGTCTGATACATTGGAATTCAGCACATATCCCGTACACTCTACAGCGATGTTGAGTAGCAGCAGTAGCTCTGTTAGATAATTACGGCCATCATAACGAATTTCATTTGGAAGTTGAATAAAAAAATCATTAGAAATAACTAGTATAGCACTAAACAAATGAAACTACAAGGTTTGACATCTTGATGGGATGCACTGTGTGCAAACTGAAGAAGAGAGAGCCCCTTGTGATTTCCAATAAAGAGACACCGTTATCAATTTCTTCGATGCCAGGCATTGACTACTACACCATTGATGCAGGACTTTATATATGGCCTGGACTATTTCTTACTTTTAGTTTTTAAACGGCTATACATAGTAATTTATTTGAAACTGAAATAATTTTTCAAGTTTCTTTCCTTCCATTCTATAGTTATTTTATGCGGTATTTAACATGTTTTAGATAACAGTTGTGAGTTTTCACTAAGAACTGTGGGTAGAGAGAACAATACAATTTTTTACTTGGGTTTGGAAGTGTGAACATTGCTTACCTTTGATCTACAAACAACTAAAATATTTTATTTCTATCTGATTCCATCCAAGTTTCTAATAGACCTAATCACTACTTCCAGTCCCAGCGTACACTTTCCAATATCTCATGCTTTAATTTGTTCATCATTTTCACTTGGTGCATCACTCACAACAGTATATTTACTATCAACAGTGTCAGTTAGCACTGTTTCAAAATTATCTCCTTCTAAAAAATCAAACTCATCATCATCATTCACTTCAAAGCTTTTTGAGATATTCAAAATTTCCTCTGCATCTCTTGCAAGGATTATACCTAAAATAACGAAATTTGAAACTATGAATGCCCGTCGTATAACATTTAATACATTACTATATCTGCGATTGTAAACAGCAAGATGTTAACAATACTTAGAATGATTTATACTTTTCCATTTCTTACATTATTTTTATTGCACTAAAACAAAACTTTGTTGTACACCATAAAATTGAAATTTAAATATGAAATAAGCACTTACCGGCGTTTTCTGTTCTTAGAGCTGCAAAAATTTGAACTGTACTCACTTCCAGTGTTACAGACAATTAGCTGTGACCAACAATAATGTATGGAAGAAAGTTTAAAGAAGCCTCCTCATATAACATTAATGGAGTACTAAGAAATTATATAAATGTATTAAATGTTAAAGCTATTTTGAATATGAAATATCATACGGTGAGAATTAATGAGTTAATAGGGTTTAACAGTTTATCAAAATATAAGGAATCAGAAATACAACTATAGTGCAGTCTGAAGTTTACAATGGACGGGACGTATCAAAAGGATAGAAAATTCCAACATCTCAAAGAAGATTATGAAAGATATTGGGAAGCCATGGAAAAGGTGGATAGATGCAGTAAGGGCAGACAGCTATCATCTTTTCCAATGTGGAAACTGCAGGGCAAAAGTAACGAATAGACAAGGCTGGAAGTGAAGAATTATGAAGGCCAAAGGTTCTTTTTGTGATAATGAGAGAGAGAAAGATATTATGTTGTTGATTTGGTTTATTTATGAACGCTTTAAACATCCCAGGTCATCAGCGTACCATTCAATTCAGGGAGTGAAACGGCCGATAAATTTTGCTCAGAGGCCTTTTCTTTCAGAATTGAGGTTATTTTTCATGCCATAAATCTACGACATAGGGTCCACGCCTTTAGTTCCCTTCCGAAGGAATCCATACTTAGGATTTTTACGCCCGAAAAAATTCATGGATACTGGCCGGGGCTTAACCCGTGATCTTGTGTCTACGAGGCAAGTATGGCTACCGCTGCACCACTTGAACCTACAAAAAGAGCGAGAGGGAGAGAGATAATGTTTAAAATAGTCTTTCAACTCCTCGAAGTGAAGTTTTCAGAGTTTTGTAAGTGTTTGAAGCGTTACACATTAGCGCCATACTCTTCTTCTACTATTCTATTCAAAAGCATAAATAATTACACACTAGCAAACGTACGGTGTAAACAAATTGTATTTTTGTGAGTTCATCTAAGAATAAATGTCTGCAAGAAAAAGCAACCAACGAATCATTTTCATCTCTCATTATATTCTGCTGGTGGCATAACAATGGGAAACAAATTGAAACCTACAGATGTGCCATATCAAGATTAAATAAATAAAAATGCGTATATTGACATAAATGCATTACATATTCATCTTACTTAAAATGTGAAAACTATGGGCGTGTTTAGCTTCTAGGGAATCTTTTCTAGAATTTCCAATAGCAAACGTCAAGAACTCCATTGCCTGGCAACTCTTTCGTGTGAGAGATATCAAGGTCGTTAGGAAAGAAATACAAGTTTTAAGGACAGATTTCAAGCTATATCTCTGAGTGAGTTTGCCCATAATATAACGGTAGCTCCAGGCGGTATATTGCTACAAAATATTATAAATAGTGTTGATTATTTTACATGGCCTGTCACCTCTTTAAATGAACAATGTCTAATGACCTATCTTATTTCAGGGCTCACAAAAATTCCTTCCTTGATTTTCACATCATTTAAACGAGGAAAATTTCCTTCATATAATGAAACGCTGCATTATTTATACCTATCCACTTAACAAAGTTTTTTCATATCTCCACTTTGTATGACGTGGGGGTGGAAGAATAATATCAGAGATGGGGGATGTAAAACGTTTTTGTCCAAGAGTAACTTTACGCTTTGGTACTTTCATTCTTGATACAATGATTTGTCTTGCCTGCTCCCATATTCACACAAGAAAGGAAAAGTTAGTAAATCCGGGCTGCAAACACACTAAAATAACTTTTCAATAGCTAAAAACAGTCCTATAACAATGCATTTGGGGTGATTACTTCTTCAGTTGTATAAGCCGGGGGCATAAATCAAATTTGTTTCCATTGTGCAAAATTTGTGCCTTTAAACTGGTTTTCGAATATTGAGTGAAATGTACTGTTTTATGTTTATCCATGCACCCATCTCAGCATAAACTTCGTTGCAGTCATTTTGTGTTAGAATATAACTCCTGAAGTTCTTCCTAGAAATTACCAAAATAAATAAATGAAATAAATAAAATAAAAAATAAATAAAAATATTGTTATGCTTTCGTATATTCCATTCTTGCAATTCGGCCATGGGTGGCCGGGGTCCATAAGGCGTGGACTCGTGAGCGGAAAGTCTGGAGTTTGATTCCCACCAGGACTGTCATCCCTGACAGGTCTTTTCCAGGTTTTCCTCAGTCCTCATTAATGACAAATGTCGGGAAGGTATTCTAAACTTAGGCCTGGAATACTTCCTCCCTTAATAAAAGTACTCCTTTCCCAACATATCATTTCATTTCATGTTTCATCAGTGTCCACCGCCTGTGGTGCCTCAGTAGTAAAAAAACGGGCGTTAAACAATATTCGAAAAAAATTCTTGTAGTCTAGAGTCCGAACAAGATATTTAAATATCATTGAGTCAACAGAAGAGGTTCACAGTTAAGCATACTTACTTAAAAGCGGGATTATTTTCATTTTGAACTTTGGTAAATATTTCATGATACGAAAATTCTGCAGTTAAATGTTTAGGAAGTTATGAAACAGGTTATTCCTTATTGTGTGTTTGAATGTATGTTATTAATTTTATAACAAGACTACTTCACTCATGTGACGACATCTTAAAATCTACCAATGAAACGAAACAAAATTTTAAATTTTGACCAATCACAGCCGGATTACGGAGTGAAATTTTCGAAAAAAAATTATAAAACCCGTTTGATCACGCGAAGTGCATTTGTCTTTTGGTCAGTGTAGGCAACTCTAACTTCCTCTTTATAATTCCTAAACACGTATCACTGACCACTTTTGTTAGAGGCGGTGGGGAGGTAATGATAGCAACAAAAGGTTGGGCAATCGGCAATCATAACGCAAAATGGAGGGTTCTTCAAAGCGATATGGTGATGCGTCAAATATGCAAATTGATCTTATCATTAGAAATTCCAAACCACAGAGTACAAAGAAAAATAGAGATACTGTATGTTTTTTTTTTTTCCTCAGTTGGTAATAGAAAATTGAACGTTAGTGATCGTAATAGTCGACTTTTGTCCATTTCAGTTTCACGGTTTCTGAATTGAATAGAAATTCTTAACTATAACATGTGATAATATCCTGTGCGCGAATTTCAAAAAATTATCTATCACTTTTATTCTTATTCTATTCATGAAATAATCCTAAACCCCAATTTTGCTCTTCTCTATTGGCATTACTGATAATCGGCATTCTTCTGTCGCAATATTGCTTGAAAAGATTAAGTACAAATATTTGCAATTTTGTAAGACAAGTTTAGAGGAATTATGTTTAAATTCTTATTTTATTCGTAAAATGGTCCTAATAAATATCACTCGAGAGTCTGAGCTTTCCAAATATATTCGCTCACTACGTGAATTTATCGGTAATCTCAGAACCTCTCGTGATATTACTTGTGATAATACAGATATAACATTCCGATAAACGATCTTAAGGTTCACATCACATCCTACAAATGGCAAATTTCAGGAAAATATATGTCCATTCTCTAAGATAGTTCACACAAGTAGAAAAGTAGACATGACGAGGTCATATTTTGGTCCCCAATTTACAGAAAAATTATGGTCGTAAAATTGGAATTTGTGCAATCGGATTTCATTGCCAAGCTTTAAATGACAGTTTCCTATGTGCATAGCAGAATTTTTCTGTCTAATTTACTGATTTTTGGACATATGTTTTAAGGTGTAAAGTAATGCACTAACACAAAATTACTAGATAGAGCAAAATGTTTGACGGTTAATTTGTACGCAACACTGAAGTTTATGATGCGATAGGCTTCAAGATTCACTAATCTGTAAGCTGGTAAGTTCCGGTGTCTATTAACAGAAAAATAAACTTACCAACTTTCAGAAAAAGAAGTTAATGAAAATGGCATTATGACACACATAATAAAACATTTAAATAAGGCAGACATTTAATATGCAATGCGTTGCAATATTAGCGGATGAAGTTAATCAGAGGGAAATTACGGGCGACAGAAATGTTTCGATCACATATTTTATTTAGAGTGAAGCTCATGCGCCAAAACTCATATAATATATGTAATAGGAAAATCAAAGCTTTCAGAAGTTTAAAGTTAAGCGTGAATTTTTCCAAGGTAAAAATATCAAAGCTTACCCTAGCTCATGATATAAATGAAAAGGATTCTTCCATAGTTTCCACAAACTGGATATCAACACGTCTTGCTGTTTGTTATTCTACGAGATTCGTTAATTATTGGGTCAATATTCATGAATGACCTTAATGACGAGAATTTTCGAAACATATTTTAGGACTTTATCAATAACATGCAAATAAAGGCACTCTGCTAAAGGAAGGAATGTCAACTATGGAAATCAGCTGAAGGAGATGCACACAGTCGCAGATCTAGCACTCTAATTTCATTCTCTATTTTCTTAGTGCTTTTATAGCCCTTAAAGATCCGTGGAAATTCTCCAGAAAACTAAATAATTCATGGGCTCATTTAATTGCCCGAAATTGCAGCCCTTGAAGATATATAACCATTTTGCATACTATTCCTTTCGGATACAATATCTTTTTCTTCCGCGAGGTAGTTAATGTACTAAAGGGCTTGATTACGGACTAGACGCTTCGAGGTTTCAATTACCCGGAAATTTTTCTCCATTCTCTTATTCAGCCTGCCATCCAAATGAGTACTCAATAGCTCCATGGGGTTGATCGGAAACCATTTGCAGAAGCGGAAGAAATACAGCTGTATTTTGCGCCGTCAAGTTGACTGGATGCGTCTCTTGCTGAAATTTTCCCTAATGCTGAAAAGGCGTCAGTAGATAACTTTAGATGACGAGGATTCCAGTATTATTGACATAATGAATGAATGAATGAATGAATGAATGAATGAATGAATGAATTAAGCCATTTATGTCCCATCCAGGGCTAGGGCCTCCGAAAGTGGGGCTTCATTGGTTTCTCATATGGTGAGCTAGTCCATATGAGCTATTGTCCCCATGAGTTTGCTAAGTCTATGATGTTTCTTATTTTACAAGGTTAACATTAATTTAACTAGAAGGTTTAAGTGCTGAGTCTATTTAGTCTTTGTATCATAAGTTTGGTATTACTTTCACTATTGGCTTCGGTTGTTCTCTTTCTGCAGCTCTGTTCATTGATTCTTTCAAATACTGCGGTTTCGTGCTACGCCGGTCCAGTGTGGGCCGACTGCTTTCCAGAAGGAATTTGCCCTCCTCGTTCTCGGTCTCTCTCATCCTCTCCTACCGATATGTAGATCCCATGTGGTAGCTCTATGTCCCCATCTGCTGCTTGGTAACCTTGCTACATATCCGCCCCATTTCCACTTTAGGCTGTTTGCATGTTGAGTCACGTCGTTTAGTTTCCACATCTTTCTTAATTACACAGATGATATTTTATCCGTGAGGGGTATCCCTAGTGCTTCTCGCTCCATTTTACGTTGACAGATGCTAATATAATTCTTTTCCCACTTCTGTTAGGCTCGAAGTTTGGCATCCATATAATAGTGTTGGGAACATGCATGAGTCCAGCACGTCTAAACACAATAAATAAATAATATTAAATATATTCATTTTGGCAGCTGGTAGGTATGTTTAACACAGCAACATTCTCTAGGAATGAAGGGGGCCAGAACGTAGTGGTGAAACACGACCTCCGTCGCCTTTCCAGCATCTGTGCAAGTTAAAGAAGGGAGAGTTTTTATCTTTACTTTTTATAACAATTTAACGCAACTTTTAATCTATTTAGGGCCCATTTATGTGAATAAAAATAGACATAAAAGCAAATTGCTTGCTTGCTCTTGCTTACAGGCAAAAAAAAAAAAAAAAAAAAAAAAAAGTCAAATGGTGCGATTCCATAGCAGTTTCAGCATTATGCTCGACATCCACTTTTAAGACAAGAAGATAAACGCGTGGAAATTCAACTATTTCTTAGCCGAAACCTGATCCCTTAGTCCTAAAGTCGCAAATTATAAGCTTTAATGCAAATTGTCACTAGGGTCCGCTACAAATGTAAATAAAATCTAACAACTATGCACTACTATTTTATAGATAAAATATTTTTCCTATTACTAATTATTATTGGGTATCGATGTTTTGCTCAACTTATGGAGTAGAAACTTTGTAATTACGACAATTACATGAAGTGAAAAATGAAAATATTAAGCCAGGTCACAACCGGAATTCGAAAGTATATCATACTCTTACCATGACGATGCTCGAACCATTTGAGCTACCATGCACTGTACTACCACAATTGGGAACTTTCTCCATCAGAATACTATCTTAGTTAATATTACGATTGGCATTAAGAGGGATTACAAGGGTAGACATATTCCAATACTATGTGTTAGTCACAAACTGGCCTCAGGCCCTTGGAGTTTCTTGTTTAAATCAAAACTGGTCTGTGAATGCCGCGAGTTCTGTTGACACTGGCTGAACATAACAAGTCTAACTGAAATGGGTGCCAGGACATGAAGGAATTCTGGGTAACAAAAAGAGCAGGCAGGACTGTCAAGAAATGAACAGACACCCGATTCATTGAACCTGAACCAGTGCTGGATTTATCATTAAGACCTGGATACTCAGTGACACCTGAGAGATGCTGAAACAATAGAGGGTTTCAGACATTCTAAATCTCTCATATGAGGGCTTAATAAATGCAAATGTATGAACTGCTAAAAGTGAACAGGAAAAATGGAGGGATTTCTTATCACTTATCTATTAAGTGAGTGTTATACTCTAGCTCATCAAAAAGCTCCCTTCTCTGGGAAACATTTTTCAGGCAAACCACCCTAACCACATTTTTTTAATTACGTTCATTATGAACAACAAAATATTGTATTGATAGGGTATAAAGATGGGGAATCGCAATAGATCGGGGAAGGTTGATGTGAAGAGTGGAATAATGTCTCCCTGCTAAACGCAATACAAATAAACTACTCTGTCAGAGTCTTTATATATTGGAGATCTTGATGGTTAATGTGCTTACAGAGGTATTTAGCCCTAAAGGGTTACCAGAAACGTTCGAAAAACAAATTGACCAGTTCTGAGTTCAATCCCAGAAGCAGCAGAGAAAGGTTTCTCCACACTGTCGTGTCCAGACACACGACAGTTATTCAAATGAGTTTCTGGAGATTTTTGCTGTATAAAACTAACTTAGCTAGCCTCACTACCTCCGTTTTGTGCCTTACCAGGAGCTATCAAGCCATCCAGGAGACTTACCATACTAAAAACTGGAAGCACAGGCTACACAAGAGCGAGACTAGCAAGAGTAAGACCAAACAAAACTGAGGCATTTTTTCCTGTTGACTAGCAGGTCTAGCGAGTCTTACCCCCTGGGTTCCTGGCTCAGAAATTCTACTGCCTCCTGCACTGTTAACTATGAACAGCTTCAACTGTAATTGTGAAAGACTAAATGTAAAATATCTAGGCTTTTATTGAAGATGTGTAAGAAATTCCCATTTGAATTTCTACAGCCTCTTGATTGGAACAAAGCAATGCGTTCGTCCAAGTATCGAGTAGACTCTATGCTGTTACATTTTTGAAGCTTTTGCTCGATCTCTTCACTACGTTAAATGCCTCATAATTTTCAGACTTATATAGTGCTTTGAAAAAACTTCAACCAACAAAAATGGAAATCCATCACGTTATTCTTCTGCTGGAGATCCCATAGGATGGTTAACCTGATGCACCTGGGATTTCATAGTAACTCGCTTCACCTCGTCTATTCAAGTCTAACAGGTGACTGTGCCAGACAATCATTTATCGTGATCAGTGAGCCAAACCACTTGCCACGGGCAATACTCACCCATAGAAACCAGTGAGAGACGAGTATATGCGACACGTTCATCAGATGGCCGGGAACAAACGGTTTAGTTTTGGCAATGTAAACAAATATACATTTTACGTTTAAATTTACTAAATATTCTAAAACATATGTGTTCACTGCAATTAACAAGATGTTGCTGAAACCATCTTTTTTACTTATACATAAGTGGCACCTCATATTAAAATGGCTCATCACAGTTATTTCTAGATATGGTGGCAATGTTTGACGAATATTGTTTTTATGTTCTTTCCGAATGCGTAGATTCGATCTGTTTGATGTGGATATTTAGTGGTTTACATATTATTGCTGATAACCTTCTCATTACTTTTTTTATGAACTGCGTGCAGAGGAACTTTGGTGAAATGTAAAGTGGAAAAATCCTGCTATAAATAGGCATAATTTCACTATCTTTTCGGTAAACCAGGGAGAAAAGAATGGAAAACCACACTCACACATCTCCTTTCATTAAGAATTCCCTTAAAGAAAAAGGGACCCATTTTTTCTCTATTAATTGCACATAAACACTTAAAGCATAATATGGTGTACTGCAAAGGGACGGAAGAATAGAGAAAATGGTATTTACTGGGCCCGTTTGTTAACGGGGAGGGGGGGGAGATTTGCCTCATGCATCTAAAATCGCAAATTCAATTCCGACCAGGATCGATGGATTTTTAGGTCGTAAAAGTCCTAAGCATGGTTTCCTTCGGAAGGAAAGTCAAGCTGTGGGTTCCATGTCGTAGATGTACGGCTCTTAAAACAACCCCAAACCTGAAAGAAGAGGCCTCTAAGCAAAATTTGTCGGTAAATTCACGCACTGAATTGAATGGGATGCTGATGACCTAAGATGTTAAAGAGGGACCGTACATAAACTGGATAACAGGAAATAGGAGGAGGGAGTAGGTAAATGTTTATACAAAGTGAGACAACTCAAATCGGAAAAGGCATTCAACCAGAAATGAGTGTTGAGAGAACATTAGATACACTATTTTCGAGATATTTATACGCACATGTGTGGGAATGTAAGTTATTTATTTGCGCACTTTTTCTTTTCTTTTCTTTTTATGTACTTCAAGCATGGTTTTCTATTTTATCCGTGTTTCATATATTTATTTAATGTTTGGTAAATATATTGTTTGTCACTTAATATTTAAATATATCCTTATGAAATTTCATGCATTTCTTCACAAATTGCAAATACTTACGGTCCCAGGACCCGTGTGACATGAATAAGCTATAATTGTAACAAACTATTTTGTAAATAAATATACCGCCACCACCACTACTAATTTCTAATCACGTCAGGACACTTTAAGTTTCATGGAGCTGCTACATCAATTCTCTTTTTGAATTTGTATTCGTTTGCTTTAAAGACAAAAAATGGGGTACATTTCTGTAGCATGCTATTAGAACTCCAAAAAATTCATATTACTATTACTATTACAAGATCACCCGGTTAAAATATTTCCACTGCAATTATTTTGTATAGTTTTGTTGAAATGTCTAAGCGAAAAGCAATGGCTTCTGACCTCTCGTAAGTCAAGGCCCTAAGGCATCTAGGCATCTTGCAATAAACAATATTTGTCTGTCGAAATATTCTTCCCAGTTTATAAATCATATTGCCACTAGAAACATAAAACTAAGTAATCGTCCATACCTGACCTATTTTAGCCCGTGGGTTAAGAGAGACATTTTCTGCGCATTGTATCTCAGTATTTTGTGTAACTATATCTCGCAAATGTGTATTAACCATCTTTCAGCGATTGCGCGTTATGTTCCGCCCCCTTAAAATATATATCCCAGTCAGATTTGTTCCATGTTTTGTCTCTTTAACAAAATATACTCCAGTGAGATTTGTTCTAAGCCTAAGGTAATGCTATTGGAGGATTGAATCGAAATATATAGACATTTCCGACTACTGCTATGTTCATTGGCTAACCTTGCTCAACAGATTTTTCAAACTGGTACCTAGCTTATCAGAATTAGAAGTTAATATTAAAATCATTGTACATTTTTCCATCTTAAGTTCCGGTATATACTATTAATCATACATTTACCTGTAACCTATAAATAAGTGCTGTACACATTCGGACATGGTTTACGTTTTCGTAAAGAAAGACTATACAATAAAAATCACACCCCGATAGAATTTGATCGGCAACCATTATACGCTTAACATTAGGCTGCAAAAAAAAAAAAAAAAAACAGCATATAAAATTTTGAGTAAATTAAATACGTCGAAGGCTCAATTGCAAACACAGAATTCCTTTTCCCTTTCCTTCTTCAGAGGAGGTCGAAGATATAAGAGTTGATTTACATAACCACAATTCGTAAACACCGGATAAACAACGGTCCCATTTACCTGGTAATTTTTCCATGCAAAATAAAAGGTGCTGGATTACAAGAGGCGGAAAAAAATATTCAGTAGACAAAACATCCCTGCATGATAAGATCCGTGCATATTGCTCAGTGCATACAAACAGAATGAGCAGGGCCATCATTTTTTAGAATACCGTGAAAGGAGAAAAATATTGAAATGACATACTCACAGTATGTAATTTTAATTATGGGGGAAGTTGAAAAAGAAAGCTTTTGGAACAAAACCACACACATTAGGAGAAATTAAATAAAATATCAGGTCAGACATTGGCTAGATTTTGGAATGAAAATTTTCTAAAAAACTACCAGGAATATGTGGATGCAGTAGAGAATCATTTCCAACATCTCCTGTCATAATATACGCCTTTGTTTTTATCATAATTGTAGTTGTAATTACAAGAACTTTAATCAGTTGCGCGGATATTACATCCGCTTCTCCGGGAGTTACAGTTCTGGCTGCCGACCGTCAAGTTGCCTTGAAACGGGTGACAAAATATGAAAGACCCCGTATTAGTATTCTTTTAATAGTTAAAAACAAGTAAGGTGTCATAAGGCAACAAATGTAGCACAATCTTATTCAGATATACCTATTACAATTTGACTCGCAAAGAGTATAAACAACTACATGCAGAAGTCAATCATCTCTAACAGAAGTAAAGTGAGACAAACATGTATTGGTTCAGCATGCTAAGTTCTTCTGCATGCCTGGTCGAAGCCCTTTCTTATCCTGTAATTGTATATGCTTCATACAATGTACACGCAGATCATGTGCATAAGAATATTTTTTTTTGTTTTGATTCGTTTTATTTAAGGACGCTCTTTAACACCTCAGGTCATCAGCGTCCCATTCAATTCCGGAACGGCCAAAGGAATTTTGCTCAGAGACCTCTTTTTTCAGGCTTGAGGTTCTTTTTCGTGCCGTAAATATACTAGATGGGACCCACAGCTTTACTTCCTTTCCGAAGAAAGCCATGCTTAGGATTTTTACGCACGAAAAAATCCATCGATCCTGGCCGGGTTTGAACCCGCGACTAAGAATATCTTCATTATATCGGACGAAAGATATATAAACCTGCAAAACCATTACATTATTGAAACTGTGAGCTAACATCCGGATGCAGTTAATTTAATTGCTTTTTAGTCTCTAAGTACTGTTATCGCATTTCAGCTAAGTAGGGATTACCAATTTCAATTTATATGCCAACATAATTTGAATATTTTGTAAACGTTATTTCAGAGAATTACTCGTTTTCCTTTTCTTTTAGTTTCTCGCTCTATTTCCCATTTCCTGTGTATTTCCTTGCCAGTGAAATATCAGTAATAGTACAGAATTCTGAATGTGGCATTTTCAGTAACATTTGTGAAAACGTATTATCGTTTCTAAAGTACTTCTCCGGGTTATGTTAAACTACAAAAATGCCAGCTTATGCAATTATTTCAAACACACTTCGACAAAGGCACCGGTATTAAAGAGATATTATACTCGCTTTTGCTCGAAAACTGTAAGACGTTAATAGATTGCAATTGTGAAACAATTAATGTCAACGATACAATTGAAACATTCCATCTCAAATTGAACAACAGGTGTAAAATATTAACTTTCAATTTTTTTTAAATTCAATGTAATCTTTTAATATATGAAGCATCAAGGGATAATAATTTCTGCAAAATATAAAATCCCTGTACCCAGTACATTTTGTTACAATAAATATTAAATAGTTGGTATTTTAATAAAATTGTGCCATTGAAAATAAATATACCCTCAAGTATTACTGCCGAAACACAAATTAAAATTATACATTACTTCCTTTTTGAACATTTCTTAATTGTATAAATCAATATTTATTTAACCAAAGGGTAATTATTTCATTATAATCTATTTAAAGAGCTGCATTTAATTAAAATGTTGAAGTATACTTTAAAGTATTCCGCTATAAAAATGGAAAATTTTAAATTATTTTTAAAAAAATGGTCCGATATGAGAAAAACTTTACAAAACTTAAAATTTCTTATAAAATTTATTTTACAGTGCTGTAGATTGTTCTTTGTATACAACACACGTACGATCTTTCATGCTGAGACGAGGAACTCATACTGTTTAGCTCACTATCGCTGCACGAACACACAACATTCGTCATTAGAGAAACTGCGCGCTGGCGCAGGTGGTTTGAAAAACCCCTATTTCTTTTGGAATTTATTTTCTCACTTCCTGTTAAAGACACCAGAAATCCGATATGTGTTATTTTATTCAATAGACGTAAGAAATAAATACTGTTTGTAAAAGTATATTAGAATTATAGCAATATGATGAAGCAAATCAATTACAAAAGCAACCCCTTTGGACGAAATAATATTTAATGAAGAGCAATTTATAGCAGACTGGAGCTTTCAATTAATATTAATTAAGAAATTTATATTTTAAGTATTTCCTAGAGTACTAGGAAAGCACGAATGGTCCCAGGACCAGTGCGGCGTGGATAAGTTAGATTTGTAACAAATATACTTTGTAAATAAATACCACCACCACCACCTTTTCTAGTAGCAGTACTATTATTATTATTATTATTATTATTATTATTATTATTATTATTATTAATTTCGTTTATATATTTCAAAACATTTCAGAGTTATTTATTTCGAAATTTCAAAAATATTCTTAACTTAACATTCTTCCAATATTGTAATTAATAAAGCAAAATTACCCATGTTTTTGTATGAAGCTTACTGCTTGATTGTTCTCTTAATAAGTTTGGTGTACGGAAGAGTATAAATTTTAAAGTATTTTATCAATGAAAGTCTTAAGAGATGGGCTTTGCCTGTTTATCTTTCTTTATTTTATTTTATTTTTATTTTTTAATTTTTACTTTTGTCCTACCTATCGGTACATCGAAATTTCTGATTATTTTAAACTAACCACAAAATATCTTGCTCAAGGAAAATATTTGCCTGCCCCTTAGACAGTCGAGTCAGAGAAAAAAGCTCTAATAACCATGGTCATGGAACTGATAGAAAGCCCAATGTACACATGAACAAGGTACTTTCCGGCTGCGCCAAAGCTCACTAGCATTATTATTTCAGAAGAACTGTTTAAAAATGTTTTAAGTGCACTTTTGGTCAAAAACAGTTTATTACGATTTCCCCTTTATTATCGATCACACCCTTTAATGCCGTTAAGTCGAAACATTTCAAATTCTTTACTTTAGTATTTTATTTTTGAAATCCTTGAACTGGATTACCCTTATTATGCACACCTGATTGATCGGTTCAAAAAGTATTATATTCAACCTTCTTCTTTCTAGGTTTTCCAACCTGATCTTTTAGAGTTACTTTCCCGCTAATTCTAACAATTTTGCATCGATCATGACATAGGTCTGTGTACCCATGGATGAGAGATCAAAGGTAAGCAGGAAACGATTGAAGATCACGAAAACTAAACTTCTGCTGGCAGTTGAAACTCGACATGTAAAGTTTTTAAGGTTCTTCTATTACTATCGGTGTAACATTCTTATCTATTAACGTGATAACAGTCGAAAGTTTTTAGTCCTATAAGACGCCGCAGAACAGATATTTAATAGCAAATATTAATAAATACAATAATAATTTATTTTTGTTTTTAAAGTGTATTAATATTAATGGTTTTTACAAGTTATTGGGTCATAGTATGTGTATGATTTATAGGTATTCAAATAATCATCCAGAATTGTAGGAGTCAAGCCCTCTTGTTATCGCAGATAAGCGAAATTATAATACAAGTACTCTTGTGTACTTTCTAGAAAAAGCCAAGAATTTGGTTTATTCTGTACCAAACAAATTGGATCATAATTGAAAGATTAATATCACAAGTTGCTTTCCAGACTTTTTTACCATCAGGAAATGGGTTTGTAGTAATAGAGAAAAATCTTTAAAAATGATCTAAAATTGTTACCCCTAAAGAATTCAGGAAGTTTACCAAGTAGTGAGAAAAGTCAAATCACTTGGCAAGGAAAGAATCAAAAGAGATTACAAGTTACTTGCAAAACAGTTCAATAAACTGACTGGAATAAAAGACATGAAGAAACAATTGTGAGGTGTCAGATAAATAAGAGACTCCCTGTCAGAGTCAACATATTAATGCAAAAGTCCCCCCAAAAACGCCACAAGTTTAATAAAGAGAGGGACTAGCATTGACCAAATTCATTGATGAATTGAGAGCACTGTCAGATGCGAAAGTTATCAATAATGTGATAATAACTGGAAGGTATTTACCATTTGCAGATGTACCATTAACCTCTGAATATTGATGGAGGTTCTTAAATTACCTGAACATTGCATTGTTTGCATGAGGAGGGGGGATTAGAAAAACAATAAAATATTGTCCTTTCAATATTGATTATTTTTTAATTTTCATTAAAAATTACAATGTCTGAAACATCATTATGTGTATTCTATGGAATACCAAATGATTGTTGGAGCAGTGGTGAAATTATGCCCAGGTGTTATGATATTATGACTAATTATATGGTACGAGGAGTGTTTCTGAAAGTACTGACTCAGAGATCTTGTGAAGATGTTCAAATTATTCCGACAGTTTTTAAGTATCACCCTCACGATAGCGCGCTGTAAAGTTCAGATGCATAAGTGTAGTCACTTATTTGTGACGACGTGTAAACAAACTAGTGTTAACATTTTCTACAAAATGGATAAAAGTGAAATACTAACTGTGATAAAGAACTTCGCTTTTAAGGGTTTAACTCCAAAAGAAATACAAAGGGGGTTAAGATTCCACATTAAAGTACTTTTCCCATTTGTTTTCGACTGTTAAAATAGGGCTGCTGAATTTGCGCGTAGTCGTACATCCATTTAAGACGATGAGCGCTCAGAGCATCCCAAAATTGCTAAAGCCGATCATTTTTTTGGAATGGTACTTAACGCCCATTTTTACTACTGAGGCACCACAGGCAGTGGGCACTGATGATACATGAGATGAAGTGATATATTGAGAAAGCATTTTTTTAAAAAAAGAAATGTTCCAGGCCTAAGTTTAAGGTACATCACCGGTACTTGTCATATATGAGGACTGAGGAAAACCTGAAAAAAAAACCTCTGTTAGGAAGGGCGATCCTGTCGGAATTCGAACCCAGGACCTCCCGCTCATGAGTTCGCGCCGTAACGACCTTGGCCACGCGTGGAGGTACGGTCGACCAGATTGTGATAAAAATTCACAATGTCGTACTCAATGATTGCCGATTAAAGAAACGCAAGTTGGTTGACATTGCAAAGACCTCAATAGGCCGTGGTCGTTACATTTTACACAGAATTTTAGGTACCGGTTTTAGGGTGCCACATTTGTTAACAATACATTCAAAAGATCATTTCGCAACAGTGTTTAGTCTTGTTCAAATGCAATTCCTTTGAGTTTCTGCGACGTTTCATTACAGTAGATGAAAAATGGATTCATCATTACACTCCAGAGACGAAGGAGCAGTTCAAACAGTAGGTGAATGTGCGTCAAAGATAACCAACACGGTTCCATCTGCAGAAAAAGCAATGGCCAAATTTTTCTGGTATTGTTAGATGTGGAGAATATACCTCTACTGAATTTGTATTCAAAATGAAGTACACATATTTAAACTTGTCTTAAACTATTCTTAAAAATAATCCTTCGACAAATTTAAGCAAAAATTCGAAGCCTAATGGCTCAGAGGCAAATGAAGAGATCGTTTATAGGAAAAGCTTTCTCACCAACCTAGTACACACAATAACAATTCCCCCATGTTGCACCTGTTTCCCACATTTGTATCCCTTTTGCCTATTATATATTTATTGTAAGTAAAGTATGAATACATTAAACTTACTATAAGTTAGGAGCAATAACGTGTAATGCATTAAATTAAAATGTTTAGCACCTCTTAGACCTTTGGCAGACGTTTGGTAAAAAGTTAACTGAATATATTTTCATTACAAATAAAAATGTGCTGACGTAAATGTAAAAAATACTTGTGAAAGTTTATTTATAGTGGCAAAATACATCACTAAATATAACACTTAATGAACTACAGAGGTGAATGTTATGTAAACAAATATCATTTTAATATGCACACTACACAGTTTACCTGAAAGGTACCGCCACGGGTGACCGAGGTCATTAAGGCACGGACTCGTGAGCGGGAAGTCTGTGTTCCAATACCGCCAGGACCGTCCTCCCTGACTGAGGTTTTTTCCAGGTTTTCCTTAGTCCTCATAAAAGGCAAATGCTGGGGGGGGGGAGGTACCCTAAACTTAGGCCTGGAACGTTTTCTTCCTTAAAAATAAATCCTTTCCCAATATATCATTTCATCTCATGTATCATCAGTGTTCACCACCTGTGGTGCCTCTGTAGCGTTAAACTCCATTCATTCATTCATTCATACCTGAGAGTTGGCCAACCGTTATCACTGGGTTAAGCATTTGTGGAGCGGAATCCCCTGCTATTACAGAACAGGCTTAAGTGAGAAAACGTTAATTTTCTGTTATTGTTTTTCTATATTTATTAAATTTTCGGTTTTATAGGGCTATTAAGAATAGTTGCAATTAGATAGGGATTGAAAAATTGCACTTCGCTCAACTGCTAATATTCTGTGACAGTATGGAAATCACTAAAATACGTCAACTACAATATTTAAAAGACTCAGTGAAAGTGCCTGTAGGAACCATTTATTTAGAAAAAAAATATTGTTAAATAATATAAGAAATAATGGAATATTTACTTGCAAAGTATAGCTATGATTTATAAACACTATGGAGATCTGCAAAGTCACCGGGATTAATTTAGCACATTCCCGAAGGCAGGGGGTGAGAATCAGATTGGACAATCACATCGGAGCCAGACAAGCTCAAGAGCATATTGCAGGACCTAGCTTCTTGCATAATGGAACATTAATGTCTCTTAAGTCAAATGGGAATGTGACAATTTGTTAGCTTTCTTACTGGCCACAAACGCCGTCGCAGATTATCTATATATCAAGGGAATCACCCATAACTCAAGATGCAGGAAATGTGGAACCTTTTCACATGTATTGTGCAAATGTACAGCTTTTATACAACCTATGTATTCATCAATGGGTCTCTTTTGTACAGGACCCAACTTTTGTATACATAAATGCAGCTCTGCTCAGATATTCCTGAATGTCTCATATCTTGGGTTATGTTTAAGTGACTTATATTTTTTCTATCGAAGCATTCCATACACGTCTCTCAATGCTGTTTATACTTTTAAACTGCATTTATTGGTTGCGGGTGTTTTTCTTGACCCCAAGTTGCGAGCGCCAATTTGAAGTAGAAATGTGGGGGATGGTGATCGGGCTATATGGTAACTGTGTGAATTAATTTAAACCCGTTGATCGCAGATTTTGCCATGGCTGCTGCAGACCAGCAACTCTGTTTACATGTCACTCTCTCACTTCCTCTCTCTCACTCCCCCCTCTCTCTCCCTCTCTTGGGCTTTCCGCTGATTTCTGGCATCTGTAAACTAGCCAAGGCTGACGGAATGGGGATTTGATACGGAATGCGCAGATAAATAACGCCTAGTGATTTAGTTGCTGAGATGGTTTATCCTTCGAAACATGAATAATCAGATGTACTCACGTCTCTATCCGGATCACTGGCAAGGTAAACTTGACAAACACGTAAATCTGGTTGCGTTCTCCCAAATGGTGCCTAATATAAAGATGTCGGTCCTGGTGGTGTCGTGGTAACCATACTTGCCTCCTAAATCCAAGGTCGCAAGTTCGATCCCAGCCAGGACCGATGGAGTTTTTGGGCGTAAAAGTCCTAAGTATATGGCTTCCTTCGGAAGCGAAGTAAAGCCATGGATCCCATGCCGTAGATTTACGGCAAGAACCTCAAGCCTGAAAAAAGAGGCCTATGAGCAAAATTTGTCGGCCGCTTCAAGCCCTGATTTCCATGGGACGCTGATGACCTGGGATGTTTAAGAACGTCCGTAAATAAACCAATTAAAAATAATGTAAAAAAGTGGTACTTCAATGGTATTTAATAAAGAACAATAATGCTATATATAGCTCGCGAGCTGATTGATGGTCGAGCCTCTTTGATGCCGGATCTTGTATCTCGGACTTAGGTCGCTCTTCCTCTAACTATCCGGGTGACGCAGCAGCACTGTCTTGGCCCGGAAAATTTTGAGACTGATCCCATTTAGGACGCTCTTCCTGTAATTACTCGGGCGACGCAGTAGCCCTATCTTGGGACGGAGAATTTTGAGACTGCAGCAGTAATGCCGGATCTCATACCTAGGAGTTAGTTCGTTCTTTCCCTAACTGCCCGGACGACGCGGCAGTACTGTTTTGACCCGGAGAATTGTTGACTGTTCCCTTTTGAGGAAAATATCTATTTCTCATGTACTCCAGAATAACTGACGCTTACACAAGAAAAAGCGAAGCGGGGTTTTCACGCCAGTTTTGTCTTCACCATGCTCATAGGCTGATGTTTGCATTACTCATGGTTCTTCCAATTCGCTATCCGATTTTGATGAACTTCGGTATTCGTCAATAAGATGGCTTCAAACAATGTCAATGACCTTTTAGTGACAGGTGTACCACTTCCCAAGCAAAAACAGCCTGCCTAAGTCATGGCGAATTTCTTTGCTCGCTGCATTCCTGAATAGCTTAACTTGCACTGTCTGACTTTCCAAGGCTTAATGTGTTCGGAGAAAGACGTGAGTTTTGCCTTACTTTTCTATAATTTTACATGTTATTTCTTGTATATAACTAAAATTACACATTATAGGCATTATGCTCAGTCTTATATACTATACCGTCTTAACTCTACATACATGAATTTTGTCATGGAAGTTTCCTATATACAGAGAGCACAACATACTTGCAAGAAATCACAGAATAATTGCCTTAAAGTTACAAATATTATTGTTTCAAATGGCCTGTAATTAGTGAGGAGTCAGGGACAGCTTCAACTTTTGAAGGCGATCTTAGAAGGCGTTTCTCGATCTTCCGAAGTTTACAACTGTGACTTTTGTTTTAGCATTTTATGTCAGTGAAATATATTTGTTTTTTATAGTTCTTTTTAAAAATTTAACTATAAAATCTCGCACAGTGCAGACCATAGAGTCTGTAGAGTAATAAAGTGCATTCATCTAATTATTTGCGAGTATATCACGAATCATCAACAATGAATCACGTAATGCATTAAGTATTGAGTTATCAGGTCCGGGACAAACTTGTTATAAAACAAAAAACTTACAAGTGGAGCGGGAAGGATTGGGAGAGGCTTTATAGAGTCAGGCTATTCGGAGGCTAACTGTGCCTTCAAACATACGAAAAAATCCTACGACGCCACAAACCACATTTGCCAATCAGCCGCTGTCACACTGCCAAGAACCTGGTGAATCTATTTTATTTCGAAAACAAGACGGCGGCACCAGCCTTGTGCGAGCAACGGTATCTTCCAGTTCCGGATTTGGGTGACAAAACGTCCCAGGTACTACTCCCTGAACTCAAGAGACCAACAATCTCCTAGGCCCTACTTCATTCCCCTCGTCCAGCGATTCCTAGTGTAAATGGAGTACGTCGTACTGATTGATGCTCAGAGCAAGTCAATTGGTAATAGGAACAATGCAACCACGTTCTCTCCATATTACGCTTTGGTCTGCGTACAGATTCCAGGAAGTATGTCAATGGAGACAACCAGGTAACGCAGAAAGACTGAGGCAGGTTCACAAATTAAAAGAATGTCCTATCAACTTCTGTTAGCAATAATGGTCAATAGAAAAACGGATCTTATTTTGATCTGTGGTTCAGTGAATGATAGCAGATTGTGCTCAAAATGTTTTGCAGCCTGTGGTCCTGCCTAATGCTGAAGCGCCTGGCCCTAAATTATCTTACATACACGATAATGTTAAAGTAAATGATGCATTGTGTTTCGTTAGAAAAACTCAATGTTGCATTACTACAGTGGCTTACTTAGTCCCCAAATCCGATCTAGCATCTTTGAAAGCCTTTCAACAGAGATTTAGAGGACAGTGAGAGCGTCGGGACATCGAGATCAGCTACATGCATACATCTCTCTATCATCTCTGGCAGAATATCCAACGAGATGAAATACCTCATTACATTTCTTAATGCCAAGAAGGTGTTCACTTAATGCAAAAGGCGACAGTACATACAAATTGCTGATGGCTCATACAATCATCTCGGGAAACTTGAGAAGTAGGACAATTTTATGTTGTCATCGGCTGTTAGTGAGATTAAAATTAGAAAATCATGTTACTTTCGTTAAAAAGGAACACGTTTTGCTTTTGTGGACCATTGTGTTGTAATACCAATGAAAGTAATGTTGATAGTGCATTCGTTTTACTCGCAGAGTCAAGAATGTAAGGTCTCCCTTTCTACTCCACCAATTTTAAAGAAATGTATTTACCCAATTTAGACACAATATTAAGATACGACTATTTATAATGCTAAATATCCAACAAGAATACAATTAAATTTAAGCATGCATATATATACATACACACACACTTTCCTACCTAAAGAAAGTATAAAAAAACAAAATTATATTGCATAAAATTAAATTTAGGCAATAAATAATGAGGTTAATTAAGTGCATAAAATAGTAAATAATAAATACGGGGCGATTTAAATAAATGCACCAGCTCTGCGTATTTTAAAAAGAAACTATGAGGTATAAATGGATAATAAAACATTACAAGTTTACCATAGTACTTGTCGCGCAGACGTATATATTTTACGCTTAGTTAAAGAGTGCAAACTTAAAAGATACTGCGCCGTGAATGGCTAGAACATAACTTGACATAGTCATATGTGTAAGGCGTGTGGCACGTGTTTGTCACATAAAACCTTTGAAAGTATTTGTAATGTAAATAAACTTCGGATATTTTCCTATCCTTTATACCGCATGTTTTCTACGATAAATAGCTTCTTTATAACAAATACGAAAATTTGTTCCATTTATTTAGAATAACCTTGTGTATAGGTATATCGACATTGACAAATTCATTAAAAGTGCACAATTTAAAAATTTATTATACATACATTTAGCTTATATGATAATATGTATTAAAATCAGCAAAATGAAATAAAATGTATAGTTTGTATTAACTAAACTTCGCCAAATTTCGTAGTTAAAACCGTAGTAAAGTCTCCAAAGATGAGTTTCCCCCGAAGAAGTGTAGGTCCCTGAGTGCGTAGCAAAATATTTATAACATTTATTTTAAATCCCCCACATTCGCGAAATTTGCGTCCCTCAGTCTATCAACTGACCATCTCTTTGGTCTAGTAGTCAGTGTTGCTGGCTGCTGTCCGGGTGGTCCTCGGTACCCACTTCGAAAGTTTATAAGTTGAGGAGGTTTGAAACGAATCCCACCCAACCTCATGAGGACAACTGAGGAGTTACCTGAGAGCGAGTTCGCTTCCTTTAATTTAAAAAGCCGCGTGATGGCAAACGGCGGTGTGTCGGTGTGTCGGTCACATGCCCCTTGCACAGCTGTACAGGGATGATAGATTTGCAGACAGACATCATCCTTAGCGCTCGACCTTCCAAAATGTCCAACGGCGTTTGCGGGAAACTGCAACTTTAATGGTATACAGACCCAATGCTCGTGCAGACCGAAGATGTCGTACTCCATTCTTTGAAGAAGAGATACTTACCAGGTGGAATAAAAACCGATTTTTTTAATGTTCTAGATAGTGCATACCCTAGCCTTGTGTGTGTTCTTGACGTGAGTACACTCCTGCGCAACTAGATTTTTATACTTGAGATCGCAGAGTTAGATGAGAAGGTATACATATGTGTGTGTATGTGTGTGTGTGTTGTTATTATTAGGTTATATATTTGTTAATTTTTAATTTTACCAACATAAACATTAATTCAACACAGGATGTTTGAAAGTGATTGCTCTGATTTCAAATGGATATACGAGGGTAGGTCCATAAGTTTCCAGTATGATAAAGATGAAAATTATATTTCACTTTTTAATATAGTTACCCTTTATTGTAATACATTTCTCACGTCTTTGCATTAACATTTCAACCCCCCCCCAAATAGTCAGAAATCTTGTTTGCAAAATGGGCATAAACGGCATTCATCACTTCTTCGTCGCACTTAACTTTCCTTCCTTGAAGGTCTTCTTGAGTTATGAGATGAAGAAATAGTCCCTGGGAACTAAATCTGGGCTGTAGGGTGGGTGGTAAATCACAACTGCGTGCACAGGTGCATTGTCGTGAAGAAGCTGCGCACCACCACCGGGCTTTCCTCGCCTTTTCTCTTCGATGGAAGCACGTAGTCTGAGCAGTAGGCCAACATAGTGCTCCCCATTTACTATGGTGTTCCTCTCCTTGAAGTCATTGAAGAGTATTCCTTCATAGTGCTAAAAGATTGGGCCATGATCTTCTTGGTTGACTGAGTGACCTTGACCTTTAGAGGCGGTGCTTCGCAAGGTTTAAGCCAATCCATTGATTCTTTTTTGGACAAGGAGCCATAGTAGAGGACCATAGTTTCATCTCCGGTAACAATGATGTGCAGAACTTCTCTCTCGTTGCCATGGCAGAGCTCCAAAAATGCCTGACAACAATTGACTTGTTGCTCCTTCTGAACTGAGAAAAGAAGTCTATGCACCCATCTTGCACTAAGCTTATTCATATTTAAATGTTCATGAATAATTCGAAGGGCTGTTATTTTAGAAAGGCCCAACCTTGCTGCTATTTCTGTAACTTTGAGCCACCGGTCTTCCATAATTTCTCCTACCACAAGGGAGCGATGTTTTCAGGAGTGAGCACCTCCAAGGACCGACCTGCACGCTCTTGGTCTTCAATGCTTTCTCGATCCATTCGAAAAATTTTGGCCCATTCTTTTACGGTAGAATATGAGGGGGACGCTTCCCCTTATACACCGTCCAATTGCTATTTAATTTCTTTTGGAGTAAGTCCTTCTTGCTTGAAGAACTTAACAACTGCATACTCCATTTTGAACATATCACAATCTTCTACACATAGCCTTCTTTATGCAACTATATCTGAACAACTGAATACAGCGAAATGGATGTTACAGCTGCAATTATTTACTTAACAGATAAGATATGACGCCAGGTAAGGTTTTTGTGAAGGCGATAATCCTTATTGGCGAGGCCGGAATGTTATGGACTTACCCTCGTATGTCTGCACCTATCAATTATGTATTAATTTTGCATATAAGAAATGAGAGAGAAAATATACAAGTTTAGAACATTCATCACAATGTTGCCGCGCCTAAACCATTGCTATGCGACAGAAAGCTGTTTACGGAGTAACCATAAATTTAATTTGTGTGTTTGAGTTGAGTTGAGTTAGTTTAAACCGACATCCATTAAAATATTTTATTGGGCTAATTTTATGTATAATGTGCTAATGTAAAATGGTAACAAAATAACGAAAACCATTATATGTGCTACAATTTTCAAAATGGGATTGATAATCGCGGTGTAACAGGCCCCTCTCCGACGTTTTGAACTTGATCCAATGCATGTTTTGATTGTCCGTCAATGATACTCACAATCAAACTGCCCTAGCTATACGTGCAACAATTGCCCATAGCCATTCATGAGCTCAGAAGATTTTTGCATTTTCCCCTCTGAATGCAGATATGCTGAGGCAAATATGGAAGATCTGATTACCAACAAGATGTTGGGTTGGATCCGTAGGGATGGATGAGTAATTTTCGGGAATTCAGCCATGCACAGAAACTAACCATTTGTGCCTATGTCCTCAACAGGGGCACTTCCGGGAGGAACGGAGCCCGGGGTTGTGAGGCACGGACGTGATCGAGGTCACTAACTATCCCTTAAGGGTCGTTTCTATAGTGTACCCTGGGGTGGAATCCTTTCTAAAGCGCAAGCCACCGTCGCACCGCACAAAATAGCAGCACACTTAGCTTGGCACAGGAACAATGCTATGAAATGGGAGAGCAGGATGTTCGTGAATTGAAAATATCATTTCTAATATTTGCCTAAGTATCCAGGGAAAACCAGAAAAATAAGCCAGGATGGCCGGTCCCAAAGGATTTGAACCCAGAATATCTTAAGTGCGGGTCACAAGCGTTACCGGCTTGATGGAACACTTATAATGTGAGAGGCGACAGCCCAAGCTTGGGGAGTTTCTTTGTTGCGCAAAACCAAAGGTTGAAAGGTGTAAATGTTTGCACCATGTACTATTGGCAATGAACGCTATACTGTATTTGTTTGATTCCTTTGCCAACTTTACTTATTCTTTTAAGTTAGTTAATATTTAGTAACAACAGGTTCTTAATTTTGTTTCCGAATAGGTCGAGAAAGAATGTCAATGCATCCTTACTTGCAAATCAAGGTAATGGCATTTCACACTCGGCCGGAATGAGACAGTGACGATGTACAGCAGACTAAATGAACGAAAGAGGAAACCGGGATATGTAGAGAAACTGCCCTGATTTCCTCACAAATGCCCCTTAGAATGCTGAGGTCGAATCCGAGTTCCCTGGGTGGAAAATAGATTTTTTAACAACTCAGATTTGGTGACGTCTTTCATCCAAATTATTCTTCTTAATAGTCATGGTCTATAATTCCTTAAAAGAAAACCATTTTCGGAATTAGAAACATTTTAAAAACTATAAGTTAAAACCATTGTTCAATGTTTCTCTTCTCATATAACGTACAGTACTTTTTTTTCGACGAATTCTTCCGTATTTGTGCAAAAGTAAAAATTAGTACACCCGGGAAAGAGGTGCTGGCGATGATGTTTGGAAGTTGTTGCAATGGAACATTTTCTCCCAAGTATTACAAGTAAATTGTGGATTTTTAATCCCTTAAACATGCCTTTGCGTTAAATATAACAGCATATTTTATCATGCATCATGTTTTAATGGCTATACATTATACTATTAAAACATTTTAATCTATGTTCCCTCCTCACTCTTAAGACGTTTTATCAACACTGAAGAAATTGAATGGAAATAAGCAGGCAGCCTGTATGACTGTTGGAATATGTGAATCCTTCTGGACTTAAAAGCGGTATTTTTGTTAAATCTCTAATAATAATAATTGAGTTTTAGCTCAATAGCACGTAATATGCCTAAGGCTCAGTATCTACAATAAATTGAAGCAGTGGTTAAATATGCACTCAAGTAATGCTTCAGTTATTGAGACAACTGAAAATTGCTGTCAACTTATAATTTGAAAAGGAGTTTTGTATTTATATATCTGGTTTAGCAAAGACAGAGTAGGACAGGACGGTCTACAGAGGAAGGTTTGTGCACCGAGTCCAATAGACAAGCCCATTGAGGGGGGAACCAGTTAGGAACGGATGAGATCGAGGATACACAGGGCGGCCAGGAATCCGAGGAGGCGATGCACAAGCGTCGGCAGAGTCCCCAACGTTTTCACAGATGATCAGTCCGAGAAGCCGGCAGTCTTTGCGACAGCCATCTCCGGTCCGCAAAGTAGCTCGGTAGCAACATCGAGGTTCCCGAAGTGGCCTCATGGAGACTCCACCAGACGCTAGGTCAGGAATCCCCCCCCCCCACACACACGCACGCACGCGCGCGCACACACACACACACCGCTTCACCTGTCATCTCTGATCTTATAACTCGTGCTACAGAATGAAATGAAAGAAAATGGGAAAGCGAAAAATTCTAGGAAAACAAATAGGCATCACAATATTCGCCTAAGTGATCTGGGGGAACCACTAAAACATTCAAAGTTAGGATGGTCGGCCTGGACCCGGAACCTCCCGAAAGCGAGTCGCAAGAGTTACCGCCTGAATCACTCCCTCGGTTTTCTAAATATAAGTCACAATCAATGGAAATCACTCAATGACGATTTGATTTCTTGAGATTTCAGTATGCCTTTTTAGGTGAGATGTTCGGATTATTATCGGTCCTTGAACGATTAAATGTATGCAATGGTAAAGCAAATAAGTTATTTACTGAAAAATTAATTGAAAATCTTTGGGCTTGAGCACTGAAAGACATGTCTTTCAGGAATCAAAATATTTTGCGTATTTTCCCTTTGAAAATAAGCAAAGACTTCTTAATACATTTATTGAGAAACACTTTGCTACGAGCCGGCAGACTTTAATGCAACTTTTTAATCTATTTGTGGATTAGGGAAGTATGTTTGTGCCAATAGGCTATTTAATTTGGAGAATCTGATTAATGTCTGAAGCAGTCCATCATCACGGTTAATTAATAGCTCATTAGTTACATTAGTTCTATTCATTTATTGCACTTCTGACAGGAACGGCTCATTAGAGAGAAAGCATTTTTTATTCAATGTGAGAAAAAATATGAAAAGTTATAAGCTAGTATTCATAAGTTGGTTCCGTTTCAGGAAACTTCATATTTCATTATGCTAGAAAGCAGCTGATATATTCCCTATATTGTGTTGTGATACCTTTGTACTCTTTGTATCAGAAGGAGTCTATATATAACATCTAAACAATGAGATGCGCTTTAGAACAACCTGCAATTTACGATATCTTAGATATAACAATATCTCTGTACGAAATTAAATGTAACTAAATTCCCCATAATATAGTAACCTCGCTTACAGAAACCCTTACGTTCCAACAAATGAAACAACGGGAATCCAATAAGGGTAAACCTAAAAAGAAACTGGAAAAAAATATTTCTTCTTCATGAACTCAGAAATATTTTACCTAAACCTATTTTTGACCCTGAAGGACCATATGAATCATTCAAATATTATTACATCTTCACCTGTAGTTGTGAGTAGAATATGTGGTCAGCCCAGTGCCTAAAATACCATTTAGTTTGATGATGAGATGTTACTTGACCTGAAATGGCCAACAACGTTGTCCAGGGACCTTTTTTTCTTCTTCTTCGGGTATGACGCTCTTTAACTTCTCGTGGATCTACGACACTCCGGCTAGATTTCAAACCGTGATACTTGGGTTGGTTACCTTTAGATTATCAAAGCAGACCAAATATTGCGCTAAGAGTCAACATTGCCTTTTCTTGTATGATATTTGTTTCGTATAGAAAGAGTCAACACTAAATGAAATTATATCAAACAAAAAAGAAAAATCATTATAACGAAATAGGGAGAGAAAGGTTTGCAACGCTGATATTTTATTATTTCTTATATTTGCTATTATTTATTGAAAATGTTGCTTCCTCTGCTGAATTTTCTATTTATAACATTAAAAGCATGCAAATCCGATATTAAGCAGGATTAGTCAGTAATTAACTGCTAAGCCTTGAGCAGATAATGCATCACTTATTATTTCACTGACTATGAACTCTGACCTTTGAAAGTGCCTAGAGCAAATTTACCCCAAGAATCATTGTATCGTTTCATATGCATACATATCATATATACTGAGTAGAACCAAAATATAGCGAAATAAATGTCTGTCCTAGTGATCTATTTTTAGCCATAGTTGTCTCGCATACCCAAGATCGCTTTTCAATCCTGGCCAGGGTCAATGAAAATTTTTGTGTCAAAATCTTAATTATGGTTTCCTTCGGAAGAGAAGTAAAGCTGTTGGTCCCGTGTCATAGATTTACGACACGTAAAAGAACTTCAAGCCTGAAAAAAGAGGCCTCTGAGCAAAATTTATCGGCCGTTTCCCGTCCTGTTTGAATGGGTCGCTGATGACCTGAGATGTTAAAGAACATCCTTAAATAAACTAATTAATTAGAATTAACTTTTCTGATTAATGTATGTTTCTATTTATCTTTTTATCCTACCACTCATTCTACCATATTTTTCATTTCCTCCATTTACCTTACACTGTTAGAAATATCAAAGTAATAACATTGGATGTTAATGATTAACAAATAGAAAATGAATTACAACCATGTTGGTATACGATTAATTATAAATGAGTTATAAGAGATCGATTACAAATAAACGATTGATTCAATCAATGATTAATCAATATTTATGAAAATACCCGGCGCTTTAAAGAAATTGTGCCCCAAAATATATTTTGCACTTGCGGAATGCAGAAGTCCTAATGCTCGGAACAGCATTTTGAAGAACTTAATAAATCAAGAATAATTGCTAAACTGAGGTATCTGACCAGCGTTCCGCTAACAACTTTTCTAGCAACAGGCAAATGTAAATCGTTATTTCCAGCTGTTCAAATCATTATGTATTTCTATTTTCAAAGTATTTTTCTGTATATGTTCAGACGCTTTATAAAATGGTAAATAGCAGATTTAAAATATGTATAAAATCCACACTGCCTGCGACACTAAGATCCCTGAGGAATTATGACTGTTCTTCTTGAGAATGTAAGTCGAAAATTCAGGGCAAAATCTACTTATCAATAAGGAATCACAGTGGGAACTACTACCAAAATCTTCTCCAGTGGTTACCATACTTGCCTCCTAAACCCAAGATCGCGGGTTCACACCCGGCCAGGACCGATGAATTTTTTCGGGGCGTAAAAATCCTAAGTATGGCTTCCTTCGGAAGGGAAGTAAAACCCTTCCGTGGGTCCCGTCTCGTACATTTACGGCACGATAAAGAACCTCATGCCTGAAAAAAGAGGCATCTGAGCAAAATTTATCGGCAGTTTCACGCCCTGATTTGAATGGGACGCTGATGACCTGAGATGTTAAAGAGCGTACGTAAATTAAAAAAAAAAATAAATAAATAAAATAAAATAAAAAAATAAAATTTCTTCAGTCAATCGTATTTCGTTATCATTAATAAATACCAGTGACTTCACGGAATAATTTAGAATTACACTAGTTATTAATACTCTGCCGTAATTTTATGAACTGTTACGTTGTGCTGCGGAATAATATATTTCATGAAACTGTTCCAAATTTTTAAACAATATTTGCAAAAACATTAAGTTTAATAATTGATACACTAATATGAATCATGTTTAAATTTACATGTATTACAGTATTATTGATTTCAATAAATAACTATTAAAATCTTAGCTTGTTACTGAAGAACAGTAGTCCAGGATTAAATATCAAATTAGTCAGTTTTTACTGACTAAAGAAACGAACTGAAAAGTTTTATTCTTCTCTTTGGGTCTTTGGGTTATCAGGTCCTCACTTCTGTCACTTTGTATTGACGAAATGTAGTTGTGTGCTGAATCAAAGCTGCCTACGCTTCGAGAGCGATTTTGCGTCGCAATCTTTCTAATCGAGCAACGATACCATAATTTTCCTATGTTAAAACATGACACATATTTATTTTCTTTTCAATATAGAGCCGGTAGCTTTAAATCTGTTTATTATTTTATAAAGATACCTCACTGAGGTGGAGCAATTACACAGAAAATTTCTTGAAATTCTGAACGATGGTTGGTACGTTTATGTAATGTTACAATAAATAAAAATGTTTTCGTCTGCACTAAATTTCTGAACAAGACTTCAAATGCGTACACGTAATGAGGAGTGAATCAACAAAACTAGGGCTCTATTATCACTGATTAAGTGCAATGCAATCACCTGCGCATCTGTTGTTTCCCGAGATAGCGGATGGCTAAGTGATGGTGTCGCCGGCCACCGATAAGGCCGGATAGATCCTTAATGGGGTTTGACAGTTTACAGTTTCTTGGGAGGTAAGTATTGCTATTCTCAGCTACGGCTTGGCGACAAATACATACAAGTCTTCTTTGTTTCTTTCTTGTGTATAGTGTTTTGTAGTACTTATCAGCTTTCCAAATGAAGCACTCTGCAAACCTTTTCAAAGCGTGCAGCAGAAGAGAATAGTTAGATGGCGTTTGCTTTCTTACGTATACAGTGCAATCAGTTTTGTTTTCCTCCGGAGTGTTTTGCACATGAAACTGCCGTCTTCATTCTCCACACATTTTTTGCAGCTCTTTAGAAAATTATTCATCATTCGCTGTAGGTCATTTTGAGAAATTCGGACTATTTCCTGGCGAATATTATCTTTGAGTTCTTGTATGGTGTGCGAACTCGTCTTGCATATGACATTTTGTAATTTACCCCAGAGATGATAATCGCACACTATCAAATCGGGGAACTGAGGGAGCTACAAATCCCTGCTAATAATTCTGTCTTGTGGAAACACATTGTGAATTGCTCTCATGGAATTATTTCCAGTGTTAGCAGTGGCAGAATCCTGTTGAAAAAATGCATGACCACGCCCAATGCTGGATTCTCTAAAAAGGGGGTTAGTATGAGTATGGTATTCACACAGGTAACAGAATCAACTGTATACTCAGAAAAAAAATTGGTCCTATGATTCTTTCTCCGCTGTTGCTGCGCCATACACCGATATTTTCATCATGAGGGGCACTTCACGTACAAAGTCAGATTTATCAGTACTCCAGTAACGATTGTTTTAGTGCACACATAACCATGGAGGTGGAACCACCTTCCATTCTTCGTCCGAGAAGAATATTAAATGTGGGTCTATTTGTCCATTGTACACATCCAGAATCCACTCACAAAATGTACCCCTACGTAAGGGGTTACCTGGTTGAAGGGCATGTGCTACAGTTATTTTATGTAGCTTGAAGTTCAATCATTTAGTAGCCTTTTGCACAGACCCATATGAAATTCCCACTTGTGCAAGACAACGAACATACTTTCCAGGGGAATTTTCAAAACGATTATTGTCATGGAATTTATCTTCGAAGCAAACTTTGCTCTGCTTTTTTGGTTTCTTAGGCTGGATACTTCCAGTTTCCAGTATCATACAGATTGTGGAGTGTTTTACGATCTGGAGCGTCTACAACCGAGAATCTTACTTGAAACAATCAACTTCACGAACTGACTGAGAATACACATGAATCGTACATAAAGACATGCTCTGCCGTTGTAAACAACAAGGCATAATGCACTTTATGCATAGTCTCGAATTAAGAAACGAATAACACAACCCGAGAATATCTGCGCTACGACTGCGACAGTTAGCAAGGTCAACAAGTAAGAAAGCAGGCTGGCTCTACCCTCCACGACGCGGAAACGAGTGGAAGCTCGTTCATAGGAAAAACCCGCGCCGTGGAGGATAACCATGATAGCATGGTATCATGTATTTCCTGAAGACATTTCCAGTGTGAGAGAAACTAATATTGGATTCACTTTATGCATTTGAAAAACAGTTTTTACAAATTCAAATGATGTATCGTAGTATCTAATAGCACCTTTAGTATACAGCAATCAAAAAACTAATTATTACCGTCAGTGAACAACATAATAGGTACAACAAACGATTTATTCTTTTCGTTTTTAATGATCAAGAGACAAATTCTGAGAAAAATAGATGTGTGAGTGAGGGAGCGAGTGGCAGGGGCATTAGCCAGCTTATTATATGAATAAAGGATGAAAAAGGAAAAGTGCAATTAAAAGGAATGTTTTTCTGTGAATTACCCCTGTTGTGACGAACACAACCTACTCACACAATGAAAAGAAATACACCGAAAACATTGAACGTATACAAATAATTTATTGCATTAATTCATTTTTTTTGCAGTTCTTCTTGTATGTTGGTTTGCGCAATTTGATAAGCGTGATAACATTCTACAATAAAAAAAACCTCTTTATTTCCTTACCTTTGTCAGAAGATTAATTTCCAGATTATCAAAAGCAATCTGCAACTTATTGCCTTTTTATGACTATGACTCACTCTCAAAGTTCACCGAGTCATTCAGCGATTGAGCTTTTTTTTTTTTTTTTTTTTTTTTTTTTAGTTTTTGTAGATGTAAATCTTTAGAGCAACCAATAATATCTACGATTTGTAAATGTTTGTAGATACTACCTACAAAGACAGAATACCCTCACAATAATAAGCAAATTTTCTTAATGTTTACTTCGGTTATATGAATACTATAATGATATCACACGTATACCAGAACTAAAATTTATGTAGTCTTTACTTTTAAACTCTACGCAAAAAAGGTAAGGTCTAAGTCGAATACTTTTATTAAATATGTTCATGGAAATAATTTTGTAAACAAAATCATCTATTTATGATCGTCAGTTATCTGGTGCAGAAATCATCGGTTATTACTTGGGGTAAAGCAAGCCTGAAATCCCTATCTTGTGCTGCGTGAGCGTATGGCAGCCACGTTGAGCTCAGAATTATGAAGCGGTTTAGTCAGCCTCGGCTACGAGCCCCAGTTTGTACACCACTTCTTGAAGTGGTATATTATTGACGTCTAGTTGCCTCAAGTTGTGATGTCAATTTAGAAGTGGTTTGTAGATTGAATATTCCTCGCTTCGGTGTTGTTGCCCTCGCTTCGATAACAATTTCTCGGAGTGATGTCTACTCTGTTGTTGACTGGGGCTCAACAGGACTGGGACAGGAATTTAATAGTGTGAGTAAGCACGAATGTGACATAATCTATATATTTGCACTTTATTATGTCCAAATTCTCTCGAGTCCTCTGGTGTTTTGCGTATTATAGACTTGGCTACGTTGAATATACAATTAAATACGGGGTATGAAACTTACAGGTAAATCCCGCTGAGCGTGAAACTGAAAACTGCTTAACTGATGACTGCGTATGTCAAATGAGAACTTATCTGCGTCAGAGCTGATTCTATGAACTGTGCCTCAGCAACGCCGAACTTATAATGAGTGCTACGACCTACTTCTGCGAACTGCTGGTATCTCGCCGCGTGTAAAGCTTACAACTGAGGGACAAGTCTTGCAGCGTATAGTACTTAGAACTGTTTCTGCGAACTTCTAAGCTGAATCGAACTGAAAAACTGATTACCTCAGCTAAGCAACAGCTCCTTATATATTAAATTGAAATAAAATGATCGTTAGCTTTAACAATTCCACCGGTTTACACAGACACGCTCAACCTTCGGTTTATCTTCAAAGGTTCAAACATACGTTCTCCATTGGCTGGTTTAAGTTCACAAATTACACCTGCCATTCGCTGTTTGTGAAAGTTTTAAAATTGTCAGCATTGACTGGTTTAAAGTACGACAACCGGTCGGGGTCAAAGTCCCAAACGACTTAAAGTCCTTGAGTTAATTAACCCTGCAATGGCAGGTCATTTAAAAAACGAAGGGGGCTTTACACATCCAACCCTCTTTCAATATATGGTTTTACCCTTTTGACATTCCAACTACAGCAATGGAAAACGCCAGATTTTCTATTTTGTACAATTTTTACATCGAAGTTAAAGCTCATAAGCGTATGATTCACTAATATACATAATATTTACGTTACTAAATACCATGTCCAAAGAAGATGACTGGGTATATATAAATATACATTATGATTATACTTCATTGTGGCTGGGAAGTAATGACTATTTCAGACATTAATATCTGTGTTTTATGTTCGTTGTTGTTATATATTATTTCATTATTTGCCGCTCCAAATATGCAATTTTTAAAAACAAACGGAAATTGTTAAATTTGTGGCTATAAAGTGAAAAGGCTAATATCTCAGAAGCAATAGCAACTGATTGACAAAGAGCAAAATGCGGGATGTCCTTCATCAGAGCAGCAGAAATACTTAGCGCAAGTATTCAACAATTGGGTACAAAGAAAAAAACACTTTATTAATGAGTGATTTAACATATTCTACTCAATTCTGTAATTTATGGTATTTGTTTTATTTTCAAAGAAAGTTGTAATTACTACTGAATATAAGATATATTTGTACATGATACTCTGAAATCACATCAGGTGTAGGCAATACAGTTCGTTTAATGAAAGTTTAAACCCTTTTGAGACGCACGAAGCTGATTTCCAACTACTTACAAATTACGTATCAAAATTGCTCTTTATACCGTACGACCAGTGATGCATTCCCCCACGGCGCGGAGTTTTCCGCTCGGTTTGAAGTATTTCTTAGCAAGGGATTGAACTGGAATAATCAGTGTAACAATATTTTTCTATAGTTGGCAATAACATGCTGCTCAAGTGGTAGTAGTACAATGCTGTAGCTAAAGCAGAAAATTCAAAGGAAAAGCTATCTAAGGCACGGAAGCAATTTGAGGAAACTAGTGTAAGCGTGGCGTTAAAATCCCACAGCTCTAATTTATAGCTCCTGGAATCGACTACGATCACCTGTGTAGAAAGCGAGTGCTTTCACTATTCATTCACTGAATGGAATTTCTGGAAAATGATGTTCATAGTTTTAAATTTGCACCCTCACTATGATACTATGAAGACTATTTAATGGTGTTTAACGCCCCTTTTTACTACTGATGCACCACAAGCGGTGAACACAGATGATACATGAGATGAAAGGATATATTCGGAAATATTTTTTTTTTTAGGAAGGAAACGTTCCAGGCCTAAGTTTAGGATACCTCCCCGGCATTTGTGAGGACCCAGGAAAACCTGGAAAATCTTCAGTCAGGGAGTACGGTCCTCGTACTCCAGACTTCCTGCTCACAAGTCCGCGCCTTAACGACCTCGGCCACCCGTGGCGGTTTACTATAAAGATGGCCCTCTAAGTGTAGGTCCTCATAACTTTCGCTAGTTTAAATACTTTTGCGTCGTGGTAATGGCCCAAAACATGAATCCCATATTCAAAAATTTGTATGTTCTTATTTGCTCCCACTGCTTTTCACAAACATTTTCACACGAATTACGGTGTAGTTTATAAATTAATTGTAAAAGTCTTTTGTTAAGAATTTTAAAAGTTGAATATACTCGTATTTTACTTAGATTACTCTCAGATTTTAAAATATTTTTCCTAATTGCCAGCATAAATATAAATTACTGCCGAGACAAATAGGAGAATACTTCGGAAACGTCATTTACAGTTGTTGATGAAACGCCTGGGAAGAGTTCCAGTCGACCACCCCTCTATAGCCTGAATGTTGAAACAGTCTCTAAGGCCAACCCCCACTGAAATATAAAAATAATATACATATATTGTAAGCCTAATCATATTTTATGCACTTTAATAATATAAATATTATGTAAATGTATATGTGTTTATCATATGATATAACTTATTATGTTGATTGTGGTTAGTTAAAAGAGAAAGCTCTCCACTATAACTGCAGTAATCCAGTCAGAAACGGGGCAGAGTCGAGGAGGCATAAATCGCTATACAAATTCAAAGGAACAAGTGCTATGCCACTTCTTGAAAGACCTTCCTTTGACGAGGGTTAATAAAGTCCAGGTTTTCAAATACGTCAGGGCAATGAGCTCGCCAGCCTTTTTTACAGTTAACTTTAGCCAACCAATGTAAATAAATGTTTTAAACTTTCAAATAAAGCGGGAGTATTCGTTGCCAGGTGAATTTGAACCAGCCAAGAGTAAATGTACATTTTGAATTTTTAAAACATGGCACGAGACTTGCGCGTACTTGTGTGACCCCCGTTGGCTTAATGAAGCAAAAGTTTAGTTTATTAGAATCCAATATAGAAGGAGGTCTTTGCTCCGCTCGGGCATCAGTAAAAGATATCACATCAGTCCGATGTGTTCAGAAGTTCACTTAAGAGAGAATCAGTTCAGACGATCAGTTGAGATAACTGGAAGATCAGTTTAGCAGAGAGAATCAGTTCAGATAGCCAGAATATCAGTTAAGTAGAGAGAATCAGTTGAGATAACCAGAAGATCAGTTTGGCACAGAGAATCAGTTGAGATAACCCGAAGATCAGTTAAACAGAAAGAATCAGTTGAGATAACCCGAAGATCAGTTTAGCAGAGAATCAGTTCAGATAGCCAGAATATCCGTTAAGTCGAGAGAATCAGTTGAGATAACAGGAAGATCAGTTTATCAGAGAGAATCACTTGAGATAACCAGAAGATCAGTTAAACAGAAAGAATCAGTTAAGATAACCAGAAGATCAGTTAAGCAGAGCGAATCAGTTGAGATAACCAGAAGATTAGTTTAGCAGATAGAATCAGTTAAGATAATCAGTTAAGTTAAGATAAGATCAGTTTAGCAGAGATAACCAGGAGATCAGTTAAGGAGAGAGAATCAGTTGAGATAACCGGAAGATCAGTTTAGCGGAGAGAACTAGAAGATCAGTTAAGGAGAGGGAGTCAGTTGAGATGACTGGAAGATCAGTTAGGCAGAGTATCAGTTTATTCAGACAGTCAGAGATATCACCTCAGTTCGCATACTCAGGTCGCATTTTTAAGTTTTACACTCACGCAGAACAAGCTCTACAAGCGACCGGGCATTAAAATATGCTCTACTTCGGACGCAGTTCTCAGTTCACTTCCTTGAAAGTTGCAGCAGCTAAATTTATATTCAACCTAGCAAGTTCCATTGAACACAAAACACCAGATAACGCGAAAAATCTTGCGAATAATAAGTACATACATATTCAGATCTACTCATCGAGTGATTATTAACACAGTTGATATCCTCTCTATCCTGTTAAGCACGAGTAACAAATTAACGGAACGAAACCCTGAGATATTTTTGTCATGAAGTATGGGTAACAACACCAAAGTAATCAACAATCAATTAACGACTCGACGCTACAAAAGGTGCCGATCAGCAACTAAATTGGCGTCCAACGTGGAGCCACTTTTAACAGAATAGCCACCGCTTCACAATTTTGGTGTTCAACCCGGGGCACTCAGCCGGAGCTAACCAAACAGCTTCGACGTCTTTGTTTATGCATGTGAAATCAGCCATGTAAGCCTACAATCTGTATTAAAATGTATTAGGACGTAATTTTAGCAGTGATTACATTTGCACAGGCTAACGACAATAGTGAAATTTTCGTTTTTCCTGAAAACGAGGCACAATTTTAGCATATTTTTGTTTAGTGTATTGTCTAAAAAAACACTAATACTTTTCAAGAAGGGTAATAATACAAGAAAACTTATTATCAGGGGTAAGAATATTCAGATAAATATGAGCTTGGTATAACTAGGTGTTAAAGTAATTAGTCAATGTCTTTGGGAAAAGCGGAAGTAATTGGATTTTATAAAGGATTAAGTAGCTTTGAAATTGACAAGAAGATGTCTATATTCACTATCAATTATGAGCGTAAATTGGATGGAAAGTGTTTATGGAGCATACAGAATGGTTGGGAGAAAATGAATCGAGTGCTTATTATGTTTTGCAAGATAATTTTAAAATGTTCCACAAAATTTGGCAAACACTGGCGCATGATTTGAAATGGGAAAGAATTGGTGTGCCAGGTTTGGGGACGAGTTTTAAAATATTGCTTTAGGGAATACCAGTACAACTAAGAATATATTTTAAAGCAATGTGTGAAATATAAAAAATAAAAAACAATAAATGTATTAACAGATGAATAAAATAAATAAAAGAGCAATTGGAAAGAAAGAGAATGGAAAACGTATAGATGGAGTATGAATGCCTAAGGAAGGGATTTTGAAAGCAAATTAGATTAAAGTGTGAAGATATGGATAGACAGATTATGCACAGTACAATGAAGGATTTTTATTTGGTTTTATTTATGGACGCTCTTTAATATCTCAGGTCATCAGCGTCCCATTCAATTCAGGGCGTGAAATGGCCGACAAATTTTGCTCAGAGGCCTCTTTTTTCAGGCTTGAGGTTCTTTATCGTGCCTTAAATGTACGACACGGGACCCACGGATTTACTTTCTTTCCAAGGAAGCCATACTTAAGATTTTTACGCCCGAAAAAATCCATCGGTCCTGGCCGGGATCGAACCCGCTATCTTGGGTTTAGGAGGCAAGTAATGAAAACCACTACACCCCCAGGACAGACTACAATAAAGGAGAAAACCAAGGTAATTTTCTATAAGGAAATGAAGATAAATTTTGGAAGGAAAAGGTATATAAAGATGTAATAAAAAGAGAAGAAATGGGATTACTTAACTCAGATTAGGTATGTCCAAAAGTAATTAATGGAAAAATGAGCTATATAAAGCAAAATGGCTTAAAATAAGAAACGAAGCACTGTGTAGAAAACATTTTGAAAATGATTGTCAGGGTGAACTTTTGTTTAAAATTAAAAGAAAATCCGCATGAACAGCGAAAAAAGGGAAGAATTGAGACCAAAGAAAGCATGGTAGTACTAGTATAATATAACCAAAAAACATACGAAAGTTTAATTGTTATATTAATTTCTTTCGTATATATTCATTTCATTTTTGTGTTTAATTTGTTGAAATGTGCTATGGCGATAATGACTAGGATCCGTAGACATCCATGACTCAATAATGCATTTACATTCACATTGCTCTAGAAGAAGAGAATCCGAAATCGAAACTGTTCTAATACAGGGCGTTAATAGTATTGCCGCCATTATATTCTCAACTCACTATGTACGCAAACTTGTATTAATATTAGTTAAATAATGAAGGTACTAATACCTTCTTTTTATTTCACCCAACTATATGCAAATATTTAAAGAAATAAGTTATATTTTTGTGCAATAAAATAGGCTACCGCCTAACATACAACTGAGTTACATTTAAAGGAGACTCAGTTTCCAGAACCGTGGCAGACAGTTCTAGATTAAGTACCATTACAGCATTGCTACTGCACGACATCGCAACTCCCTAGAGAATCTGCGCAACAGCAGTTCTCCCCCATATGTCCTGAATACCATTAGCAACTAATGCTTGTGTAGCAGTACGCAGTTCCACACCAGCACAATACACATACGCACTAATATTCTGCTGAATCAAGTGATTACAAGAAACAATAACATATATCATGCATTTAGATAAATTTAATATTATAATAAAGTACGGACATGTACCAGCATACATCCGAATTCTTAAAATACTCTAAATTACATTCATATATTCGGATTATAATTACTTTGCTTCACAAGTAACGCACTAACATACATGCATTTTCCCAGAAAGTTTAATACACCAGTGTCAAACAAATAAGCTGGTACTGTATGAGGTGTGGGTGCGAAATATGCTAAATAGTCCCACAATGGTGAGCCAAATGAACTGGTTTAATGGTGAGTGCGTTGGTTTTGATAATCGCCCCAAATTGGTGACGATTTATGTGCGGGGCCGACGTCGGTTGGGCAAGCAATAGGTGGTTTCGTAGCGTAGCTTCTCGTAATGGTGTATTGCCTCGGCTGCTGAAGTTCCTTTACCATTCCTGTCCCATTTAGGAGTAGTAAATTTCTGAGGGTAATTTGGCTCTTTCATTGACATTGGGTCAATGGCTCAGGAAGAGATGTTGCTGATGTAAATACGCGTCTGGAAGTACAATGATATTATTATTTATTGAATAAATCATTTCGAAGTGTCCAACTGCTGTGCCGTTTGTCGTATGAGTGATGGCTGCTCGTAGACCAAAATGATGAATGTGCAAGACTGAACTTCTGCACTAAACAAAGGAGATAAGCTGAGTGATGCGCGTGCCGATTTCGGAGATTAAACTGAGTCTTGCCTGACTGTGATGAGTGAACACACTCGATGCGAACTTCCGAATCAGAGTGGAAAGTAGGATGTTTTTTTGTTTGTTTATTTACGGACGCTCGTTAACATCTCAGGTCATCAGCGTCCCATTCAAATCAGGACGTGAAATGGCCGACAAATTTTGCTCAGAGGACTCTTCTTTCAGACGTGAGGTTCTTCATCGTGCCGTAAATGTACGACGCGGGGCCCACGGTTTTACTTCCTTTCCGAAGGAAGCCATGCTTAATTTTTACGCCCGAAAATAGTCACCGGTCCTGGCCGGGATCGAACCCGCGATTTTGGGTTTAGAAGACAAGTATGGTTACGACTACACCGCCAGGACCGACAAAAAAAGTAAGATGGAGTAGACTAGAGTCCCCAGAGGAGTGAAGTTCGGTGCTCAAAACTGCCTATTTATACAGAGTTGAATCTGAATCGATGGGACGTTTAAGTCTATTAAACCTTGCAAAAACGTCGCGTCTAAATTTTTAACTTTGAATTCAGCTCCCTTACTGGCTATAATTAAATTTTCCTCGACTGGTCTGATTCGTTCTTTATTTCCTCTTTAAGCAACCTCTTTTCTTATATGAGGGTTTAAAGGCCCGGACAGTTGGGGTGGTTCATCGAGAGTTTTTTACTCCCACACACATATGTAACTTCTAGAAAACAGTAGCGTCTTTCCTTACACGTCTTTTATGGTAGAACAAAAGCACCGCGACCTCAATTCTATAAAGGCCTCGCTATTGTCCAGAGGTTTTACTATCGGCAAACGGCAACAGGCTCTTTCCCAATTTACAAGAATTTTGTATATATAACATGTGCACAATAATACAAATTGAATACATCGTTCATGATTGTTTTATAGCACACAAAAAAACACATACATCACCAATGATAATATTAAAAACAACAATAATGATGATGATAATAATAATAATAATAATAGTGATAGTAATAATAAATATTATATGAGTAGTGACATTAATTCTAAGGTTAATAATAATAATAATAATAATAATAATAATAATAATAATAGGTGAAGCCGTCAATACTGCATTAAAGTATAATCAGTAAAGCAAACAAATAAAGGAGCAAAATTAGAAAAATTGTACACGATTACCAAGAAATTTAACTTACCTTGCTTGCAGGGGGTTCAATTAGCTACAAATAGGGATGTTGTCTAGAGTTAAAAAAATCAGTATATTATACCCCAAGTTACTCATCCTTTCTCGTCCCTTAGTTGTGAAAAAACAGAGGGTTATTATAAAGCGTTTACAGTACAGCAGCGGCATGGCATGACATGACATCAGCTAGACCGTAGAATAATCAGATGCCTGGAAGCAGGCAACATACAGACTGGGGTCTCAGTAGCCACTGAATGTGTTACAAAGTGTCATTTCCAGTATTTTACAATGATTTCAAAACACAAAAGATGTTTGATGAAGGCCTGTGTTAGATCAGCCATAGGTGGCAACATTGCAACAAGATCTATATTTGGCCTTAACAGCACGAAGAAATCGGACGAAGCCTGCAAGACAACGTCCTCATATTATCTGAAAATTAAATTTTATAGGTAATTGTTGACTGGAAGATCCGGGAAACCGTTCTCTATACTAGTCGTCCAGCAGTGTGAGTCCGTTCACTTCAGTACATAGACAGTGAAGGCTACGCCATCAGAATTATGATAATCTGGACAGAGCTTGGAAGTCGGTTCAATCCCAGCGGACTTCGTGTTCAAAGGCCGTACAGAGCTCAATGACTTCGTTGGTACAGATGCAGAGACGGGAAACTGCAACGTGTTCGACTTTACAACGGTGAAGTTGGTACAGAATTTATCTCCATAGATGATGATGCACATCCGCACAGTGCCAAACCCATGAACGAATCTCTAGAAGGTGAAGTCCACGGCATGGACTAGCCAGTGAGTCTCCGAACATGACTCTCATGGAACTGCCTGTAACGCATAAGGAAGGTGAGTTCCAATCTGCCGGCTTCCACAAAGGACAATTCCAAACTTCCGCACTGTTCATCTCCAGTGCCCTTAGAGTTCTTGAACATCTCATAGGTAGTGTGATGCTACGATGCTACTACTCTGCAAGGCCTGTGTAGCCGTTAGAAGTAACCATATTGCCCATTAACAGTCTGCAATGCGCTATAAATTCCTCCGTCCGTAATATAAGCATACAATCTTATGCGGCATCTTCCCGTTAATGCCAGCACTTGCATTTACATTAGGAAACTAAGGAAAGCATTCTGAATGTGGCCGAGAAAGGTAGCTTCATTTACAAGAGAAGGGTTGTACTAAATAAGTATTTAATGTAACTAAAGAAACAAGGAGATGTACAATACTCACCAAAAGTACAGCCAATAATTTTAGAGTTCACAATGAAGAAATTTAATGACAAAGCACAAAAAAGTGACGTAAAACATTAACATCAACACATGCTCCCTTCATTGTGCAATTTAAAAACTAATGACAAGGTACAATAATCCAAGCAATATGAAGCATCAATAGCGTCATGTGCTTGTCTTCAGTGTGCACATATTAAAAGCTAAAAATTCTCTAGAAAATAATAAAGAAAATCCCCTAAAGTTAAAGCGAATACAATAAATAAAACGTAAATTACACAATGACTTGATCAGTCATTGGGGAAGGAGCAGCGACCCTACAAAATTTAAATAGCTGGCTGAAAGACATCTTTACCCCAGGAAATTGCTACTTTCTCTCGCTCTGAAGTGCAGGCATACTCGTAGGTTATGGCGTCATCACTACTAGAAGGTTCATTAGTATCTCAAACAATTCAGAGAAAGAACACGGGGAGATGTTTACCACATGCAAGAGACAAGAAAGAAAGGAAAAGAACAGGGATTTGGCACATAGCAATACACAAGTTCGTGCACTTTAGTTGTGGGAGTGATCTAAGCGATCATTGGTCGCTTCGATGTTGTTGCCTAAGCTTCATGGCAACAATTTCTCCAGGTGTATTCTGCTTTTTTGTTGACTCGTACTCATCAGAATTGGGCGAGGGTAAATAAGCACGCGATGCGACATATTGTATACTTCCTTGTTTTATTATGTCCAAATTCTTTCGCGTCCTCTGGTGTTTTGCATGCGATGGACTTGGCTACATGGAATATAAACTTAGTTGTCACGTGTGAAACTTACAGATGAGTGACGCGGCGCGTGAAACTGAAAATCGAACTTATAATGAATACAGCGAACTGTGGGTATCTTGTTGCATGTAAAACTTTCAATAGAAGAATGAGTCTCACGGCATGTAGTGCTTGCAACTGCTTCTGCGTTGCACTGAACCTAACTGAAAACTTACTTGTACTTTGTGTCCCAATCCACCCTTATATATTAAAGTCTTAAATTTAATATATAATATTAAACCCTTTAATATTATATATTAAATTCAAATCAAGTGGTCGTTGGTTTTAACCATGCGATGGGATTACACAGATACGCGCAATCTTCGCACCTATCTTTTAAAAGTGCAAACGTATATTCTCCATTGGCTGGTTCAAGTTCACCTACCATACCTGACGTTCGCTATTTTTTGAACGTTTTTAAACATTTTGTCAGCATTGGCTGATACGGTAGCAGGTTGGAGCCAGAGCCCCAAACAGTTTAAAAGTTTTCAGTTTATTCACCCTACCTTCATGTTTATTTAAGTTAAGCATTTTCTCTAACCTTTCCAAAGAATTTTCCTATTTGCTTTATGTCTATATCACTTCTTTCATTAAACATAATTCCTAATATAAATACTTTATGTAAATTACTCCAAATTTGGTACTATATTTCATTGCTCTTTTTCATTTCTTTATTTGCATTCTAATACACACTGTAAGAAATTTTCTGTTTCTCCATAGTGTGGACATGAATGCACATTATTATTCTTTCTAAATCCCTTACGTTCCAGAAAACCTGCTCTCTAATCCATGCATATTCACCCCGATGAGATTTATTTAAACAATCTACTTACTTAGTTTGCCCCATTATTTTTATATATATAAGAATTTTTATTTTGAAACCTACTAATTTTTTCCTGCTTTTAAATAGCTCCAACCGTACCTTTTACTTTTTTTCCAAAATCCTATAACATTATACTATCTTAAGCCTGACACATCACCATTTCAAAACTTTCTGAAAATAATTGTAATTTTATTCTTCAACTTTCCCTCCAGTTAACTATTTCTTCCATTATTAAGCATTCTATTGCTAAGTTATTATTTAAATTTCTTATACAAAACGAGAATTTTAAAAACGTTTCAATTACCTTATGTTGTTTATTTCCATCGTTCCATTTCTACCAATGCTAATCTATTGGGTCATGAGCTAAAAACATTAAGAATTTATTTACAAAATAATATATTTATATTATTTTGTAAATATATCTATTATATATAATAATATATAATAATATCCCAATATAAACCCAACTGCTGCAAAATTATGCAGAGTGCAGTTTTCAGCAAAATGTAACCAACCATATTCTGCCAACCCAGTCAAAACTTACCGTCACGGGTGGCCGAGGTAGTTAAGGCGCGCACTCGTGAGCGGGAGATCTGGGGTTCAAATCCCGAAAGGACTGTCCTCCCTGACTGAGGTTTTTTGCAGGTTTTCCTCAGTCCTCATAAATGTAAAATGCCGGGGAGGTACACTAAACTTAGGCCTGGAACGATTCCTTCCTTAAATATAAATCCTTTCCCAATATATAATTTCATCTCATGTGTCATCAGTGTCCATCGGCTGTGGTGCCTCTGTAGCAAAAACGGGCGTTAAAAAACATTTATTCAGCCAAAATTTTCTACAGGAGCAGTTTCCACGGAGTTAGATTGGAAGAGGAGGAATTATTGCATGAACTCCAAAATAAACAGATTTATCCATTTCTTGTGTGTGTGTGTGTGTGTGTGTGGAACTTTCTAACATACATACCTACTAAAGTTCTTCCGTGGCCGAAAAACTTAGTTTTCCTAAATAAAGCTGAAAACCTTTTAATTCTAGCGATATAAATCGAAATACATACATATTTAATACAAACATGGATAATGCGCGCTTTCTACCATACACTCTGTATTCTCCATGGGTTCTGAAAACCAATAGCTTTTCACTGTTAGTTTTGTTCACATTAATTGTGTTTATTGCGAACTTATTGTTTTAGCATCATGACAGAACTAGATGATAGGTACACAATTATCTTGAAACATTTGCATTCTTACAATTGTATCACTGAAATAACAAAAATGTAAATATATTTTAGCATAATGGATATATTCAAATTGAAACTTGGCACATAAACAAGATTCATTGCTCAAATCTGTAATAAGTGTAGGTGAACACAAGATCAAGAATTGAAGATGTGGAGAGAATTACCTGCTGTTTCAGAATAGGTACAATAGGTAAAATTTAAAAACAAAAGGATGTTTTGTGATGCCACAAATGAGTGCTCTAAAATTGTAATGATATTTGTTGCCATCATTGTGCATCAAAATAGCAGTTTTAATTTGTGGAAGTTTCCCCTTTTTCCTCTATTTTAGTGTAAAACAGAAGACAGGGGAAAAATCTAATATTAGCAGAAAATTTAAATAGTTCCTCCGATCTGCCAATACTGAAATTAAATTATAATATATATTTGTATAAGCCCGGACATGTTATTTTGGCATTGTAAACATTAATATAAATATTATGTACACGTGTGTGCCATAGGTCCATATCTAACTTTGATGTAAAAATTGTACAAAATAGAAAGTCTCGTGTATTCCGGTACAGTAGCTTGGACAGTCAACAGGTAATAAAACCATATACTGGAAGAGGGACAAGTGTGAAGCCCCTTCGTTTTAAAAGTGAAGCTACTGCAGGATTGGATGAATAAACTGAAAACTTTTAAACTGTTTGGGGCTCTAACTCCGACCGGCTGCCGTATCAGCCAAGGCTAACAAAATGCTTAAAAACTTTCAAAAAATAGCGAACGTCAGAAATAGGAGGTGAACTTGAACCAGCCAATGGAGAATATACGTTTGCACTTTTAAAGATAGGTGCGAAGATTGCGCGTATCTGTGTAATCCCATCTCATAGTTAAAACCAACGACCACTTGATTTGAATTTAATATATAATATTAAAGGGTTTAATATTATATATTAAATTTAAAAATTTAATATATAAGGGTGGATTGGGACACAAAGTTCAAGTAAGTTTTCAGTTAGGTTCAGTGCAACGCAGAAGCAGCTGCAAGCACTATGTGCCGTGAGACTCATTCTTCTATTGAAAGTTTTACATGCAACAAGATACCCACAGTTCGCTGTATTCATTTTAAGTTCGATTTTCAGTTTCACGCGCCGCGTCACTCATCTGTAAGTTTCACACGTGACAACTAAGTTTATATTCCATGTAGCCAAGTCTATCACACGCAAAACACCAGAGGACGCGAAAGAATTTGGACACAATAAAACAGGGAAGTATACAATATATCGCATCGCGTGCTTATTTACCCTCGCCCAATTCTGATGAGTACGAGTCAACAAAATAGCAGAATACACCTGGAGAAATTGTTGCCATGAAGCTTAGGCAACAACATCGAAGCGACCAATGATCATTCTGCAAACACTTCAAAATTGGCATCACAACGTGAGGTCACTAGACGTCAACAATACATTGCTTAAAGATTGGTGGCCGATCTGGGGCATATAGTCGGAACCAACTAACCCGCTTCATAATTTGCCGGCCAACGTGGGGCTAGCAACAACGACAAAAATACCACGATTAAACCGCTTCATAATTTGGCACCCAACGTGGGCGACATACTAAACCGCAAAATTATGGCGGGTTAATATGACGGTATGTCAGCAAAGTATTTCTACGGCTTATAAAATTAAAGTGCTTGACCATTTGCACATTCTACAGAATGGACCGCGGAAAACGTGGCAATGGCTGTATGCACGGTCAAGGTTTATTTTCCGTAACTGAATGGGTCACCCAATAGATGAAAATCTTAAAAGTAGCATGGTGCTGTATGGTTGAACTCAACGTTTTAGTTCTATCGTGACCATGCTCTTAAACGCAGACTTGAGAAAGTGCATTTTGGGGCGCAGCATCTCTGTACAATTGTTTAACTTAAATGTCTTGAGGATGAGTTCAGCATCAAATTAAGAGAAATTTGAATAAAATTAAAGAACATTTTAAAAAAGAGAGACAAAGAAACATGCACAGCACACTAGAACTTACTAATAATGTCGTACTTTTGCTAAGAGTTCTTTTATAAAGCGCTAAGTATTTGCAGAAACCGATTATAATATGCGCACGAAATGTTTCAGCTTGTTTTTGTTTAAGTGCAGTGCTCATTATTACGTTAAATTATACGTGTGCGAGAAATAAATTCTAAATTAATAAAATGCTGACTGTATAGATATTAATGAAAGCCTCTGTGTTTAAATATGGATTAAATGAAGCAAACAGGAGGATGAAGGGATTGTTAGTTAGAGAGCTAGTTGAACGATAATGTACGCTGTCCGAAATTTCCATATAATCCTTTTATCATTTGTTTTGTGTTTCCACTTCACTTGTCGCTTGATTCGAGAGGGCGGACATTCGCTCCCTGCCCATTTGAGCAAAGGATTTCTTGACGTTCTAAAAGCTGATTAACATGCAACTTCTGTCAGAGCGTGTGTGAAAAAGTTATGTACAATTTACTATTGAGCTGTGTAAGGACGAGCAGCATTATTGACTTTCTACTTGCACATGCATCTTGTGCTGAGATAAACGTACAACGCTGCAATACACTAGAAGCTCTAAATTCTGCTGTTTGCATGCGCTTGGCATAATTCCAAGAAAAACTTTCCCAATCTGACCTTGTATTTGTGCAAGAAATAAAGGAAAGCATTTCTGTGTTGTAGAAAACTTTACAACTACTAGAAAATAAATGCATAAACGAATGGTAAATTGTAATATAATGATGGCCAAGTCTGATTATTTTTAATGATGGCTAAAACTCAAACTTTTACGATTACCTAGCAAGGAAAGTATTAATGCATTGGTGCCGAAACCATCCTTGAAATTTCGACTATAGATTTGATGCGGTATAAGAGAACCATATATAGACATTTAGATGCCACTTTTAACTGCAATCGAAACCCGAATCCTACAAAGCAATGAAATAATATGATGCAGCCGGACCTTCCTCTGCCTAGGCCTGCAAGATAAGTTACTGTTCATATAGCCGTTGTTCCGCACTCTACTTTCATAAACCTAACAATATTTAGGTACTTTTTGCTAATGTGCCGAACGAAATGTGTAATTGCCACCGCTTGTCATGTTAAATGCGTTATAGAGATTGTCTATAAAGTCTCCATGCTTTTTGACGAAACCAGAGGTCAATTGTTGGTATCACTCATATTTTGTAAGCAATCAGGAAGTGTACAATAGAAAGTAATATATACATGGACAACCAACATTTCAACCTACATCCTGAACACATCGAGTTCGATTTCTTAGTTGTTGGGGGTTATTCACTTTGTTCGATACACTTAAGATTTGATGAACTCCCAAGCAAAGAATTCCAAAGAGCCGAAGACTCTGCTCAAGTAGTCTCCGTAACAATTTCCACGCAGTTACAGGTGGTACATCCAATTCCCTACTGAGGTGGCTAGTAGATGCAGTCGGGCTTCATTCAGTTGCCAGCTGAATGAACCGCAATGTATCTGCGGATATTGGCAGATATCATTCATACAAGATGAGAAACGTTCGGCCTTGTTGGATCAGGTTTCTTGAGTATAGGGACAAAAAAGCTGTAACTTCGCCATAGGATAGTTCTCTCAGCTACTCTCTTCTCTAAAGTGAATAATCTGCACTAACATATTCTGATCTCTGACAGTGAAAATAATTTATAAAATATTTGCACAAATTACATAATGCTATTAAAAACCATATCTTACTACGTATGTGTACAGAGAAGTTCAAAGTTACGTCATTTAAAAATAAATGACCTATGAAATAACATTAATATTTAAAAATAAAATAATTGACCAAAATAAATATACAAGTTAATGAATTAGGTTGCCAAATATCATATTTTGGAGAAACAGATGCTGAACATTAAATGAAAAATTTTGATCAAATATGCGGATATCTGATGAACGTTAAACTAGAATAAAGACTCAATTAAACTTTTGTAAAGTATTGGCGATGAAGTTACTTATATGGCAACGAAAACTAGACTTTAACCAAGAAGGATAAAAGTAAAATTCAGGCACGGGAGACGAAATTTCTAAGATCACCTTTAAAACATGCGGCATGAAGTAGCGACGTTTCCAATAAAACATAATATTATTTCATAACGTAGACAATTATAATCGCGGTGCTTACAACTAAACTAAAGCTCTGTTGCTTTCTAATCACTTATTTTCATTGTACACAAGTTAAGAATTTCACATCTTCCAGATCCAAACACCAGCAATACTTACAGCTAAAAACGAAACAAAATGCTGTTTTACTAAAGCTAAACTGGCAACAAAGACTAAGCTTCAGGTACTAAGAGAGCAAAAGAGCCTCGAATTTTAATTGATGACACGCCATTTGCTTGTAAGCTACTATCATGTATGATACAACTTTAATGGACAAAATGTATAACGGGTTTGTCATTTCTAGTTAGAATGAACGTAACCAGTAAACGCATAATATCCATTGTACCCAAACATGACTCACGAGTTATATTTTTAAGCAGTTAGAAGAAAAGAATCCTTTCGGAGCGTTAACAGAAATGTACCATTTTGTTTCTAGTGATCTTACTATTAAAGAATCATAAAGAATATTTATACTTTTGAAAGTAATTTTTCATGGTATCAGTGAGATGATTACGAGCGAGCTATTGGAGAGGTTGCAATTTTGAAACGAGTGTGATAAAGACACTTTGGCTCAAGTGTTTATATTCGCGAGGTAACCGGCTGAAATTCCTTGAGGCCGGCCATTCTAATCCTCTTGGTTTTATTGTGATTTTCCCTTTTTCCCTGGTCGCTTAGTCGAATATTGGGTGTGTCTTTCATTTTCATAAATTTTTCGCTCTCCCATTTCAACTCATTCTATTGGTTCTATTGCAGGGTTGAAAGTGCCAGGGCATGTACTGTGTGCAGTTTGGAAAAGTTTCTGCCCCGACATCTGGTGTGCAAGTAGCCCTTCTGAGGAATTCGAACTCTTTGGAGAGGGAGGGCTACGCCGGCGTTGGGATGCTCTATCTGGAAACAGTGTTCTGGAACCCACCTTTGTCCATGCCTCACGCCCCTGGATCCTGGCCGCAAAGGTATCCATCATATCATCCCTTCCTTCTCACAGATGCTCCCATCAGGGGTGTAGGCACAAACGACCAACTTTTGAAATTCCTCTTCCGTCCCGTACCAAATCAATCCAATAAAAGCATGGTCAAATTATTTCCAAGTAAATTAAAAGAAAGACATGATAAAGTGTTCATTGAAGTCAACTTACCATATCAAGCAAGCTAGCGAGCATACATTTCAGATTTGATAAACATCTTAGTTTTGATAACCTGAGAGATATCCTGGGTATAATGTAATCAGATGAGGGAGATTCGGAGCTGTCGGAAATGGTACAGTTGCTCAGATGAAAAGAGCGTCATAATAGTAAACTGAAAATTCACGGGTTGTATCTCGGCCGTGACCTCCATTTTTTACTCTAACTCTGTCAGATCTTAGTCTAACAAACCGCTAGTATGAAAAAATCACTTTTTAACATTATTATTAAATCTCCAAAAGAAAGACCCCATTTTACAAACATATGTCAAGGCTATATGTTTAACTATTAAAACCGCCACGGGTGGCCGAGGTCGTTAAGTCGCGGACTCGTGAGCGGAAGGTCTGGGTTTGAATACCGCCAGGACCGTCCTCCCTTACTGAGGTTTTTTCCAGGTTTTCATCAGTCCTCATAAATGGCGAATGCCGGGGAGGTACCTTAAACTTAGGCCTGGAACGATCCCTTCCTTAAAAATAAATCCTTTCCCAATGTATCATTTCATCTCATGTATCATCAGTTTCCATCGCCTGTGGTGCCTCTGTATCAAAAACGGGTGTTAAACTCTATTCATTCAACTATTAAAACAGTAAACAAATAAATTATATGTTAAACAAACAGAATGGTCTACAGTCATAAAGATATATGAGATTAATTGCTGAAACATATTCAAACAATATTGTTCAAAAAATGTGTGTGAATGATGATACGAAAGATATGTTAGAATTTCTAAGAAATTTTTTCTAGCCAGTATATCTTACGGCTCGGTTTTGGGGAATCAGATAATAAATTATCAATTGATTTTCTATGATATTCACAGAGACATGAAAATAACAGAAATTGTCTGTTTCGAAGCGTTCAATATATGACCACAATTTCCCTTGTCCTGTCTGAAAGCAAGTTATTATAATGCGTTTATAGAGTTTCAAAGAAAAGCCGTTTGTAACTATTGTAAAGAACACAGCATTTTAGATGCCCACAGCGAATTACAAACTTCTAGCCTACTTTGGACTTTATTTTAAAATAAGAAACGGAATATTTTGTGTATTCATATAATTAAAGAATAAACATTGTTATTATTTTTTAACTCCTAGAGCAAAGGGACTGCACTTGGAATGAGGGAGTTAATGATAGAACACCATATCTTTTTGAGTTTCAAAAGTGTTTTACACAAAAATAATGTAATTATTACTCAATATTATGAGAAAATCATTGTTTAACAAAATGTCTGTCTTTTTGCTTAAAGTAAATACCATTTTAGTGCTTGTAGTATTTGTTTAATTTAATTGGAAAAATAAAAGTAAGCAAAAATAATGAAAGTATTTATAACAGAAAAGATATAGAGCGATTATATGATATTTGAGTTTTCGGATTCTCTTTTCTTGAACAAGCTCATTTATGTTACGATGCAATGACTGGGCAGTGTGTATATATATAACCCAAGAGCATATTAGGACGTAATCTGACTATGTATGTATTTATTGACTTTGACTTAGCAAGGTTCATGAGCGAAAATAATTGTTAACATTCATATGGCGAATCAAACATACATAACATCTGAGCAGCAAGAGCATACAATCTCCGCAATCTGGTTAGTGAGATATTCTGGTTATATAAGTCCTCTTTATCTTCGTGTTTGTTCTTCAACATATAGATCTCACATTATAAATTTAAAAGTACAATTTGATCCCTGCTAGGATTGCCTTTGACACACACATTGGGAATTTAATTCATTAATCAGTCTTCTTTTCGAGTTGAAAAGGAATTGGTCAGTGGCGTGCTATTCTGTAGACCAGTGATTCTGGAACTTAGATTGCGAACCACTTTTAAAGATCTCTTGCTGTCCAGAACACTTAAGATGTAATTAATGTAGTATATTTGCACCCTATATGCTTTTTTAAAGTTGCTCGTCACTCCATTAGAGCATATAAAGATAGATAGCTATAAACTATCCAATGCACAATTTTAAATATTTGTCATTTTATTACAGTGTATTCTTACGCAATAGAAATATTAATATAATATTATATTATAAGTGTTCAATAAATATAAAACATTAACATTAATGATAACTAATAATTATGAGGCTACTGCATTTTACAAGCCGTGATATATTGCCTTTAATAGAAGGAATTTGTATACTGAGTTCTGATTCTATGTTAATCAAACTGTTTCTATACATATTTATAAATAAGTTCAAAGAATGATTTTTATAAAATTTTCGAATAACATTAAAATTTTTGGTCTTTTTTGAGTCCTGTAAAACCCTACAGACAGGCGAGTCCCAACCTAAGCAGTTTGCTGCCGAAATATGTTTTGCTGTTGCCCGGAAAACTATAGCGATACACAAAAGTGTTATGTATGGTTTGCGTTTTCAGCTCATCTATTGGAAAGTTCCCTCCGGAGAGTCACTTTCATATGACTATAATTCACTTTATTTCAATAAATACACATCTTTAAATCGTATCATATTACCTGTTATAGAAATTCGTTGTTTCTTTACAAGAATAAATCCAGTACTATTTTCCCTAGGAGGGTCCATGAGGGCCGTGGAGCATAGTTAAGAACTCTTGCCTTAATCACTTTAAATAATGACCCGGAAATTTTGCGACTTGCAAATCGCAAATATTTATAAACTGAAAAATTTCATTAACCATGTAAAATGTGTTACATATATTGCTTTTAGCCATGAATTACTCGAAAAGTTTTTATAATCTCTATTCCTCCATGATTTTGAGTGTCTACTTACCAATCAGCATTGTTTTTTGTAATTTGAATGTAATGTATATTTCTTAGATTTCTTAATTATCATTAATAACTTTATCTTAACTTGGACGCTCTAATCAATTGACTGTTGGTTTGGCATTTCAAATATTTTTCTAAGGCCATTCTAAAACTAGTAATATTCGATAATTTTTATTCATTAATATCTTTAAATAAATGAACTGTCCACATTCTTCAACGGCAGCTGGTTAAGAAATTAATAATTGTTAGCTATCGGCTATCATTCTTGATGAAAGATATCAGTCATTTATAGGTATTTTAAATGTGCAGATCTCTCGGGAAGCCAGAATGTAGTTGGAAGTAGTAACTAGTGGTAATGTACGTTTTAGAATACATTCAAATAAATACAACTGTCGCATGGGACATGTGGCCGTACATGCTGTCATTCTTATAACAATCCAAACATATATATATATATATATATATATATATATATATATACATACATACAAATCTACATGCATACATACAAATATACAAATAGTTCGATATATTTACGTTCTCTATTAATAATTTTACATACAAATACATCAACATGAATGGACCCCTCACTCTTGAGCCCCCTTCCATTTGCTCACACCCCCTCTCCAGTTCCCCCCCTCTTCATTATGGCTATTAACCTCCTTTGTCGAGTCTTCTCTACAAATATTTCCAAATTGTGTGAACATCTCGCATGCACCAACACTTTCCGGCAAATGTTCAAATTTCTATTGGAATTCAGAAATTGTGGTTAAATGCTCATTTTTTCAAATCTCCGTTTCCTTGCATTCTGCCAAAATATGCTCCCAGGTATCGCTTTCCCTGCATAATGGACAAATTCTTTACCCGAGAGCATTAACTGTTTTGTTTCCTTTCCAGGCCCCTAATCTGAACCGTGCGAGACCACTTCTTTCTTCCCTGCTACAGATATCTAAATAATCCCCCTTCACCCACCCCGGATGTATTTGAGCCTGCAGGTTAAGCGATAGTTTTTCTGCGCATTGAGACAAAATATTTTGTCTATATCTCGCAAACGTCTGTTAACTATTTTCCAACTATTTTGTATAATGTCCGCTCCCCTTAACCAAGTATACCCCAATCCAATTTTGTCTAAACCTTTCCTTATTTTTAATGCCCATCCCACATCCCCCCTTCTTTATTTGCTCCCTTAGACAGACTGCTCGAAGAAGAGCTTGATTCCCCAGTAAAATCCTTAAACAGTACTTAATTGTTCTTATTTTAAATTCATAATTTGTTAGAAATACCAAACTCTTAAGAACCCCACAATTTGCTGTACCACTCCCTACTTTTAGCAGCCGTTTTAGAAACTGCTCGCACCTGATTAAGTTCCTGGGTGTTTTCCCACCCCCAAATGTCGGCCCTGTACGCCATAGTTGACCTCACAACCTCCCTGTACATCAACTCCATTGTTCTCAGTGGAGTTTCCGGTAATTTTACTAGGATCTTTAATGCCTGTATATTTTTAATTAAGCACTTAGTTTTGTGTTGCCTATGGGTCTTGCCCAGTTCCAGTTCATAGCCAAAGGTGACTCTCAAGTACGTGAATTTCTTAACATTTTCCAAAGCCTGACCTGCATACTCCCACCTCTCTTTCCTGCTGTACACCGCACCGTTCTTGAATGTCATTGTTTTCGTCTTCTCGTTGACTGCTATTCCCCATTCCTGACAATACGCCTCTAAGCAGTTTAGTTCCCTTAGCAAGTCGTCAGTTGTTGTAAATATCAATATTACATCGTTCGCATAAAGAAGGGCTGCTACGGATAGGCCGCTATATTCGGGGCATCATATTCTGCAACACACACACTTTCTCCGGTATGTCATCTACAAACAAACTGAAAAGAAGGGGTGATAGGACACAGCCTTGCCGTGTTATTACACTTTCTGAAACTTTATCGTGATCATATTTTACACAGAACTTTACCTTAATATATATTGATTCTAATGCCTTGATCTTTTTACCCGCGACTCCTTTCGTCCATAATTTTCTCCATAAAGCTTACCTTTCCATGGAATCAAAAGCATTTCGAAAATCTATGAAAGCACAATATAGTTTTCCTTTCTTTTTCTGCGTTTGTTTCACTCTCAGTGTGTCTAATACAGAAAATTGTCCACCGCGCTGTATCTTTCCCTAAACCCTGCTTAGAATTTTGAAAGTGTGTTGTATTCAACTACCCTTTGTCTAATTCTCTCATATAAAATGTTGCAATCATTTTTCCTCCATTGCCGGAAGAAGTGTCACCCTCCTATAATTATCCGGTACTTTTGGGCTCTCTTTTTTAAACATTGGGCACATAATTGCCGATGTCCATTCCTTTGGATATGCCCTCCCATTGAAATAATTATGCTTATTACTGATGTGACGCAATATAACAATGCAAGAAAAAATACAGTAAGGAAACACAACCGGTATGCACAGACACAAAGAATGAATTTGCACAGATACAAGCAAAAATATAGACGACGAGAGAAGAAATGCCCACCATAAGAGCAGGTGATTTCTGATTATTATTATATATAAACCGAACGATTCTTTTTATCCATCTTAAAGTTAATTTGTTGAACATTTAAACAGCCTCCATGATGATTGGCAGCCATTACACACTTCTTAGACTTTCGCTCACAGATTTTACTTGCCTCTAAGCTGAACTCGTTCTCTCACACAATGAGTTTACTTTTGAAGACAATTACCACCTACAGATTATGGGCAGGAGAATAGCAATGTCATAAGCCTTTTATACCTTCTTGAGGGGGAGGCATGAGACACGTTGGTCATATATTTATTTTTTGGAACAAAAACACAGAATCCCTTAAGTAACTCCTACTGGATCTTATCTCTACACTCTCCCCTCCTACTGAATTTTCTACATCTCTATGTCCAGCTTTATAATAAAGCACGTCACTGCACATAAAGCCTACCAACTTACAACAATATCTTCACTTTGAAAGCTGCCATTCTTTACACACAAAGAGATCACATCTCTCTTTTGATTTCCATTCTTAGCCACCGTCTTTGTAACATTTGTTTAATCCAGTCGCCTAATTGGGAAACATAACAAAGGCTCCAAGACCGGATATATCCCGTTTCCCTTTTACATTCCCGCATAATCTCAGCAAAAGAAACATGACCAATGCAAATCTGAAATACCTGACAGTAAATATTACCAATTACCAACCACCAACTACTAACTAGTATTATTTATGTCCTGGGATTCATAAGCAATATCTTTTTTTTTTTTTTTTAACCCTACTGATCTATATGACTTTGTTGCACGAATATAGAGGTTACGTCAATATGCCCGACATATTGTGAGCATGCAAAATCATAGTAAAAATATTTAAATTATAAGGAAATGCCACACACGTTATTTTATTATTTTATTGCTATTGTTTATTTACTATAAATAAGATATATTTAATTAGTAAAATTGTTTAAAATATAATTTTGATTTACATAGTACATTCATATTACAGGAGAAGTTAATAAGCAAAACAATAATCGTCTCAAAAGTTGTTTCTTATTGTTCGCACGTTATATGATGAGTTTTACAAATATGTGTTTTAAAGTTTCCACATAGCATGCTAGTTTTGCTGTAATTGCTTGATAGTCAGAATTCACATCGTGCACGATGGCTATACACTCACTCTCTTTATAAGTTTGTCAACTTTATTGTATTTATTTTAAAGCATTATAAAATTTTTCTTCAAGTAAAATTATTTTGTCAGATCTCGTGGTTATTGCATACCTCATTACTCTTGGAGAATTACTGATGAAGTTCGGCGAAGAAAGACGACCATGAGGTGGATGAAACCGCTACTTTACAATTTTTTTAAAGAATTTTCTGTTCATTATCGACAGATTGTTCACTGTAGGAATCGTCACAAGTAATTTCAAGAAGATGTAACCAAATTATCTTTAAATTGAGAAATAGATCGTGGGGAGATAATTGGAACAAGCTCATTGTTACAAGACTTTGACTTACGTTTATATGGAAATACACAAAATAATACCTACAGCATCTGAGAATATTAAACTTTGTTTTGGATCATATTCATCATAACGCTACATAGGTAGATATGACGAAACTATGCGAATAATTATATACATTTAAAGGAATTAAATGCTTTGAATTATGGATAAAATCATCGAGTACCATAGACATATATTATAGTTAAAATATTTTCATAAACTAAGGCATTTGAAGTAATGTAAACCCAAACAATTCCTAAATGCAAAACATAGTTACTATTCCTTACCAATGATAATCTATAATCTCAATTTAGACAAAGCATTCCAAATCACATTATTTGCTAACATTTTGCACCTTAAAATCCAATACATATAATTCTGTGCACACCGCCACGGGTGGCCGAGGTCGTTAAGGCACGGACTCGTGAGCGGGAGGTCTGCGGTTCGAATCCCGCCAGGACCGTCCTCCCTGACTGGGGTTTTTTCCAGGTTTTCCTCAGTCTTCATAACTGGCAAATGTCGGGGAGGTACCTAAACTTAGGCCTGTAACGCTTCCTTCCTTAAAAAAAAAAAAAAAATATCCTTTCCCAATTTACCATTCCATCTCATGTATCATCAGTGTCCACCGCCTGTGGTGCCTCAGTAGTGAAAACGGGCGTTAAACACTACTCAAAAAAAAAAAAAAAAAAAAAAATTCTGTGCACTTTGTAAAACTTTGATATTGCATTAACATTTGTAGTGCAACATTATAGATGATAGATACAAACTCTCTTACCAATGACACAAAAGACCTTGTCCACTATAACTAAATTTTTGAGATATTAAAAAAGAAAAACTCTTGAAATCTTGTTCAAACCAGAACCGAAACCACTTCAGAGAAGCAATAATTGCAAATTCACTCACTTACCCTTTCATCAGCTACAATTGCTGTCAATTCACCGTGTTAGGTGAACGTTTTCACTTTAGTAAAAGATACTATACTTGGCTGTTCCAAATAGTGCATGTTTTTATAGATCCCGTGTTTAGTAATTCGTGTTATTATTCTAAAAATCTTCTTTTTATGAGATATTGTTGCATTATTTTACACTTTGCCTTTTAATGTGTCATAATTAATGTATAACATATGTATGTGCAACTTTACAAGAAATGGATATTCAATGTAATAAAAATTAAAAACATTGTTCTAGATAATTTATTGTGTTAGTCCACAGCAATTTTCTCATAATTAGCATGCATATATGACTAACTTTAAGTAAACGTAGTTTTTGCTTAGAGTTAAAATAGTTTTACAAATACTGTGACATTTGCGACACTTTTATTAGGGAAAGAAGAAGGATCGGGAAAAAATAATTTATGAACATAAATCTTAAACTTGGAGAAGGTTTGTAGATTGATTGCTGGGTTTTAATTAATCAGAATACTCATAGTATTTGTAGAATCTATGAAGATTTCCTCCTCTTCTCCTGTCGCAAGTGTCGCTATGCCACAGCTAGATTAGGTAAAGTGCTGGGATTTTGTGACCTTTTGATTCAACGGGGGAAAAGGGTCTGAAATTAGGTAATATATGAACCCAAATCTTAAAACTGGAGATGGCACCATTTATTTACTTGCGTCGCTTGTTCAATGTTAAGGGTCACCATTTAAGTTCTGTTTAGCGGTTCTTAGACCACAATTGCACTATAAAGAACCAATTGCCTAAAGCTCACTCCCACTCGATAGCTAAACTCACTCTCGCTCGATAGCTCAACCCGCTCTCTGATAGCCAAACGCACTCTCCCCTCTCGGGTCTCGAAATCCCAATCTTTTATAAAATATTCCTTCATCCGTCGGTGACCATCTCCTACCATTTTAAACTATTATTATTGAATAATTTCTATCAATTGGCCGAGGGGCGTGCACATGCTTTTCCTAAGATCACTTATTGGACGTTCCTTAGGCCTTATATTTGAGCTATCCCTTGGTTCCACTTTGTCGGGCACTCTGGTTTATTTTATTCTCATTGATTTGTTGTTTTAGCACGTTTCGCCTTTAGATGTTAACGAAGCTAAGCTTTTCCAGAAGCCTTAAAAGGGCGACCCTTCTTACACAAAACATCTTACAACAAAAAACACAAAAGAGGTATATGGCCATCTGGTTCCTTTGTCCAGCCCAAAACACATTCACAATCAACATTTTCTGGTTTATTTCTATAGTTTCTGTCCTCAAGTTTTTTTCTTCTCACTACCCATGAAATACATTAATAACTTAACTACTACTATGAATACACATAAATCCTACATATTAATTGTAACAATATTTATAATATATGTAATTGGTTATATTAACATTTTATAATATTTTAATTTCGGGCGGCATCACATAAATACGGCTTCACATTCTTTATGTGAATAATTTCTTGATATTGTCATTTTTGAGCAACATTACCTGCAACTTGTAACCCCATATAAAACTTGTCAATTGATCCAAAATGCTTCTATAAGAGTTTGTACTTGTGTGCCCTTATAGGAAGCTTAAGGCTCAGGATATAAAAAACGTTATTTGTTGAAGCTATTTTACCTTGATTACAAGGAACCTGGAATAAGAACCAACATTCTAATCAAATTATCGATATAATTAATAGAAAATGACCATATCTTAACTAAAACCAAGAATTTCAATTTGTGTCAATACATTATAAGAGCAGCTTGATGCTGGGTAAGGGACCCAGCTAAAGCTTCTGTTATTTCCCCTCTGGGAGAGTCCTTGAAATGTTCGTATAGCATAACTGCCAGGTTCCTGGAAGGCAAATGAAACCTTGCCAGGCCTTCGGAGAGAATTGTGACACTAAGGAATCAGGCTTATGGTCAAGTTGTACCTTTAGGTCATAAAGTCGGAGGGGAAATTTGCACTTTTTTTTTTTTGCATAAGAAATTTGTGTGCAACATCACAAAAAGATAGTAACACAAACCCAGGAGCCAGGAAGGGGGATGTACGTAGGACTGAGCGGAGGTATTGCGTCTCTCGGAAATGAGAGACGGAGACGGCTCGAAATTACTAACCAGCTCGGTATAAAAGCCCGCGAATGTCAGGGGAACAGAGAATCCGAATACTTTATGTTTTAAGTTCAGTGATATGCTTTGTGCGGCGTCCAAAAGATAAAACGCAGTCTAAAGAAGTCCGAATTGACATGCAGTACTTTTGAAGTGCGTAATCGGAGACAATGAGCTATTTTTGCAAAGTGAATGTAGTGCGTTCCTTCTCACGCTAGGGAGAGTTAATATGTGTAGCAAACAGGAAACTGACGCGTTCTAAATCACGAGCCGCGCCGGTAAGAGTAAAGTAATCGACAAGCTATAAGTGTATATAATACTACTAGGCACCTTCAGAGGAGCAAAACTTTCATAATTAGTATCATTCATTCAGATAAACTGGCGAGGTTCTTCGACGACGACAAATAGACTTATGTGTAATGGCATCAAGTCATCTGGACATTAAGAGAAGTGATTAATAAAACAAAATCTTGCGGTGAAGTTATCATTTCTTCATTTCGAGTGTTAGCCTCTCTATTCCCTTTACCCTGTACGCGCTCCAGCGCTAATAAAAGTCCACTATTTCAAATATTAACTCCAATGTTAAGAACACCATCTTATAATCGTAATAAATGAAACGGGGAGAAGCTAGGAGAAAGAAGGAGCAGCCGAAAGCTTAAACAAGGTTTCTTCAGCATCCACCATACACACCAGCTCCCAGCTCGGCGAAGGAGAGGAAAACTTTTACAAAGGTAGATTTACAAACAAAGAAGTATTCCCTTGTATTTAAAGTTCATTTAAGCAACTCATCGTCAGATATTTTCTCTTCTCCTTACCATACCGGAACAAAACCCCTGAGACCCAAAAAGAACTGTTAAGGAAATTATACATCCCTCTAATAAAATGCCGTTCCATTGTTAAATATTCAGAGCAGCTGATCAATTGAAATATCCTAGTTACTTCGCGACAATACTCTCTCTTGAAAAAAAACCCTGCTCCATTATATTTATTATTTTGTTTTCAACTTTATTATATAGGTTAATTAACTCTGGGTTGATGTCTGTTCCTTCTATATAGATTATATTATAATAATTATGTTACAGAAATTGACATTTTGTAGTCGGTTTATTTTCTTTCGATTTGCGTTTCTGTTTTTTCCAGTCTTGCAGAGTTACGTTTTCAAGGTTAAAGACTGTTTCACGCTTTCAGTGATGTCGATATTTTGCTTTTTATTTCAGTCTTGCTAGAGAATAATGCTATCTAGTAGCGTTCCGATAACCGACATTACATGTTATTCGTCAGTGTTTACTTTCATTGGAGTCCGTAGGCGCTGCGACATCCATTATGGTTGGTTTCCAGACACTAAGAAATGAACTCAATTTTCCCTTACTAGATTCTCATTAACTGTTAACTGTCACAAATCCTGCCGACAACCGGTAGATATGCGAAAGTGTTGTATATAATTTAAAAGCACTCAGTTATTTGTATTACTGGTACTTATGTACATCTGTTTTCACTCTGAGCAATTGTTAAGTTAGTATTATTTATCTAGAGAAAATGTTGGTGTTTTCTCTACATTATAATTATTGGACTAATATTTAAACTGTGAACATCCCCTTGATCTAGTGCTCAGCGTTCCTGGCTACTACTCCTGGAATCCGGACTAGATTTCCAATCATGTCATTGTGACTTTAGCGATGATCTCCTCAGTGTACCTCCCACTAAGTCTAAGGAAACCCCTGGCGCACCATAATCATATTCTCTACATCATCATCCCCATTGGATCGACGTAGCTGCGTCTTACGGGTTTCAGAAGACAGCCACAGCGGGATGAGTGGTTACTATTAGAGAAAAATAATTAAATATTCAAACGTTTTGATCTCACTAAATAAAATCAAAATATCCAGGTAAATTTTCACTACATTTCATTAATTGGACTCTATACAACAATATTTCAATCTTGCTTCTACTTTTGAGTTCACTATTTTTTTTTATTTTATTTTATTTTATTACAAGCTTTATTCCATTTTTCGCCATTATGCTTGATTTGACCACATTCTGGACCCGTTTATATTAGATGGTCGAGACTTAATTATTTGTTATTCACTAAGATATTCACGATAACAATAATATGTGTGTGTCTGTGCCCGCGCGCGCGTGTGTGTGTGTGTGTGTAAGATAAAGTAACACAGTATATTTTGGCACAATTGTTTTGTAATATTAATGAACCTAAAACAGCTGCAGAAGGTTTAAGAAAATAAAAATGCTAGGTAAACAAATTGAATTGGAAGACTTTCTTAAACTAACAATGATGAAAATTTGGATAGAATTTGGCGATTTTAGAACTAATCCAAATATTTGTTCAGGATGTTCAGTTGCATCTACCAGATGTAAAATAAATTTTACAATGAATTTTTTGTGGTGTTAATATGCAATATTTTATAACATTGAATTAAACATGTGGTATCGTATGCACGTAAAACGTAAGTGTGTGTATATATATATATATATATGTGTGTGTGTGTGTAGGTGTGTGTGTGACTAGTACTAGTGGAAGATGCTCCCCCTCGCAAAAAAAAAAAAAAAAAAAAAAAAAACAAGTGAGCAAAGGTAAGAGATGGCTAAAACAAAGGGAACGGCATTATTACTTTTTAATGCAACTGTAAGGGCTTGTTGAGATCAGAAGGCAATTTGAAGATAAACCCCAATTCCGTGATGACGCTGAGAAATGGCGCTAACTTATGTAATGTAATCTGCAAGAATTTTCCCCATAATCAGCAGCAGAGTGAACATATACAGTATTCCGGAGCTCCACCTACACCCTTACATGTTGAATGAATAATTTCTGAAACTCACACATCCTTTTATCAAAATAGAGCACACGTCCTTATATGCGCGTGAGAGGTAGTGACTAGGGAACAAAGTAATAAAAGAGCACAGTAAGGTGAAAAAAGTGTCTTTACAAAGTCTCCCTCTTCTTATTGCGACTGTTCATTACGAAATGTCTGACAACCAGCTTATTTTTAACTGCTATATACATAAATATAAAAATGAAGGTTAACAAAGGGAAATATCGTCTCCGCACTGTTATCTCTGCTGCTACCTCAATACTTTTGTCTGTTCAGATAGAAGATGCTTGTTTACTTGTTACCGCCATTTCAAAGGGGAAAGCACATTCTTAGAAACTGAAAGTCAAAGTCAAAACGTTCTTTTATTTCACTTTGTTTTGGTGATATCAGATATAAATAATAAAAGCAAACAATAAATGTAGAAATAACAAATATTCTCCCTACAAGGTTTTTGCAAATAAAAAATAAAGTAATGAATATAAATAAGTATGAAGCACAAAGTATATTCAGCGTCTCAGAAATTCAAACAATTTAAACGCCGCTTAAAAAAAATAATTAATAACCTGAGGGAAACTTAATTTCTGTTCTACCTGGTTATCATTGTCTTCATCTTCCATGTCGATAATGTGCAGTAATTATATTTTATCTCCCGTATGTTTGAGAAGTGTCTACTCCATGGCAAAGATTTGCAGATCACTGTTGTCTTTTAGTTTGTCGGAAACTACAGTTGCAGGCGATTCTCACAATTTAGGTAAAGATTCGATTTCTTAAGGTTGTAGTCCCCTTCTGTTTTACAAGAGGACTCATTGGAAAGTTGTAAATTTTGTGAATATTAAGTACCTGTTTGTAATTTTGATTCAACTCAACCATTTAGATTGGGATTTTCAGTCTTGGAGTAGACGAAAGGGACTACATTGGAGCAAGAACTGCAAAGAGTGTGATTACTATCAGCTCACTGAATACTTACAAAGTAATCTGTTTCATTTTGCGCTTTATTCTACAAGCAAAACAACTAGGGGCATGAGCTTACGCCAGCTCTATAAATTGACGTTATTTTGAGTTCAGGTGACTTTCTTCCTTATCTCGTGCTTGAGCTTAACCTGTTCTCAACATAACTTTCAGTAAAAGAGCTTTTGCTTCCTTACATCTACGTCACTAGAGCGAACTCATTGCTTTCATTCACGCAATGATGTCATGTATAAATTTAACACAAATAAATTCACATAAGCATTCATACTCTGTATTTACTGACTTTCTGATAACATTTTACCCTTATTTTTGTGAGTGAATTTGTAATTTTCTGAAAGATCTCTCATTCTCCACAAGTTGTTAAGATCGTGTATTAAATATTCATGCGCAAAAATGCATATCAGCAATCAATATCTCATTTTATATTTCATACATTTCAAAGCCGCTTAAACCCTTCCAATCTAGCTTATTTATATATTTATTTTTATTTCCAACCTGCAGAATAACTTATATTTCCCTGCAAAACAGCAACTTAACGCACTGACAGCGAATACAATGCAGTATGATTATGTGATATGACATAAATACTAAATGGAAAAAAAGTTTTATTTCATTGTTAATTTTCTACACGTGAGGAGAGGGCCTCTTGAATTCGTCAGCTTTCTATTGCAAAAAGGTTAATCATTACTTGCTGCAAATCTGTAGAAAAGGAGTCTACATTTTACTTTCTATTTTTTAATTTTTCCACGATATGTACATTATGCATATATGTATATATGTATGTATGTATGTATGTATGTATGTACGTATGTATGTGTGTATGTATGTACGTACGTATGTATTTTTTTTGTTTTGTTTTTTACATTTCGCGGAAATAAAATCCACTGGTCATAGTATCGTATGGACACACTCATATTTATAACGATATCCTCTAACAGTATTTTAAGTTTATTAGATAAACGTGATATTGTAGAATTCTGCTTGAAAGAATATAAGCATACGTTTCCTGTTCAAAATGTAGGTTGCATATCTTGCCCACAGGTCTCTAGTCATTAAAAATGTGGGGGCATAATTGTTACATAAACAGTTGTTCAGTGCCTTATTAGGATGGTATTTGAAGGTATTATAATAGCATTGCTATAAAAATATCAGAACATTACAAAGGCAGTGAATCACATCTAAACCTGTACCAAGATTGAAAACCCAAAGTGACACTCGAAATCTAGGCGCATAGCTTTACTGGTTATGGTCAATTCGTGCTTAGGGAAGAGCAGAACGTAGGATAAACTATGTCCCTCTATTCCTTAGTGTTCTTTTACCTATACGAATATTTTAGCGTAGCGCTGGGGTGTTGAATTATGTTTGTGATAAGTACAAACAAATTTAAATAACAATCTTTCCATCTAAATTCCAACACAGTAAATGTGTAATAGATTTTGTTTTATGTTCAACAGACATACCCTTTGTATGTACTAATAAAATGGGTTCTCTAAACCACATAAATTCGCTGCCACCCATTTTGTCAGAATTATTTCTATAATATTGTTGATGAAGTGTTTTGAATTATACAATATATTATATTCTTATTTATTGTGCACCAGTTTAATGGTTTTTTATTCAACAACATTTGTTCTCCACATACTTCTGAGGTGTTAATGAAGCATCAAATCCTTACAAGATTCAGCTCAGGTTTGGATAAATAAATTCAAGATGAGAGGAGAAGAAGAAAGAATGACCAATGCATTCAGCTCAGCAAGAACCATCAATTTGTGGCGGAACTAAAATATGTATGTCCAATCTCTGTGTTCACAGATATTAAAACTTGCACTACTTAATTACATCTACGTATGACAGATGTATTTTTTGAAAAAATCATTAATATGGTGAGAACGAAACACCAGCTCTAGAAACTCAGCCAAAGCTCAAACGTATTTTATTACACAATTATAGAAAGGAAAAAAATACACCGTCTGATATAATTTTTGCTACCGTTGTTTACTTAAGAAGAAATATTATCCCATTCTACGTGCTATTCTACCAGTTAAAGAATAAAATAATGTCATTTCCCCACCTGCGGAGTCTCGGTCACGACCAATCGTGACATCCATATTTATGACGGTTATTTTTTACTTTCATTAATGCCCTCTTTCACTTATAGGAATTAATTGTGACCCCAGCAGATGGTTGGTAATTTCTTTTCTCTTCTGCAAAAGCTCTCCATTAGCCTCTGTGCCTGTCTGGCAATAATGAGACATTTCAGAAAAACAAACATAAAACAAAAGAACAAGAATTCTCAGAAATTTAACAGACTATAGCATTAAACTTAATTCCCTTGTCTCACAGGAGTACACGCTTTTAGTTTCCTTGCTATCCTATGAAACCAGCTACAGGGTCTTCTCTTTGTTCCATAAGTGCAAAACGAGATAAGGAGATTCAGCGTCCAATATTATGGTTGCCTTTCCTCATAATGAAAAGTGGTGCTTACAGTCTGACGTTCAAGAGATTGACGCGTTGAGTTTACTCCCAGTTTGGATTCTAATGAAAATGGGATCAAGTAATTAATTGCTTGTATCCTCTATAATCCCTTCCACACTGATTCCAAAGTAACGCCGTTATCTTGCTCCTGTTAATATGTGATTGCGCTTCTTTTTCGGAAATTACTAATTTGTAAGACCAAACCTTGAACATGAAAGCTCCCAGTAACCATTGCATAGTCTGAACTGGGTTTTCTTTGCTAGTATACCGGACTTTGCTATTTCTAAGTAACATATCAATTGTACTTCTAACACGTAACACACGTTAGATAAAATGAACGTAAATCTGAAGTATGCCTTTCAAAGTATAGCAATGAAAATGCCACCAAATTAAGATAAATCTTATTTTGCATATATGTTATAAAGTGGAAATGTTTAATTGTTTGTAGAATATGCATACTTTATTTCAACAGTTACATATTAAAATGCATCCAAAGGTTTGTCAAAGATCAGTTTGGAAACTTTGAAATTGTTCTTCTTATTAAACATGCGAATTTCATCTATAGGGAAACAAAGTTAACAAGTGGTTTATTTTTAATTGTAAATACCGATGAAATTATTAAAAATGCATTATACCAATCCTGTATAATCCTCTTGCTTAATGCGTGATAGCCTAATACTATTCCTTGACCTGTCGCAGCAATCGCTGCATTATCTTATGTTCGTCTTGCGATATCACTGGTGGATGATAATGTGATCTACTGAGGTCATTAGCCCCCGAATACACAAAAACTACGCCAATAATAAAGAGGAATTACATAAAATTACCCACACTAATATACTGTGCAGAAATAAACGAAAAGCAGCAGGTTGGCTATTAAAAGTAGAAACACATAAATAAATAACAAAGGCAAAAAATGTTAAATGATGAATAAAGGCTTACTCGTTAAATATACCAGCAATAGGCTTAAAATACACTAAAACAAAATCCGACGTGCATAATATTAAAATGTATAATCTGTTCTAGAAACCACAAAGACGTATAAAACGAAATACTCGCTCGATAGCAACGTCCTCGTCAGCAAGAACATCCTCAATAGAAGGGAAATAGAGATGTTCTGAAAGGCAGTAGATGATAGTATTCAATTAAAATGGGACGTGTTATATAGGGGTGGCCAAAATTCACCCTTAAAAATGTGACAGTGACTAAAAATACAATATCCAATCCACAAACAAGCTAAAGCAACTTCTTCTCTCGACGAACAATGCGAGAAGTGGTAGAACAAATGGAGGGGGTAGATTTGTTTCTCCCGTAGTTTGTTTTGTCAGAGCAAATAGTTCTTCGTGCAGCGCGAGAGAACGACTTTACGTAAAAATGTACCATCCCCGAGTAAATATGCTGATGGATTGTAGCAGGGTCAAAAAGAGATGATTTTGCAGCAATATCTAGGTCTCGTTGCCCTGAATTCTCACATGTCCAGAAACCCATAGCAATGTTTCGCTGACGCCAGCTTCAACTAGTGCAAAAACAGCGTTCTGGATCATCTGTACAAGAGGATGGCAGTTCTGCCGGCCTCGAAAGTTCAAAAGAGCACTGAGGGAACCAGAACTAGTTACCAAGTATCCCAGCCGCTCTTCTGATGCAAAAGTAAAGCGCTCGATAAACCGGTTAATTTTCACCATAAAAATAGATTTCGCAGAGTGAAAACCAGAAGTAAAAGTAGATCCATTAAAGGCGAAGGCACATCCAACACCTTTGTCCGCTTTTGAGCCGTAGGTATAAATAAATTGCAGTTCTCAAACAATGAGAGTATCACGCTAAAATGCTGACGAATAATGGACGTGGCGTTCGAAGATTTCGGACAAGACGTCAGCCCTAGATAAATGTGACCTTCTACTACCAGCCAAGGGGGATAACAAGCTTCCCCGGCTTCGAAAAATGCAGGCATTGGACATCAAAAGTGTTTTACATCTCCCAAAACCGATAGCGGGGAGGCTTAGGAGCCACAGATCTAGCAGCATATAAGGTATCAAGCAACATATTAAAAACGGATCATTTGTGGGATGCCAAATTTGAATAGCGAATTGATAGCCGTATACACCAAGTAAAATGTGCCGTCGAAAAGAAAGAGGAGGTGCACCCGACTCCGCGCATAAGCTGAACACAGATCTCTTAGGAAAGGATTTAATCGCGACAAGGATTCCCCGGTGACAATAGGTAAAGTGAGGATGTACTGAAGGTCGCACCAAGCCAGAAACAAAGCAACCGTTATAGAGCGGCAGAGGCACAGTAGCACCGTACGGTCAGTTCCCCAGGATGTGCACTTCATACTTGTTAAAGACATAGAGAACGTTGTGATTATCAGCACAGTTTCCTATCAAATACAAAGTCAAGAAACTTCACTTCATTGCGAAAGATAGAGAATCTGGGCCAAGAAATTCATGCGGACGGTTTCCTCAGTAGAAAAAGGAAGCCGTGGGTGACACTCCAAGGATAGACACAGTACAAACAGTATTGGAGGTGGCGTTCCAGCACATAGGCTTGATGACAAGAAAGAAAAACCGCTAAGTCGTCGACAAACAACGACGATGTAATTCTTATCGGTAAACACTCCGTGATTGAACTGATAGCGATGGCAAACAGTGTGACACTGAGTACCGAGTCCTGAGATACTTCATTCTCCTGAACGGTACAAGATGATAAAACAGAACCCACGCGTACATTAAAAACCCAGTAGTCATGAATTCTTGAATAAAAATTGAAGGCCAACCATAAACATGTCTTTCATTAAGCGTACGAAGGATACTACTTCTGCAGCAGGTATCATAAGTTTTTTCCAGATAAAAGAAGTCACTGACCATTTGACAATTTCATACAAAACCGTCCTTAATATGGGTGGAAACTAAATCCCAAATGATCGACAGAAGAGGGGTGATGACGAAAACTGTATTGGACATTAGTCGGAAAGTGCCGCGAATCTAACCACCACATAAGATGCCCATTAATAATTCGTTCCATCACCTTGAAAACGTATCTGTGAGGGAAATCCGACATTAACTGGAAGGAAGATTGAGGTCCATTCCAGGTTTAGGAATTGGTATGACGGTGGCCACTCGCTAAGCGCACAGAAACGTCCCGTCACACCAGATTCTAGAGTAAAAAAGCTTCACTTTCCACTGGAATATACTGAAACATAGCGACACATACTATCTGGCATCGGAGTGCAATACCGAGATGAAGAAAGCACATGTTCTTCCCGGATAGTAAATGGGGCACTATAACACTCCCGATTGTCGGAGGCAAAGGAGATTCCCTTTCATTCCACTTACATCCTAAATGTGCAAAACGAAAGAGGATTATTAGCGGAGCTCTAATACGCTCTAATGTATCTGCTCTACGCAGAAGTGATGCCGGAGGTACCTATACCAGTTCAATGCTTCATACAAGGAAAAAATGACATACCTACATTTAAGATTAAAACAGAGTGGTTTTTATATATATATAAGCAAGACGGTGTTTGGGCGGTAGTAGACAACAGCCACCTCTCCATGGTGAGTTTTGCGTTATTACAGTCTGTTTAATATTTAAATAAGTATACTCATCTATGTGATTAGTTACCTTACATTTCAGTTTTTGTATATCTCTTAAGCCAATATTTGAAAATTGAGGAATATCAGAGACCGTAGCAAATCAAGAACTGAGAGATAATTCAGACGTAATTGGAAATAAAATCAGGAAACTTCTATACAGAATATTGAGATCATAAAACAACTTTTAATGCCCCCACTTTTCGAAATTTCTGAAAAAATTACTCCCGTTTCAAAACATCCTGCTATATAAGCATTTGTATGCAAACAGAATACTTCAGCAAGGGCAGCATTTTGGTAAGCCTGGTTTGAATGGAACGCACAATTATGTTTACGAATACAATATAATTCCATGATTAGCTTGTCCCTGTGCTTCTAAAGTACAACTATTCCTTACTCAGCTATTAAGCCAAAAAGTTGTAACCTTAATGGTTTAGGTAGCGGTTACAAAGTTTCTGTATACCCCCACAAAGAGGATCTCTTTGGTTACTGGCTCTCCGCAAAATCAACAAAAGCTGACGACAGGGAACTTCTCGCAACGTGGTTTTGCTGACCATTAAACATTTATCTACAAGGAACGCACAGGAGAGTAATAATGCTATAAATCAATGCTTAAGCACACCGAAACAGCTGTTTATCACGGAAGAATGTCTTTAGATAAGCGCTATGCTAAAGGAATTTCAAACTACTGCAGAAAAGAAGACACCAATTTAAAACTTGTGAGTGCAGAAGTACTCAGCTGTTGAAAATATAATTATTTAAACTATTATTAATTTATTATCATTCAAAGCGAAAAGTGTTAAATTTTTTAAATATCGTTGCTCTGACGTGAACGTTGTTTCAATATGTTCATAGCATCGTAAGAAATAATGACAAAATGTTGTTCATATCCCATACTTTTCTCTGTAGAATAACAGAATAACTTTTTCTACTGCACAGAAATATTTAAACATAGTACTTTGAAGTTACTTATGAAGACCCTTAAATGTTTTCTCTGGCTTTAGTGAATATAGTAAGCTTAAAACTCTTTTCCCGTTATGATCATTAACGCCGAAAATATTAGGTTATACACTATATAATAAGTTATATCTAATTATAAACTTTATAATTGATTTATGTGTGATAAATCACACAGGTAAGTAATATAATAACTCATACACAATATTTCGAGCCTAAATGATCATTGGAATCTTCTACCTGAGAAAAATCATTTACGTTCCAAATATTGTGTTGTGTGGCTTTGTGCGTTATTTACCTGTGCGTTTTATCTTGTTTAAACTCCGAATGTTATAGTTGTTTTCATTTTGTATTTTTAGTTTATAAAAACTGTTTTCTAGCCAAGAAAGAGTATTTTGGCTCGCGGTGCTATGTTTGGTGCATTATTGTGTTTTTTATCTTGTTTTAACGCTATAGTTATTTATATTTTGTATGTGTATTTTTATGCTTTTACCCGAAAAAGAATGTTTACACTGGAAGCATAATTTTTTGGCTTTATTGTGTGATATTTATATGCGAGGTTTTATCTTGTTCCAAACTTTTTAATTTGTATTCATTTTTAAAAAAAAAATACTTTCTAAGTGAGAAAGAGCATTTCGTCTGAAAATATTGTGTATCGTATTTTATTTCTCTTTGCGTTTTATCTTGCTTTGACAGAGAGCGTTATAGTTCTTTGTATTTTTTTTTTAATGCCTTTACCGCAGAAAGAGCATTTAAGCTCTAAATACTGTTTTGCGCCTTAGTGTGTGTTTTATGTTGATTTGACATCAACGTTCTGTACCGTTGTATTTTTATACACTCGCTTTTTATTTTTACCGTTGTGACCACAAACACATTCACACATATACATACATATAACATATATAGTGAACTAGGATATTCAACATTTCAGTAAATAAAAGCACAAAAATTAAGCACGCATTTTAACACAATATTTGTAGTCAATTAATTTTGCTTAGGTAGAGGAAAACAGCTCACCGAAGAAGAGCAAATAGCTCTTCATATTGTGTTAATATATGCGTTTTTCTTTACATAAATATTGAGCGTCTTGGTTCACATTTTTACACAACAGGGTGGTTATTTGAACTTTCTTTTATGATAAATAAATTGTAAATGTTATCCGATGTATGCAAAACTAATGCTTATTTTCATTGCATTCTTAAGAATGTGAGCGAGCTGACTGTATGTTGGAGTAACGCTCTGGCGCGGCTGAGAGCAAAAGCACATTCCATTTACAATTTCGCGCACCGGGAACAGGACTACATCCCCTTAGACATGTGTGTAATGGATCTTTAACAGCTTGTGTGTTCCCTGAAAGGTTAAAATGTTTGATAGTGAAGCCTTTGTTCAAAAAGGGAGAAAAGGAAAAGAGTTCTTAAATATAAACCGTACATTTTCATAAGGTGTTCGACAATGTAATGCACAATAGGTTTACCATTATCTTGAAAGTAACAATATTCCAGTTAATGATCTGTTTGAGTTCAGGAAAGGAATGTCACCAGGAAATGCAATTTTTAAATTTACCAATGAAAATTTAATTGCATTCAATGAAAGAGTACATGTAGAAGAATATTTTGTGATTTAGCTAAGGCTTTCGTTTTTGACAATCGAAATTCTGATAGATAAATTAGTTTTCTATGCAATAAAAAACCAATATTTATATCCTATAGACAAATGGAATCAAAAAGTAGAAGTAAATTGTCCCTTTAAAATAAACACAATGCATCAGAATGGGGAATAATTAAATACGGAAGTACTTGGAGCATCTGTTCTGAGTCCCCCGATATTCCGATGTATACAAATGATCTCTGCTTTTCTATGCAAGATTAGCAGATTGATTGATTGATTTGTTTTATTTACGGACGCTCTTTAACATCTGAGGTCATCAGCTTCCCATTCTATTCAGAGCGTGAAACGGCCGACAAATTTTGCTCAGAGGCCCCTACTTTCAGGCTTGAGGTTCTTTTTCGTGCCGTAAATGTACGACACGGGACCCACGGCTTTGCATTACTTCCCTTCCGAAGGAAGCCATTTTTAGAATTTTACGCCCGAAAAAAGCCATCGGTTCTGGCCGGGTTTGAATCCGCGATGTTGGGTTTAGAAGGCAAGTGTGGTTACCACTACACCACCGTGACCGACGTATTTGCAGATGACACAAGCACATTAATAAATAGAAATAGGCGTCATTAAATTAAATGTAGTTCTGAGATGCTTCCGTGCTTGAAAGCAAACAAATTGCCTCTAAACTAGATAAATTAAATGTTATGAAAGTCATCTCTCACAGATCTCCAAATCCCCAATTACAGATAGGTTATTATAACAGTGTACTTCTACAAACCAAAGATATTAAATTCCTTGGTATAAGAATTGATAACCGTCTAAACTCGAAAAATCGCACCGATCTTATCGTACCTAAACTTAAAGAATCCATGCTATGCAATAGGCGTAATATTAACTTTACATTCAATGAACATTTTAAAATTAGTTTATTATGCCTATTTCAAACTAATAATGAAATATGGTCTTGTATTTTGGGGAAACTCAGTTAAAAGTGCGTGTGTCTCTTTATATTACAAAAGAAAGCCGTATGAATGATCACTGGTACACAAAGCAGACGTTCATGCAGAAACCTCTTTAGGAAATTTAACATTTTGAATGTGTTATTTGAATATATTATCCATAATGAATTTTATATAATAAATAAAGAAAAGTGTGTACAAAACAAAAATATGCATGACAAGAATACTAAAAAGCATATCTACATATACCGATTTAAACACTTTCCTGCCAGCAGCAAAAATGAGTTTATTACGAATGCATTTTAGTACAAAATTGTTCTTTCCTGTAGCCTAAAAACCATAATAAACAACATAAATAATTCAAACCTGCTCTTAAAATACCTGTGTGAAGAAGTATATCAGTGACAATATATTACACTGATTCAAAAACACTGTAATTATTTCTAACGCCACGGGTGGCCGAGGCCGTTAAGGCGCGGACTCATGAGCCGGAGGTCTGGGGTTCCAATTCCGCCAGGACCGTCCTCCCTGACTGGGTTTTTCCAGGTTTTCCTCAGTACTCACAACTGGCAAATGCCGGGGAGGTACCCTAAACTTAGGCCTGGAACGCATCCATCCTTAAAAAAAAAAAAACTTTCCCAATATATCATTTCATCTCACGTATCATCAGTGTCCACCGCCTGTGGTGCCTCAGTAATAAAAAGGGGCGTTAAACACTACTCGAAAAAAATGTAATTATTTAAATCAACACGCTGTAAATGCGCATATAATGAAATTTGTGTGACTGATTGATTTGTCTGTTTCTGTTTCTCTGGTTTTTTTGTTGTTTTGGTTGAGTTGTTCTAAGAGCTGCCTTATTTTTTATTTTTATTATAATCATTTATACTTATGTATATTGTGTTTGTTTTTAATGTGACAGAATGTGTTCTACTGCGGTAATTGTAAATGACAAATTCTACGTTCGTAGGTTTTGTGACTGTTTCGCGAACTCATGGAATGCTCTAGGAACTGAACTAAACTGAAAATTACGATAGATTATAAAATTGAAGATGCAAATACGGATGACGATGAAGCAAAGCGTAATGAATGACAGGGGAAACCGAAAAACCAGGAGAAAGCATGCCCAGGTACCATTTCGTCCACCCAAATCCCATTTGCAGCTGCTGAGATCGAAATAGGGTAGCCTAGGTGAGAGGCAAACAGTCTAAACTCTTGGACACAGATCTGCACTTATTAGTACATAAATAAACCTACAAGATTAATTCAAGGTTTCCCAAGGTTCAGTGTTAAGTTTATATTTCATTTCATATTTATATCCTAAACCCAAGATCGCGGGTTCGAACCCGGCCAGAACCGATAGATTTTTTCGGGGATAAATATCCTATGTATGGCTTCTTTCGAAAGAGAAGTAAAGCCGTGGGTTCCGTGCCGTACATTTACGGCACGAAAAAGATCCTCAAGCCTGAAAGAGAGGCCTCTGAGCAAAATTAGCCGGCCGTTTCACGCCCTGAGGAGTTGAATGGGACGCTAATGACCTGAGGTGTTAAAGAGCGTCTATAAAAATATCAATAAAAATAATTTTTATATGACACTAACGGCAGTAAATTGCCGTTTGCAAGAAATTTCCACCGATTATTAAATCTTCAAAATTAGTCGTATCATTTTCAAACAAAATATTTCAAAAATGACTGTAGCTAATCCTGTGCAAAATGAAATTTTGAACATGAGTATGGTAATATAGATCTTTGATATTTTCAAGTTATATGCATGTGCAAAATGTAGAATATTTTAATAAAAGTATATTTTGTTTGAAATAAAACTGTAATTATTCCAACTCAGAAAATGTAAAGTGGAAGAAGTACAAAAAGGATTAACAATGTTGCAATTTGCTTATTATGAACTTATAATTTCAACATTGTCATTAGTATAATATGGTATAGGACTGAAAATCTCCGGTGAAAATGTTACTTTGCTCAATAATAAGTACATTTGCAGATTGAGAAAACTTGAAACAAAGTGTGCTTATAGTTTGTCACAAAACGGAAGACTATAGCGTAAATCTAAGAAGTTCGAGCTTATACATTGCTAAATTTGCTGCAAGTCATCAATAATCATAAAAATACATATTGCGATTGAGCTGAAAAAAATGCATTATTAGGAAGATGTATTTAAAACTAAAATTACATTCTTTTGTGAGCATATTATTTTTAGTTGTTTCACTCCAAAACATTTTTTTACAAAACGAAGTAAACATGAATGTAAGGATGAATACAAAGATCAGGGAAATATGCTACTAAAGCTGAAAAAAAAAACATGAAATAATTAAGTAAAGTATCGTGCAGGTTGCAAACTTTCTTAAGCTTTCCTAGACACAGGATACTATAACGAGCAAAAGGAAATCACTGCGAATGAAAGCACAGTATGTTTTCTCCCGTTTTGCCTTTTTCCACTGTCTCTCTCTCGCTTCCTTGCCACGCTATGCGAGTGGAATGCTCGTTTACTGAAGTTAATACATTATTTCAAACTATTGGTATAAAAAGGAGCATTATAAAGGTCTTTGATACTTTTTCTTACTTATTTTTCTTGCTCTACTGTCTGACGATCAGTTCCTGGAAAAATATGGCTGCGAGCTGTAGGGATGGCTGGTCAAAGGAATGTGCTGATAAAGCAATACCGTCAAGAGGAAAGCGTTGTTCATGTTTATGGAATGTATCCTAAACAGCGCCTGTGCTTGTGGTATGATACGTTAACCACCTATAGACTTAAGTTAATGTAGTTAACATTTCCTAACTTAATAACGAATTATTAATACTTAACAGGTTACTCACTTTCTGAAATATCTATTTGCTCTGCTTATTCGCTGTCAGATGCAGTGCTAATACCACCACGGGTAGCCGAGGTTGCTAAGTCGCGGATTGTGAGCGGGAGCTCCGGGGTTCGAATCCCGCCAGGATCGTCCGCGCTGATTGAAATTTTTCCAGGTTTTCCTCATTGCTCATAAATGGCAAATGCCGGGGAGGTACCCTAAACTTAGGCCTGGAACGTTTCCTTCCTTAAAGAAAAATTCTTTCCCAAAATATCATTTCATGTCATGCATCATCAGTGTCCACCGCCTGTAGTGCCTCTGTAGCAAAAACGGGCGTTAAACACTATCTACTAAAAAACAAACAAACACGCAAAACAAAACTAAACAGTGTCAATATCAGAGAAGTAATTTCCCTCACTTGAGTCGCTCGTTTCACATGTTTATCTTCCCAAAGAAATAATGAAACAATCAATGGCGTCCTTAGGTAGCCCATCCTTTCCCCAAAATTGTTTCCCTACCCATTTCATATAAATCGCAACCCAACCAGTCTTCAGGAGTGAAAGAAGATAATATTAAGTCCATGTTTCAGTAAAACTTGCATATTTATTTCTGCACTAACATTTTTCTCTCTTAGAACGAGTTTTTACTTTGAACCACACAAGCTCAATGGGGCTCACTTCCACACACACGCACACACGCACACGCACATACACACACTTACACACGGGGAAAATGTTAAGGCATCTTGGTCGTGTAATTTTAATATTTCCTCATTGCGAAACACTTTTTTTGCCCATTTATGGATCTCTATTAATCTGCAGACTTCAGATTTTCTCATGTCTGTTGAACAAGAATGTTATTTTTCAGCCATGACGTCATATTTTTTTTCCTGGGCGCAATGGTACGTTATCCATGTAATGGACCGAATCGACAGTGATTGCGCTAAGTTGTACGCCAGCAGTCAGCCTGGTGATGGTATATCATTCCTACTCGTTCCCTGGTTATGAAGAGGAATGAAGAGGTTCAGGTGTATGTTCGGGGCAGAGCTAATTCTTACACTCAGAAAATGAGAGGCGCTCCGGTCTTTTAAGAAACAAGTCTATCAGGTCCAACGAAGAAAGAAGAAAAGTTTATGGTAAAATAGGCTAGAGCTCGCAACAACCTGCGTAGCTCTGGTAATCCAGCTCGTCTCCTTCTCCTCCTCCTTCCTTTGTCCTGGCTGACCCTTATACCTAAATGCTACAACAGGAGGCAACGTGGAAGGTCTAACAGTATTCATTATTACAATTGCTTTTTTATCGTTAACATCCTGAGTAAGGTATTTTTGTGGAACAATTACAATATGCTGACTAAAGTAGACGTTATATATACTTGCTACACTTTGCTGCGTCTTGCTACATTACTCTTTATTACTTTAGTACAGCTGAGTAATGTATATGTCTTGCTTTGCTTCGTATTGCTGTATTGTATTTTATTATTAAACACAGCTGTAATAACACTTTATTACGTCCACAAAACTCTCTTCTCTGGGTGGTTGAGAAAGACGGAAAGCTCAAAGTTACGGATTTTCATTTTTCCACGATAATTCCCTGAGTTTTAGCTAGCTTGAAAAATTAATAATGAATTCCTTACAACCCCCATTTCGTATCCTGCATGGGTGACTATGAGACAGTTTTCTGAATTCGGCTAGGTCAGTTCACCTGGATGACTTTCGCTTTGCCAGCATTTCCTTGCAGTTATTTCCTTGTTTTATTGCCCACACAAATCTCATTAAATTATATAGCGTGCGGCAGAAATAGTGACCCATTTTAAATCGTGCGCTATTGTAGGTCGCGGCACCCTTAAGAGTTGATATTTGTACCATTGCATGGTGCAGTTCAAAACATTATCTGTACGCCATATTACACCACCTTGACCGCTCGCCCCGCTGAACAGCACTACTTGGCAGACAGTATGGTGCTCTGGTCGAATGAACATCGTGCGTTTGCAATTGAAACGTTTTTAAAATATGGTAAATGCGGCGTAAGAACGCAATGTTTGTTTTAGCAACATATCGACATCGACCGGAATGGCAAGTTCCGTGTCGGGCTAGTTTTAAGCCGATGCTGTTGTCCTGAACTGCTTGACTCATCTCTTCAGCGCCTTCCTTGAGCGAACTAATCCATTGCGATCCATGTCGAAATGTTTCTGAAACAAACGCTGCGTTCTTACGACACATTAGTGCATTGCTCTCAGATACTTGCAGCGCCACTCCATTATATTTGGTTTTAAATTAATATTATTTCTAAATTTTGACACTTATTCCATTTTAGCTCATTTCTTTAAAAAGTCTTCTCAGAGAGCGAAGCCTTCGAGGAAATCCAATTCTTTATTGAATGGCACATTAACAGTTTTGGACATGTAGGAACTTCTTTTCTAACTAAATAAAATTTGTCTATTTAGTAGCGTATCATATTATTGTCAAAACCATCGCAATTCACATTTGCATGCTCCGATCTATTTGTACGTTTTCTTGTAGTAGACAGAGAAGATTTACCGGCTTCAAACTTTTCTTCTTATCCTGACTTTTATTCTCAATGAAACACCGGTAATACACGTATGCTTGACTGTTTTAAATTGTGTTCAAGTTTTCCTTGCCTCAACCCTTCATCATACTCATATTTCCCCAGGTTAACTATGTATGTTTTTTTTCCTTTTATTTCGTTGTTGTCATACATCCATTATTGTATCTATGTATTATTAGCAAACCAATATGTATGTAAAACTAAGCAATAACACAATTTAAACCAAGTAATGAATAACGTCCAACTGACCATTATAAATAGACTGCAATTGTCAGTGCTACCACGAAAAGAATGGACAAACTATTAAGTATTTGCATAGTTGCTATATAATTATGAATGGGTTTGTGCATCATGTTTTGTTTGACAGATAAAGACCTCTTCTGCGTATAGGTCCCTGACCTTATCTCCAGCTTCCAGCAGTACTTTCTTTAATCAACTAATGTTGAGAATAGCTAGCCACAGGCAATTCCATAATGATCCAACGAAATGCAGATAATCTTAGGCTGTCTTAAATATACGAATGCTGAAAGAAAAGTAAAGGCACCATATATATATATATATTAAATCATTTATTTTAGAACAGAGAAACGATTTCATTTTGTCTATGTAACCTCCTGCCACATTTATTATTGGCTGTCACACTGCTGAATGAGACTGGATCCGTAGCTAAGCAGTTTTTGTTTATATTTGGGAAGAAGCGCCCTACTACAACACGGAAGTGTGACTTGTTCTGAATTCTGCAGCTAACTGTCTCATTGTCCATCAACGACGCACCTCCAGCAGTGATTGAATCAAATCAAAGACAAGACGACCTAATTGTGCCGCATCTATCACTCTATTGCGTCCTTGTCGAAAATCTGGCACTCTACGAACCACCGTTCGACATGACAAAGTTTAATTGAGGCGTTTCCCACACTTACATATCATTACTTCACTTCCTAAAACGTGCCATCTCATTTTTAATCCAAGCACGCTGCTCACTTTTAGAAAAGTGAGGTCTAAAAGTTTTACATTACTTGACAGCTTCTTATTCTTGAATCTACAGATAGTGCTCTAGTAACGCTGAATGTATTGAACAACAATGTCATTGCTCTAGACACACTGAGAACAATAACGCCCTCACTGCCAAAATTTTCCTCGAACTAATTAAGGAGAGCTACATTCACATGCCTTATGCAGCCTTGACGACTGTTTTCTGTCATTACGCAACCGCACTCTGTAGGCCTGTAGCTGAAATAACATCACTATACATACATACATACATACATACATACATACATACATATACCAGCTTACACATAGCGAAGATGTATGTATAGTGATGTTATTTCAGCTACAGGCCTACAGAGTGCGGTTGCGTAATGACAGAAAACAGTCGTCAAGGCCGCATAAGGCATATGAATGTAGCTATCCTTAATTAGTTCGAGGGAAATTTTGGCAGTGAATAACCGTGCTTTCGGGTGTTACTCGGTGATTTCATTGTGTGTTACTTATTGTTCATTAGCTATGCCACTACAGGCAGTCTTGAAGAACTGGTTTTTATGTAGGATGCATACATGAAACGGATTCTTACAGAGAAGTGGTTAGACGATTTGTAAGAAAATATCCTGACAATGAGTTCAAGGTACAGAAACTGCTCGCCAACTTGTTAAAAGGTTACGAGAGACAGGATTTCTAATGGCAAGAAATGTGTTCCAAATCGGCGTGTTCTTGTCGAAAAATGTTAACTGAAATTCAAAACTTCCTATGCAGATACCAGTTATATATTGCAGCTGAAGGGTGTGATTTTAAACATTTCTTATAACCCTGGTTAGTGATTATTTATATCATCAGTTTTAAATATATTATTATTTTATGCTTTCAGTAAAATATAAATATTAAAATAAAAATACTAACTTTACGCACAGCGACTCTACCCCTTTTTCCGGATGCGGCGTCTGTGCTTTCTCAGTAAGCAGCCGCGCTCAGGCGGCCGGTAACTGCAAAAACCTCAATGTGTTATTTGCGTAACTGACATATATCTTAATACTATAATCCTACAATATGAAAAGCTTAAGATATTCTGATACAGAAATAACATGGGTGAGTGGTGTTCGAAAAGCATGAGCACGTAGTTAAAAATAATGAGCAGTAATGTCCAATGGTAAACGACAAAAGGTTTCAGCTATTTAGAACATGAAACAATGAGCAGGTTTGTTCTTTATTACACTTCTTTTGGAATAAATAGCATAATAACTTCGTGTTTCATTTTGTTCCATGCAGTTCTAGACCGGGGCCATTTGCAATTAATTTTATGTTTTCGTTAGTAAAGCAGTAACACTTGAAATTAGGGTATATGATCACACATAAATGTCCTTAATATTTAGTTCTTCAACTTCAAAACGAAGAGAACTATAGACAAATATCCCACAATGTTCAAAGTTAAAGAAAATCAAATATTTATAACGGCTGGCATACAAACCAACATTCTAAAACCGTGATCTCGCTGGGTTCGCGATATCCTCCCAGATGTGCTCATTGTATTAATCATATTATTAATAGCATTTATTCTTGAATGTATGGATACAAACAATGAGTTAAGATGCAAATTTACAAAGTATATTTATTAAGATAAATTAAATCAAAGTGATGGCGACTCCTTGTTCCGGAAGGATAAATCAAATAAATAAAAAACGTGAACCAGACGAACACTCATATAAACCGTCATATTTTCCTGACAACAACTGCATATTTTGGCAGCAAGTTGCATAAACTGGAACAGGCGAGCACCAGACTTTCCCGTAATATCTAAGAAGGCCATAAACGTGTTAATACATTTCATATTTGGTCCTGAAATGGATTATTTGGTCAGAGGATGATACTTTGGTACTCCAGTGATACAAAATGGTAGAGCGAAAGTTCCTGCAAAGTAAAGATCCATTTCAGTATTCGTCTAGGCAATCAAGAAAAAACGAAATTTATGGATTTGAACCCAGGACCCTTAGAATGAGAGTCCCAAGCGTTACCACCCCAGCCATCCTGCTTATTTATGTGAAATATGTTTTTTTCCCTCATTTATCTAAAAGAAGCGGAAAATTTGTTTCATATACGTGGAATCAGAATACAATAATTTGTCCGTTATATATATCATGCTCGATAAGTAAATTGCAACATCTTTCCTCTAATTCAGGAATTAAAATTAACGAGTAATGCTGTGCCATCACTTATTGCTAGTTATCGTCAATATTGATACTCTATACAATTTATGTATTTTAATGTAATATTGCTGCGATTGAAGATACATTAGGGTAGCTCTAAGAAAAATGTGCACTTATTTGTTGGTTTACATATTTACACTATTTAAAACAGCGCTAAATAGCTTAAAATTATAGGAAGCAAATTTAGTATCTTAAACTCCGAGTTAAATCATAAGGGATCCGCGAGTGCAAGATATTTTTCAAAGGGGTCCGTGAAGAGGGATTTGAAATGAACTGGTTTTTTATGTCAGCCTATTCTAATTCTGATGCTCAAATTCATGTTGCCAAGAAAGAAATTCAATTTAATTACTAAATCACCAGAAAACACATGGAAGTAAAAATGTGGGATGTATTATGACGAGGTCTGTGTGCATAAATGGCAATTTCTTGAAAGGTGAAGTATTAGACACTAATATCACTTCTTTAAAAGAAAAATCGGAACAACAGAAATGACTAATTTTAGTATAAATTCTCATCACCAGGACTACGGTATCCACGACGCTGGTATAATTATTTTATTGTGTTTTATGCCGATTTTCATTACTGTGGCGTAACAGGCAATGATTACTGATGACGCATTAAATACCCCATTAGATGAAATGATAAGTTGAGCAGGTGTCGAGTTCCTAATAATCATCAGAAGCTACTGCCGAGTTCCACAGTCATTAGCAAAGCAAGTAGATACTAACATCTCCCCTCTTTTTGCTTTTGCAGATATGTCTATACGGTCAGAAGGTGTGGCGGTGGAAATATACAGTGATCACATAATTGAAAACTGCGTTCACAATTCAACTGAATTCCCGCCACAAAAATAAGCTTCAGGTCGTACTACAGATGCATAAGAATCTTTCCATGTCAATTTTGGGAGACATTTTAATGTACCTTAGTTAATATTCTTGATTTGTGGAAGACATTAAGCAAACTAAAATAGGATACAAACAGCGACGCACCCAGGAAGTTTTTTTCCTTACCTGTTTCTTGACAATGCAAAAGTCATTCAAGGAACCTGTGCTAAAATACAAAAATTGTGCAATTAGTCAGTTTGACCATACAACATGAATGACACACCAGTAGATAAATACTGCCAAACTAAAATAAAAATCACAAAATAAATGGTTTATTATCACAATGAATACAACTAAAATAAATAAAAAGAATTATAAAGTAATAGTATGGAACATAAACAGCAACAGAATGAAAAAAAAAACATTTTCTGCAAACTTTTAAACCGTCGGCTATATTTAGTCGTCAATCTCAGTCTGAATAAAAGAGTGAGGGAAATTTGCCGCATGTTTAACGTAACTTTATATTCAATAGCTTGAGCTAAACATTCACTTAAATCGGGAGAAATAAAAATCTCTGGAACTCGGCATGATGAGAAGAGGTGGCCGACAGAAAATAGAGATGCGGTCCTGTGGATCCACCTGTGATCGGAGGACAAGGAACCCTACTAATGCCACTTTGCTATGATTCTACAAAACTCTGTACTACACTATAAGATGAGAAACACGTTTTTCCAGGCCTAAATAGGGTACTTTCCGACATTTATCAGTGAAAAGGACTAAGGCATATCTGGGGAAAACCCCAGTTCGGAAGGACAATCATGGCAAGATTTCACCGCAGACTTCTCTTTCATGAATCCGTGCGTTTATGAACTGGGGAGCCTGCATTGGTTGGTAGTGAAGTGTTGACGTGTAATCTTAATGAGAAGATCGTAGTATCTAGTCCCACCTGGTTCATAAAATTGGGGGATTTTCCTAGGCTTCATCTCAGTTTTCAGGTGAATGTCAAGCTGTGCTCCTTTTTCTCTGTTGTTATATAAATAACAAAGCTCTAAAGCTTCAAAGGAAATATAAAAATTTTATCTTTAATCTTCAAAACTAATATTTTATTTAAACTACACGTTCGAGCACTGCAGTAGGAATATTGATAAAATAAACAGGCAAAAGAACAGCAAGTATGACATGAAAGCCATCTGTATTATAAAAACACGAAAGTGATGAAGATTAAAGCTTGGCCTAATGCAATGTCCGTATTAATACACAAGGAAACCATGTTATCAACTGAGTCTCTTATCTTTAGTACTATATATGCAACATATATAAAATAAGCCCCTCACTTGAATCTAAGGCTATCGATACTTCCATGAAAAAATCCCATAACTTTGAGGACAAACTAGAAGAACGATAGGTGAGCTGAATAGGCTTTTTTTAATTGATTTATTTATGGACGCTCTTTAACATCTCAGATCATCAGCGTCCCATTCAACTCAGGGCGTGAAATGGCCGACAAATTTTGCTCAGAGGCCTCTCTTTCAGGCTTGAGGTTCTTTTTCGTGCCGTAAATGTACGACACGTGACCCACGGCTTTATTTCCCTTCCGAAGGAAGCTATACTTAGGATTTTTACGCCCGGCCGGAGCTGAATAGGTGCCTACTAGAACACAGAAAAACAAATATGAACTGAACCAAACGCTAAAATAGATAAGAGGCATAAAATAAACAAATGAGAATTATTAGGTGTGAATGAAATATATTGCCTGAGTTAGTTCCTTCAGTTCTGTTATTAAAAAGCATAATTTTCCAAAAAATTAAAATTTAAAAAAAAATATACCATTAAATTTTTAAATGTGACACCATTTATAAATATAAAGAGTTGTTTCTGCCCTAGTCCGCAGCTTGGATGTGAAAGTTCACCACGCATTTCAACTCGCACTTATGTTCATCAATAATGTACTTACTGTATTTATATATTACTAGTTTTATTTCATAGTACAAATGTGTGTTATAGAATTTCTTCGAAGTATTGTTTATCTGCAGTCACATCTTTTAAAAAAAATGCGCTCATTAGCTATAGCTCTGCTTCCATGTTTATTCCAATTTCTGCTCTGATATTTTGTTTAAGTTCCTCCGAAAAATTAAAGCAATGACTGTAATTATAGTCTATATAACATAAGCACTTGAGCAATACTGATTATCTAACCGAAAAACGAGTTATAATAACACAGATACAGTAATAATGCGCGCTTCCCGTAGCAGCAAACTGCGACTGGCTTGACTTGATCATGCTCGCTGCTTTCACCTCCGGTTGCAGGTCAAAAACAGCTCTTTGAACTTTAACTAAAATGATGGGTATTTTGTGAAATTCGAATATCATTAATCGAATTTGATATCTCAGTATAAAAATCAAGTTATCTTAACTCGAGTCACGGCAAAAATACATTAATTTAGGGCATTTATAATGTTAAGAGCCATAGAAGAACTAAAACCCATACATTAACAAGTTTTTTATCAGTCATGTAGTAGTTGAAACCAATAAATTTATTAGGGATATATATTTTCCCAACATCATTATAAATTTTCACCTTCTAAAACAATTCAATATGAAATTTCATTATTTACAAACTTCATAGTGAATTTACATTATTATTATTATTATTAGAAAAAATAAATAAATAATCCAAATGTATTTTATCTCAATCATTAGATACAGTAATTCCATATATTATTTCCCTATATTTTCACCATTCAGAAATGTTAGCTGGTCTAATGATACTTTACAGAAATTAAAGCACAGGTATAGCATATCTCGAGCAAATAACTTCAGGCTGTCGATCAAACCCTGCATGAGCTATGCCACCAATCTCTAAATAGACCTGACCAGTGTGTAGTTAGTATTATCACTTCAATTTATATAAAGTTGAATATATAACTTCATTGACATGATACTTGAGAATTGGTACTCTCATTAAACGTGTTCATGCCGCTTGTGATCTAAGGGGATTTTTGTTGTTGTATGCAACGCTCTCTTAAAATTTCGAAACTGTTATCAGCAAAACACGTGCTCCCTTACGCAGTAACTTCAGAAGAATCCTCCCGAAATGGACGAATCACCCTTTGTACAACTTTAACTAGACTGGACTAGTTCTCGATTAGTTCCTTACTAATCTTAACTTCAAATTTTCAGTTAAGTTCATTTCTTCTGTCTCTCCCAATGCTGCTACGTTCCTAGATATTGATATTTCTTTATATAATGGTTCTTTTCTTACGTCTGTGCACATTAAGCCTACCAATTTACAACAGTATCTTCATTTTGATAGCTGTCATCCATTGCATATCAAAAGATCTATTCCTTTTCCTCTTTCAATCCGTGGTCACCGTCTTTGTAACAACTTTTCATCTCTTGACAAGTGTATTAAAAACCTAGTTCAAAAGTTCCAAGACCAAAATTATCCTTCCTCTCTTTTAAAATCCCGTATAATCCCAGCGCACAAAACTTTCCAATGCAAACCTAAAACTTCTAATAAGAACTTCATTAAACTTGTTACTACTTACGTGCCTTGAATTGAAAGCATCAAACCCATTTTGAAAGAATGTCATGATACTTTGTTAATGCACTCATCTTTAAATGATTTTTCTGAATTTGTACCAAGCCTTACTTTTAGAACATCCCCTAACCTTAAAAGTATATTTCGCCGAAACCTATCTCCTCCGAATTTACCACGTCCCTTTGCTGGCTCATATCCTTGCCAACGCCCTAAATGTAAGACCTGTGCTATAATTATGCCTTGCCATTCATTCCACAGCAATAATTTATCCAGAGAATTTAACATTTCTTCATTTGCTACCTGTTCTTCCAAGAACGTCGTATATATGTTGTCTTGTAAGCTTTGCAAAGCATTTTATATTTGTTTAACTTCTACTGTTGTTTCGCTACGTATGAACAATCATATACGTTCTGTTAAAACCAAGTCTCCCTTGCCGGTTGCCCAAGATGCTTTATCTCACCGTAAGGGTTTTGATGATGTTTTGAATCTAACACTTATTGATGCGTTACCTACACAATGCTCTGAAAGTTTACTCATAGATAGAGAAATGGCAGCTATATTTTTACATAAAGCGCGTTTACCACCTTTTTTAAATCTTACGTATTAATTTTTTTTCTCCCACACTCTCGTTTCTAGTTTCATCTGTTTCCATGCATAACGTTACCTTCGATACTCAATATTTACTTTTATCACCTTCACTTGTCTTCTTGCCATAGAAAGACTCCACGAGTCCGAAATATAGCGATCTAAAGTGTGACTTTCTGAGTGTTTTTACTATTATAATTATTGTTAATTTGTTACATTGTTAACAGTGTTACTTTATTTTTATTTTTATTTTTATTTTATATATATATAAATTATTTTAACTTTGCACATTGAAATGTCCACTCATTATTTATATAATTAAATACACGATTAAATAACAAAAATATTGAAATAAAATATATGTGATATATAAATACCATGTTAACTTAACCATGGGGGCTGTAGATAAAATCTGTTTCAAATTAGTAATTCCCATGGACAGTAAACACTAAATTAGCAAAAATATCAATAAATAAAAGTGCTATTTTATTTGTGACAAATTCCCCTTATTTATATATGAACATGTTGCATATAGCTATTCTTAAATGCCTAAGAAATGGGTATTATTTGTGGCTGCACTCTTGCCACTACGACCTATATTAATGACACCAACATGATCCGAATCGCAACAACCTATAAACCTATATTGCTGACCCCAAAGAGGGCAATCTATAAAGAACCGCACAGCTCTGGAGCTCTTCGCAATAACACATGCATTAGACAAAGACTACAACTATAAACTCGAACGTGCTTTAAACTGATTAGTTTATTAATGATTATTGTACCTTGGAAACTGATATGTGTGAAGTATTGCGATTTCTTTAACGAGTAAAAGATATAGCTCTTAGCATGAAATATAAAAACCGTCCATTTCACACACTCTTAGCACAGAACTAACCTTTAGTGGTCACTGCTGTTAGTTACTCTAAGGTCGGCGCTAATTTGTATCTTTATCTACGGTTTTTTAAAATTTTGAATAGAATAATTTTAATTTTCTTACACGTACCGCGACGATTAAAGCGTTAACTTTCAATCTTTCTGCTCTCTTAAATTCAATCCTGTGGACTAACTTTGAAATATGGAAATTCCAACAAAAGAGAAAACGGTACTTGTCTGTAGCAAAGAGTAAATATGAATCAGAACCAACTGTTTTAGACCAGATATCCAATAAACTCAATAATAATGAGAGACGGCCGTTTTGAATTCCATTTATGGTTTAATAAAATGTTTGTGATATTAAAATAGGCATAATAATTTTGTGTAGTATGGGATTATATTTGTAAAACAGTACTGCTTTACAGCGTTTCTTTCCTTGTTCGTCAATTTGTAAATACAATATTGTAGAATAATATTCTACAATAAAACCTCTTTATAACATGTAATGCCAATAAACTCGCACTAAATATCTTGAGAAATCTAAAATTTTGAATAAATCGTTCTTTTTTATGATCATGGTACCACGACCTTATGATTTATTGCACCAGATGAAGGGCGAAAGATATTAATTCGGTGAGTGTAAAGGAATTTATGGTCTAAATTTCCCAAACATTTACCTAAAGAACTGAGAAAAAAACCTGAAAAAAATTTGAGAAATCTAATCCAAACGGAAACTGAAAACCCACCGGGTGGGAAACGTAAACGATATTGCTGGTCCTCCTGTTTCTTATTTTATTGCATATTGATTTATCCAGCAAATAATAAATCCACTATGACTACTAGTGCCATGGTGTCACCTCCGCAATGGGACACTTTATATCACTCAGGGAACATCATTTAGCAATGGAAAGCTACTTACTATTCCTTGCTAACTGAAAATACTTTTTAAACTTGCATATATTTGTTTCATTTTTACAATGGGTTAAGAAAAAGCTATATATGCGAAGGAACCGACAAATAAAAAAATTATCTGGAGACTACACTAAAATTAAAGGTTCACTACGTATAACCATTTATGTTAAGAGACAAACGAATAGTATTCAAACTTGCATAAATCACAGATTTGTCCAGGTAAGAAACTTATGTGAGATATTCAACCAATGTAATGTCTTCTTTTTAAGTTGCACAGTATAGTCCACGCTGATGACCTGAGATGTTAAAGAGCGTCCTTAAATAAACAAACAACAGTATAGTCTTGGTGAAGAAATAAACTTCAAATATACTGCCTATGATGTTTCTGCTCAGCTGCATCACGCAACTAAAATTAAGCTATCATTTTAAGGTCATGTTCCATGTGTTGCCCTTATAGAAATAATTCATCAAAATAACCCCATATTACCCTTCAGCCATTAAATAAAGAAATATAAACAATGTATACATCATAGAAAATACAGACAACAAAGGGTAGATTTTTGATGACAAATTCTTGAGCTTATTAAAGGAGAATGCTCTTTGTACTTCCACTCCTAATTGTCAATCTTGGTTTCCTGACAATTGATGCATCTATTATTATCAAATGGCCAACTAACTCATTTAAGTACTTCCAAAATTGATCATTACAGTCTCTTATGGTTTTTGAATGGTTATACACACAATTCTAGGTGTACATATTGTAGTGTATTTAAATTAGCATTTGTGTACTTTGTTGAGTGAGAAGTCGATATGGTAACACTATCATTCATACTACATGATTACTTAAGAGTCACTACTGCATTCATAAACCTGAACAGCAACGGCACACTACAACATAAGCCACAGCAGGTGTTCCCAAAATTGCTGTCAAAGCTGGGTAAATTTTAGTGGCATCTTTGTAGCTTACTTAATTACAACATTTTTAATTTTCAGTAAAATATCAATTCTTAGCTGTTTGCTTTAATCAGTGCATGTTTTGATTACCAATTATCGTAATGTGAACTGCTTCTGATTGTGGAAGCAAAATAAGGACTAGTATGTGTTGGCAGTGTGTTACAGAAAGTAATGTGAAATATGTTTTACCAATATTTTAACATTCTAATAATCACTTAAAATTTTGGTTGAGAAAACTTGTGTTTTCAACTTTGTCCACTATCAAAATTCTTGAAATTTCCAGAAAGATACTAAAAGACGAATACATTGTGGAATTTTGAAATAAAGGTACCAAACTTAGCTAAGATATGGTAAATGAGTTTCAAGATGTTCCACTTGTTTTTAATTAACCAATTCTTTGTCCGAAATGTACTTTGCTGGGGATCAGCATTTATAAGTAGTTAGGTACTATTCAGTTATTTGAGAACGATGAAAAGCTTTTAACTGGATGAGAATGAGAGCGGAAATATATACGTGAAGATATGTCTAGCTCTGAAGTTGAACGAAAGGAAGAGAGGAAGTAAAGAAAAAAGAATGTAAATAAATAATCATAACTTTTGATTGACATAATTCGTAAGCATAATATTACATTCATATACATTTTTATTCAGAAGCATATTTGTCTTCAAATTGATTGTAAAATTAATATTTAGGTGAAAGTATTAATCAAAGTGTTGTAAATGATACAAGACAATTTTGCTACATGTATTGCTTCTTGTTAAATGCTAATAAAACTTTATGAAATAAATTACAGGGGTTTTGATAGCCAATGTCTGTCAATGCAGATATATAAAGAATAAAGAGGCTCAAAGAGAAAGTCCAATGCATTTGGTTAAGCGCTGGAGTAGATGCAACGTCTACATACGGTTCGTATATAATAAGTACCATAAATATTGTAGCACTGTTTTGTTTTATTTTGTCAATTCTTTGAACAGTTTGAAGTATTGGTCTTGAATTGATTAGCAGTGAATGAATAGTTCAAAGTCGTTTACTTTAAATACCAGTGTTAAAATAGTTTACATTTAATATCTTTCCGTTAAACGGTTCTATTCCCTCTGGCTACCCTCCGATATCCAATAAACAGAAATGGGAAGTTATTTAAATCGAATGTAAACCTAGCTTTCCAGTGTTGTAAAAAACAATAGTATTTTCTTTATTTGTTAATATATTTCATGAAACAAAAAATGAATTAAACATGACGCACTGGTTCTTTTCAATGACAGTGTCGCGGTTTACAAAATCTTAAAAACCGTTAAAATAAATAATTTCCATTCTTCAACGTAATACATTTTCCTTATTGTTCAATCTGTAATTTTATCTGAAATAGAATGCTTATAAAGTGAAATGAAACTCCATCGCCTCTGCTGTATGTGCTTTGAATGCCAGAAAGTATATTACGTATGTCTTCTGACCTTCAATACTCCCGGACTGACTCAAAGCATTCATCCCATACATATACAATAACTCGTGCTTCTGTCCCTTCTCCTTCCACAAGGAGCATTGCATTTAAGAGACGTATGTAAGGACTTGCTAAATGCATTTTTTCTTCAATCTACAAAAACAAACTTCAGCAAATAAAAATGTGTCTATGGTGCCTTACCATAAAAAAGACAGAAATTAGGTTAGAAACAGTGAATATAAACCAGCAGAGCAGATTTAGCATAAATACTTTGATCTTTGTGATAGTAAAAAGAGGACATATCTGCAATAGCTACATTTACACTGGAAAAGGGCGTGACAACTGTAATAAAGGTGAGTGTTTCAGCATTATGAAAAGTGACAGTTTTCTATGAATATAATGAAAGTAATAATTGTAATGTACATGTTAAATATAAAAGAAAACTAAAGGAAATCATCCAAATTATATGCATGTTATCTTTCTTCCGTAAATAGTCGGAGGAGGACCAATTTTAACAATTTGCCTTGTTTGTGAACCAACAGTTAGCTGGTGAAATTACTTTCCACTCAACAAGGCATATGTTATTATTACGTATCGTCGCAAATACCGACCGCAACTTTGAATCACACCCACAAGCGACATACGATTATGAGTATACGCAACTCAAATTCAACATTATAAACAGATTTATACGGTAGTTAAGGGAGAACATTCACTCAGACAAAGTAACTATGTCCGAGCAATGATCATTATCATCGTCATCGTCATTGTCTGTTTCCTTATTTTGTACTACATTTATTTGCTTTACTTATAGACGCTCTTTAAAAGGCCACCAAATTCCCAATCAATTCAAGCGTCATAAGACCGATAAAATTTGCCCAGAGGTCTCAGAAGTACGCTGAGCACTAGATCAAGGGGATGTTCATTGTTTTAATATTAGTCCAATAATTATAATGTAGAGAAAACACCAACATTTTCTCTAGATAAATAATACAAACATAACATTTGCTCACACGGAAAACAGGTGTACATAAGTACCAATAATACAAGACAGTTAACAGTTAATGAGAACCTGGTAAGGGAAAATTGAGTTCATTTCTTAGTGTCTGAGAACCAACCATAATGGATGTCGCAGCGCCTACGGACTCCAATGAAAGTAAACACTGACGAATAACATGTAATGTCGGTTATCGGAACGCCACTGGATAGCATTATTCTCTAGCAAGACTGAAATAAAAAGCAAAATATCGACATCACTGAAAGCGTGAAACAGTCTTTAACCTTGAAAACGTAACTCTGCAAGACTGGAAAAAACAGAAACGCAAATCGAAAGAAAATAAACCGACTACAAAATGTCAATTTCTGTAATAGAATTATTATAATATAATCTATATAGAAGGAACAGACATCAACCCAGAGTTAATTAACCTATATAATAAAGTTGAAAACAAAATAATAAATATAATGGAGCAGGGTTTTTTTTCAAGCGAGAGTATTGTCGCGGAGTAACTAGGATATTTCAATTGATCAGCTGCTCTGAATATTTAACAATGGAACGGCATTTATTAGAGGGATGTATAATTTCCTTAACAGTTGTTTTTGGGTCTCAGGGGTTTTGTTCCGGTATGGTAAGGAGAAGAGAAAATATCTGACGATGAGTTGCTTAAATGAACTTTAAAGACAAGGGAATACTTCTTTGTTTGTAAATCTACCTTTGTAAAAGTTTTCCCTCTCCTTCGCGGAGGTGGGAGCTGGTGTGTATGGTGGATGCTGAAGAAACCTTGTTTAAGCTTTCGGCTGCTCCTTCTTTCTCCTAGCTTCTCCCCGTTTCATTTATTACGATTATAAGATGATGTTCTTAACATTGGAGTTAATATTTGAAATAGTGGACTTTTAGTAGCGCCGGAGCGCGTACAGGGTAAAGGGAATAGAGAGGCTAACACTCGAAATGAAGAAATGATAACTTCACCGCAAGATTTTGTTTTATTAATCACTTCACTTAATGTCCAGATGACTTGATGCCATTACACATAAGTCTATTTGTCGAGGTCGAAGACCCTCACCAGTTTATCTGAATGAATTATGAAAGTTTTGCTCCTCTGAAGGTGCCTAGTAGTATTATATACACTTATAGCTTGTCGATTACTTTACTCTTACCGGCGGGGCTCGTGATTTAGAACGCGTCAGTTTCCTGTTTGCTACACATATTAACTCTCCCTAGCGTGAGAAGGAACGCACTACATTCACTTTGCAAAAATAGCTCATTGTCTCCGATTACGCACTTCAAAAGTACTGCATGTCAATTCGGACTTCTTTAGACTGCGTTTTATCTTTTGGACGCCGCACAAAGCATATCACTGAACTTCAGACTTATAAAGTACTCGGATTCTCTGTCTCCCTGACATTCGCGGGCTTTTATACCGAGCTGGTTAGTAATTTCGAGCCGTCTCCGTCTCTCGGAAATGAGAGACGCAATACCTGCCGCTCAGTCCTACGTACATCCCCCTTCCTGGCTCCTGGGCTTGTGTTACTATCTTTTTGTGATGTTGCACACAAATTTCTTATGCAAAAAAAAAAAAAAAAAAACCCGTGCAAATTTCCCCTCCGACTTTATGACCTAAAGGTACAACTTGACCATAAGCCTGATTCCTTAGTGTCACAATTCTCTCCGAAGGCCTGGCAAGGTTTCATTTGCCTTCCCCCACCCTGGCAGTTATGCTATACCAACATTTCAAGGACTCTCCCAGAGGGGAAATAACAACCTAAAGGTACAACTTGACCATAAGCCTGATTCCTTAGTGTCACAATTCTCTCCGAAGGCCTGGCAAGGTTTCATTTGTCTTCCCCCACCCTCACATTTTTGCTATACCAACATTTCAAGGACTCTCCCAGAGGGGAAATAACAAGAGCTTTAGCTGGGTCCCTTACCCACCATCAAGCTGCTCTTATAATGTGTTCACACAAACTGAAATTCTGAAGCGGGCCTTCGGAGAGAATTGTGACACTAAGGAATCAGGCTTATGGTTCACTATTTCTTTATTATTTTAATTTTATTGTAAGCTTTATTCCATTTTCCGTCATTATACCTTATTCGACCACATCCTGGACTCGCTTATATTAGATGGTCGAGACTTAATTATTTGTTATTCGTTAAGATATCCACGATACCAATAATATGTGTGTGTGTGTGTGTGTGTGTGTGTGTGTGTAAGATAAAGTAACACAGTATATTTTGATACAATTGTTTTGTCATATTAATGAACCTAAAACAGCGGCAGAAGGTTTAAGAAAATAAAAATACTAGGTAAAGAAATTCAATTGGAAGACTTTTTTATACTAACAATAATGAAAATTTGGATAGAATTTGGCGATTTTTAGTACTAATCCAAATTTTTGTTCAGGATGTTCAGTTGCATCTACCAGATGTAAAATATATTTTACAATGAATTCTTTGAGGTGTTAATATGCAATATTTTATAACATTGAATTAAACATGTGCTATCGTATGCACGTAAAACGTAAGTATATATATATATATATATATATGTGTGTGTGTGTGTGTGTGTGTGTGTGACTAGTACTAGTGGAAGATGCTCCCCCCGCAAAAAAAAAAAAACAAGTGAGGTAAGAGATGGCTAAAACAAAGGGAACGCCATTTTTACTTTTTAATGCAACTGTAAGGGCTTGTTGAGATCAGAAGGCAATTTGAAGATAAACCCCAATTCCGTGATGACGCTGAGAAATGGCGCTAACTTATGTAATGTAATCTGCAAGAATTTTCCCCATAATCAGCAGCAGAGTGAACATATACAGTATTCCGGAGCTCCACCTACACCCTTACATGTTGAATGAATAATTTCTGAAACTCACCAGGCTGGGTACATCCTTTTATCAAAATAGAGCATACGTCCTTATATGCGCGTGAGAGGTAGTGACTAGGGAACAAAGTAATAAAAGAGCACAGTAAGGTGAAAAAAGTGTCTTTACAAAGTCTCCCTCTTCTTATTGCGACTGTTCATTACGAAATGTCTGGCAACCAGCTTATTTTTAACTGCTATATACATAAATATAAAAATGAAGGTTAACAAAGGGAAATATCGTCTCCGCACTGTTATCTCTGCTGCTACCTCAATACTTTTGTCTGTTCAGATAGAAGATGCTTGTTTACTTGTTACCGCCATTTCAAAGGGGAAAGCACATTCTTAGAAACTGAAAGTCAAAGTCAAAACGTTCTTTTATTTCACTTTGTTTTGGTGATATCAGATATAAATAATAAAAGCAAACAATAAATGTAGAAATAACAAATATTCTCCCTACAAGGTTTTTGCAAATAAAAAATAAAGTAATGAATATAAATAAGTATGAAGCACAAAGTATATTCAGCGTCTCAGAAATTCAAACAATTTAAACGCCGCTTAAAAAAAATAATTAATAACCTGAGGGAAACTTAATTTCTGTTCTACCTGGTTATCATTGTCTTCATCTTCCATGTCGATAATGTACAGTAATTATATTTTATCTCCCGTATGTTTGAGAAGTGTCTACTCCATGGCAAAGATTTGCAGATCACTGTTGTCTTTTAGTTTGTCGGAAACTACAGTTGCAGGCGATTCTCACAATTTAGGTAAAGATTCGATTTCTTAAGGTTGTAGTCCCCTTCTGTTTTACAAGAGGACTCATTGGAAAGTTGTAAATTTTGTGAATATTAAGTACCTGTTTGTAATTTTGATTCAACTCAACCATTTAGATTGGGATTTTCAGTCTTGGAGTAGACGAAAGGGACTACATTGGAGCAAGAACTGCAAAGAGTGTGATTACTATCAGCTCGCTGAATACTTACAAAGTCATCCATTTCACTTTGCGCTTTATTCTTCAAGCAAAACAACTAGGGGCATGAGCTTACGCCAGCTCTATAAGGTGACATTATTTTGAGTTCAGGTGACTTTCTTCCTTATCTCGTGCTTGAGCTTAACCTGTTCTCAACATAACTTTCAGTAAAAGAGCTTTTGCTTCCTTACATCTATGTCACTAGAGCGAACTCATTGCTTTCATTCACGCAATGATGTCATGTATAAATTTAACACAAATAAATTCACATAAGCATTTTGGGCACGTGCAACAAAACTAGTAAAACAATGTTAAGTACTTTATATAACCATTATTAGAAAATTAATATTAGGTCAATAGGTTGAAAGAAAAATCCCAGGCAGAAATTGATTACATTTTGGTTCCATTCACTTCCTAGAAATAGTTCTAATTGCATTCATAATGTTTTCATACTCTGTATTTACTGACTTTCTGATAACATTTTACCTTTATTTTTGTGAGTGAATTTATAATTTTCTGAAAGATCTCTCACTCTCCACAAGTTGTTAAGATTGTGTATTAAATATTCATGCGCAAAAAAATGTATATCAGCAATCAATATCTCATTTTATATTTCATACATTTCAAAGCCGCTTAAACCCTTTCAATCTATCTCTTTTATATATTTTTTTTATTTCCAACCTGCAGAATAACTTATATTTCCCTGCAAAACAGCAACTTAACGCACTGACAGCGAAAACAGCGCGTGATATGACATAAATACTAAATGGGGAAAAAAAAAAAAAAAAAGCAACTTTATTTTAAATTTAACTTTCTACATTTAACTTTCTACTTGAAATTGTCAGCTTTCTATTGCAAAAAAGTTATCATTACTTGCCGCAAATCTGTAGAGGTCTCTTTCAGGCTTCTCTTCCAAAGGAAACCATACTTCGGAGTTTTACGCCTGAAAAAATCCATCGATCCTCGCCGGGATTTAACCCTCGTCCTTGGATCTGCGAAGTTTGCTTTCTTCTACTAGAGTTGAGCAAGTACTAACAAATAAGTACTGCTTCTACTGTGCTTAGCTCCTTTTTCTGACTAAAGAGCGTCCATAAATAAAAATTCATTTTTCTGACCTATCCCCGATAAGAAAAGCAAACGTCTATTACAAAACAAAGAGACAGAGACAAGAGGTTGTTAGACTCCAAAGCACATCATGGAACCTGTTCTTGATCAGGGTAGAACTGTGTTAAAATAACTTGTATAGTTAACCAAAGATATTCATTTGCTTAAGTAATAGAATGACGAATGCAATTGAAACAGTGTTACAATTGAGTTGCTAAAGAATGTAAATACTCAGGCACTAAAAATACGGGAAATGGAGTTCTGGCACCTACTATCATTCTCTTACATAGTTTGGCAAAACAGAAAAGTGGTCACTATATTATAAAATTGTAGTTTAAAACATGCTGATGGTGGATACAAACAAAATGTATGCTCACACTAATATGACCATTTTCATGTCTGATTTTACAAAGGGATATAATAAGGCATGTGAACGGTACTGATTTAGTGAATCAGGTATGTTACCCTTTACGGAAAACGGAAAAATGGTATTCAATTTTTTTTTCGCATCATGGACATAACTATATACATTTGTTTGCTTATGGAAAAGTTTACTGAAGCTAATGGCATACTTAAATTCCCGATTATCATTAGCTCGCAGCCTAATTTCTAACTAATAAGGGCAGAAAATCCAAATAATCTGACAAAGAGGAAAACACTTTCCTAAAAGGATTCCGCCCATAGCTAAAAAATCTTCATCTATTTCGGAAGTTCATAGCATGCCGAAAAAGGGAAGAGTAAAAAAAAAAAAAAAAAAAAAAAAAAATGTGGCGATTGTGTAATTTATTTATTCATGTTTCCAAGAGATCAAATAATTACAACTTTTTAACATTAGCTTTAATTGTGTCGTATAATTTACATAAAGCAATTCGTAAAGAAAAAATCAGCACAATTAAGCTTTAAAAGCATTAGTTTTTATGCTCGTGCAGGACGTTTATACATGCCCATATCACTCGAGCCCATTTAAATTTGGACTTTTATACACTCCATACCATGGAAGGGGTTAAGACAATTGACTTCTATTAAATGATACGTTTAGCTACGACTGTGTAGAAAAAATTAAATCGGCAAGCATTCAAAGATACTCAAAGCATCACCCTGGTGAAGATTTCTGGAACAATCCTATAAATAAGAGACAAAATATAAGCAATGGTTGAAGCAGCGACACACAATGAGTAAAAATTATTCCCAGACCAATAGAATATATGGACGAAGATAATGATTTAAACATAAAAATTAGGACTTGGGCAAAACTGTAAGGGATGCTTGAGAGAAAGAGCGGGCACAGTAATAAGATAGGGTTTAGAGCAACGTTGCACTGCATTTTGATTTTACAAAAAAGTACGCAAAGTCTTAACTCAAATTCTGTTCCAACGCACCAGTGTGAGCTACCAGTGATTTAAAGATCGCATAAATTTATAAAACATCGTAAGTAGTATAGACCCCGGATTTAAGCAAATTGGTTAGTTATAATCCTGTCACAGATGGCGATAGTGTCGCTACGATAGCGTCTACCCTAAAATGGGTGGAAAAATCGAGAAGTGTCAACTAGTGGCAGGATTATCGTTAATTTAACCGCTTAATCCGGGAACATATTAAGATTATCGTTAATCCAATTGATCCTGTACCAGTTTATTTATAGAAGAGATAAATATATTTATATAGTGATTAAAATAACAATTACACAAAATGGCAGTGGTAGGGGGAAGGACAGGATAGTGAATTTATGAACTAAAAATTAGTACGATTAAAAGAAATTGTGAGTTGGTGTAGGAAAGGATTGTTGTCCAAACTAGGTACATAAAAACATGGGGTTGGGTGAGGACTTGGTGGCAAAACTAGAAAATAAAAATTGGCAGTGTGTGTGTGGGGATTGGGGAAGAACTTGTGGCAAAACTTGGAACTAAAAACGTGCAGTGAGTATGGGGTGGGGAAGAGTTTGGTGGCAAAACTGAGAACTAAAAAGGTCAGGTGGGGATGAGGAAGCTCATTGGGATACTACTGTGAACTATACATGAGCTGGATTAATGAAATTGGTCTGGTGGAGCAGGAAGTACTTAATGACAAATCTGGTGTCTAAACGTTTGGTGCATGCACGAATATTGATACGCAGAGTGATTAAAATACTAATTACAAAATGGCGGCGATGGTGGGAATTTGAACTATAATAGTGGTGTTAAAACAATAAACTAAAATTCATGGTGAGAATGGGGTTGGGGAATAGCATGGTTGCTAATCTAGGAGCTAAAAATTTGCGGTGAGTTTGGGGCTGGGGCATATTGACAGAAAACTATGAACTGATTGTTATATATATAATATTTCAACATGTGTGTTGAAAAATTAAAAAGTTTCACAATGGTGGTGGAAACATTGTGGCTAAAGTTGGAAAAAAATATTCGTTGCAGAAGGCAGATAAGCAGTAGGTGTGCGAAATATATCTTAACTCTGAAAAATAAGTTGTTACGCTGAAAAATGATTAATCACTATTGATTAAACAATCGATATAAGCATGGTGGTTATAATACTGTAAACTGCCCCGGATGGCCGATGTCGTTAAGGCGCGGACTCATGAGCGGGAGATCTGGGGTTCGATTCCCACTAGGGCAGTCCTCCCTGATCGAGGCTTTTTCCAGGTTTTCCTCAGTCCACATAAATGGCAAATGTTGGTGAGGTATCCTAAAATTAGGCCTGGAACGCTTCCTTCCGAAAAATAAAACTTCCTTCCCAATATATCATTTCATCTCCTTCCTTCGCCTGTGGTGCCTCAGTTGTAAAAACGGGTGTTAAACACTATTAAAAAATAGTGCTGAAAATAAGAACTATGATTTGCAAATAACATTTTGACTTACCGTTATTGAAGCGGCGGCGAGTTGCGTTGAATACGATTGCCTACCAGCTACTGAGGAAAATAATGTACGCAAACAGCAAAGAGTGCCACGGAAATTCAGGTGACAATTGCAAATAGGTGGTGTTGCATAACTCCATTTGGGTGAAATCAGGAAGAAGTCGGAGCCTTAAAAGTACCATAAGAACACCTATGATGGTGGTGGTAATTAAAAATACATAGTAAAACTATGGGGTAAAATACGTTGGCACATATTTACATAGTGATTAAATGTATTAGCGAAATTACGGCGTTGCTGCAAATTTGAACTACAATGGTGGGGATAAACTATGAACTAAAAAGGTACAGTGAGTATTGGGGTAGGAGCAGATATGGAATGTAATGTAAAATAATATGCAATGAGTGTAGGATAGGAGAAAGACTTGGCAACGAACTAAATGTTACATACATATTGAAAAACAAAACGGTTCACAATGATAGTACTGGAAGCGTTGGTGGTCAAATTGCAACTGAAAAATATAAACAGTATGGTGATGGAAGAATCAAATATTATACTGTAAAAAAATATTTCTCACTTTGCGATTTACTTTTATCAAAACTAGTAACAATGCGCAAAAATATAATCAATTTTGATTAAAACAAAAGTAATAGTTAAAGCTACAAGCAAAATGGATAATTGTGGCCCCATTTATTATTTACTTTATAAAAAAAAGAATACATTTTTCGGTAGCAAAAATTGGAATTAAATGTATGTACAAACTGATGGTTGGGAAAAGGGGGGTAACATTTTTAAAGTTGGTAAATTGAAAAAAATTATTAATCACTGCTGATACAAATTGGTGGTGATGACGGTGAAAATATAATTTAAATTTTGAAAATGACTTCACAAACAGATTAGGTTTTGTGAGACCACTGATGACATTTTCCGAAGTGAAGACGTTACAGTTAAAGGTTCAAGCCCTTTCTTATGCTACTAAAATATGAAGAAAAAAAAAAAGGTTCATTCAATACTTCATTGGGGTAAACCAGGTATTTTTCAGTGCACCGTGACGTATATTATGGTAATTTCAATGAATCAGACATTTCCCACTTCAGACAAGGCTTTGTAACACGGTTTATGTTACTTTAGGCACCCAAGACGTTCGTTACCGGATTAAGTTTTAATGTTTTTATGCCCAATTGAAAAAGTGATACTAAAATGTGATAAAGTGTTTTCATGTAATATTTCATTGGGAATAGAGTATCTATAGCTGGATTTATATGTAGACTGAAATAACTAAGTAAAATTTAAGACAAATATTGAAATGCCGTTCTTTGGAATAAAATGCTTTCGAATTTGGTTCAGAATTAAATTTCCATGTACATATATGTAACGAACTGCTACTCTCCAGGGTGAAATTCTTTCGTATTAATTGCAAAATTTGGAAACGTTTAGGTATGTAACTTTATGAGGAGGAGAAGAGGTTGATTTTTGAAAAGTATGCTAATACCTATGGTAAGGTGAAAGAAAATAAGAACAAATAATGTAAAATACGCCATAGTATAAGGCTATTACATATTACACAAAAGTATATTTTGCTTAGTAATGGAGTAACATAGGTGAGAATTCAATACAAGGAACGGAATAGCTTTATTGTCTGTTACTCACGGTTACAATTACGGTAGGTTATAGTTGTGTTTGATGCACCAAGTGAGTCAAATCAACTTGTTAAAAAGGTACTGGTAATTTATAATAAACATTGTCATATGACTTTCACAATTGATATAACATATTTTATGTCTTTTATTCCAACACTACATAAAATGTATTAAATTCTGTTATTGTTATATGTGTGGTGTTCGTTGTTTTGATATATAATATTATCATGTCCGTGAATCATAATCATCACCATTTATGCTATGTTCCATATCATTGCAATTTTTATTATTATCATCATCAATTTTACTCTCGTTGTGCACGTCACCATCATTACAAAAGACCGCCTGTGGTGCCTCAGTAGTAAAAACGGGCGTTAAACACTACTCAAAATATCATTGCAATTATAAATGGTATTGTCATTGATTTCGTTATTTTCATTATGACTATCACTTTCAGTTTCATTATTATTATCATTCAGATAGTTATTGCAATATTTTTAAAATGAATTTTTAAATTATTTTTATAATTTATCAAATAAAATGTTAGTTCTACTCTTCGTCATTGTTATTCTATTTCCATGTCTTCAGTTCCTCGATATTCATTGTTTCGAATAACTCTGCTGTAGACTTAACTGCCCTAGTTGCTGCAGCTCTGTGTCAATTGAGTCGAACAATTATGGCGTTGACTTGTCTGTTTTTTATACTGTGGCTTCTGTGCCAACTGCCTCAAACAACTCGGGTGTTGACCTGCTTGTTTTTTATGCTGTAGCTCCTGTAACAATTGCAGTGGGTATCTCTGCTGCCTGTGTTGACTAAACGTTTATTGCCACTTCAATTATTTTTTACGTCACGGGATAGGCATTCCGTGAGTGCTATAAGTTAAGATAGCAGTGGTACTGCCCCACTATTGCAGACTTTTTAATTGTCGGCTGTACGTTAACAGGTGTCATGCGCTCGTAGTTGCAGTAGCTTCATTCTCCGAAATGAAAACAGTCACCTCAATTTTTCAATAGTATTTAACGCCCGTTTTTACTACTGAGGCACCAAGACGGTCGTCGATGTGTGAAGACGTACAACGGCGCATTGTGATATGTAGCATTTTGCAAAAGTAAAGGCGTTTTATGACTGTTTATATTTGTACTTGATTCACTTCGTATTTCAAATCAAGTGCTGTATCAAGAAATGATTCACATATGAAAAAATCCCTCTCGCGGAACGTGTTTTTATATTGGTAAACTTTCTTTTTAAGTGACGACATAAATTATTTTTATCCTGAGACAGTGTGACAGAAAAGTTGCGTACAACCCACGTGGGAGACAATGTAGTGTTTCATAATTATAATTGCTTTAAATTATATATGTTTATTGAATTATTTAAAATAATTTCTATTTCAAACTTAGTTTTGAATGAATTGTTAAATTACAGCTAATTGTAAAAAATCATATTCCTTTTCTTCTATTTTACTATATGAGGTACTATTTAATGCAGGCCTTTTTTTTCTTTCCAATGTATAATGTTGTGTCGAAGATCAGTAAGTGGCTCAGAATTTCTGAGAAAAAATACCTCCAAACTAGCCATAGTCAATAGTTCTGGGGAAAGAAAACATTTTGTGTACTCACTTCAGTAGGCTACAGGCCACCATGCAGTTAAGAGCTAGTGCTACAAACACATGTATAATATTTTAAGTAAGATAATGGTGGCTGTGTATATATTATGAAAACCCTTCAACGGCGAGTTGTACGTTTGATATTATTCATCGTATTTTGAACATCTTTTTTATGTTGTGTCAAATAGAATTTACTTTTCCGTGACAGTCGTATTATCTATCATAATTTTATTGCCAGATATATTACTTCGTTATATGTTAAGTTTTTGTGGCGAGAAGTATGCGGTATACTTTATATGAAGCCACCTATAGACTTTCGTAACAAGTTTTCCTAAAGTGGATGTCTGAAATAGTGATTACTGAATGCCATTTTTCGTAATGAATTTTCTCCATTTACCAATGACGCATTATTTTTTTTTTCTATGTGTGAACAGATCAGACTACTTAAATTAGTTAGAACAGGCCTCCGTTCGTGTCCTAAAAATACCTTTATTTACTCTGTCCCAGTCGTCCGACAGTTATTAATTATTCTCTTATCTGTATCACTGGGTAGTTACATAGCTTTTATTCTTAATGTAACCTTTTCTACAATTATATTATTTTTGCTTTTTCGCAATGTTACCAACGACCATTTCCAAAATTGAAACATATCCAATATTGTAGGGCATTAAATCAAAAACATTATATAGATTTCATACTTATTAATTTTTTATTTATAAAAGTACATCAAAGAGAGAGCTTATTGCTGATTGTAACGTCACGTTTTCTAAAGTAAAACTTATATATTTTCTGCAAAGTTAAATATTGTAAATCAATTTTTGGTTCTAAATTAATAATATTTTTTTAGTTCACATTGGATAAAATATAACCATAAATATAGCCTAGCATATTCATAAGGCATATATTGTATACACTACAACACTAGAAACCTGGAATTTTTGGTTCGACCCCCTATGTACATATTTTATCATTTTTAAATACAAATCAAATATTACATTCCTTCAGTTGCTTTATGTGAATTAAATGCATTTTTATCAATACGTCTCGTTTATTAGCACCATTTGCATTTAGTGTCTTATTAAGCATCTATTTTTAATTCTGAGCTATATTATAAACGGTACGTACTGACATTTGATGCTCGTAGTAATGAAAACTATCTGAAAGTGAATGATGTACTAGTATATAAATGCCACTGATATATACAACGCAAATATATTAAAACACGTAGTTATAAAAATAGTTAGCAGTTGGTTTTCTCAATCATATTTCTGTGCATTATAATAAAACCATGTTTATATTTCAATTCTTATTTTGTGTTTATAAATGTACCTTAAATAGTGAACGTATGTTATAACGTACCATCTTTTTCATTCTTTGTTATTTTACTTGCAAATTGTTTACATTTTAATTAAACCTTATATTTTTGCATATTAAATATTATAAAATAGTTTTATTTTAAATTATAATATTTCTTCTTTGTTTTCAGGGGTAAATGATTCGCAAACCGGTATATTTTATTTGTCAACGTGTAATTTCGATGGAATTCAGTACAAATTTTTAAACATTTAAAATACTATTTTGTTTCAAAGTTAATATTTTGTTTGTTTGCTTGCAAAGGGTATTTGATTCACAAACAAGTATGCTTTATTTGCCAACATGAAATGAAAATAACATATTTCCAACATGAATATTATATTTTCTATTTCTAGCATCACACTTTACGATCTTTTACTACCTGGGCTTATGCAAATAATTTAATTTCTAACGGTCACGTAATTAAACATGTGATGTCATATTATCATGGGACTGTTTACAGCGCACTTGTGTGCTCTCCTTGGGTTTCAGTGTGACTTACATTTCCTCTACAGGTTCGAACTTGCTTTCCCTGGACGACAATGTAGCATAGGTGCGTTGTGTAACACCATATGATTTTTGAATTGTTTACTGTAATCCCAAAGTTATTTCCGGCAGTCAAGTGACTTGCCATGTCTTTGCTGCTTTCTATTTCACTTTCCTTAGTAGGAGTTCGTAAACAATACACCTCCATGTCACTTTAATTACGGTAAATCATTTGAAAATTTTACTTTAAATTTCACCTCTGTCACCACCATGTTTACATCAGCATTGATTAAATGTTTTGAACCACGTACCAGCTTATTTTTCAAATGGTATATGTTTTCCCCACCACCAGCTTGACATATACTATTTTATTTCTAAATTTACCTAGCAAAATGTATATTAAATTTTATAAAGTAAACAACAAATATATCCACAATTTAACATTTTGCTTGCAGCGAAACTATTATTTTAATCAAAATTTATTTTTATTTTTGCCATATTAATATTTTTAAATTTCATTATTACTAGTTTTATTAAAAGTAAATCGCAAACTGAGAGATATTTTAAAATACTTATAAATTTTACATACCACCATCTTGTTTATATATTTTAGTTGCAATTTTAGTCGCAATATTTTCGGCATTCCGTTACGAAACTTTCTTTTGACAAAAGTGTATGTAACATTTAGTTTGTTGTTTGTCACCAAGTTTACCTCCTGCCCCATACTCACCGCACGTTATTTTTACCAAAGAGTCTACCACCGTACTGTATCTTTTTAGGTCATAGTTTAACCACCACCAATGTAGTTCAAATTCCCACCAACGCTGCCAATTTGTGATTAATATTATTAATCGCTGTGTAAATATATGCCAACTCATTTTTACCCTACAGTTTGACCATTATTGTAGTTCAAATCACCACCACCATCATAGGTGTCCTTGTGGTACATTATAGGCTCAGATTTGTTCCAGATTTCACCACTTGGGCTTATACAACACCACAAACTTTCAACAGTCACGTGGATTTCCTTGGTACTCTTTACTCTTTGCAAACATTATTTTTCTCAGTAGCTGGTAGGAAATCGTACTCAAGGCACCACCGCATCACCTCAATTTCGGTAAGTCGTAATATTATTTGCAAATCTTAGTTTATATTTTCACCACAATAACCACCATGATTACATTAATTTTTAATCAACAGTAATTCATCATTTTTCAGCGTAACAATTTATATTACAGAGTTAACGCATATTTCCCATTCCCTACTACAATCTTCTGTATGTATTTTAGTTGCAATTTTAGCTACAATGTTTCCGCCACAATTGTGAAACTTTTTATTTTTCAGCATATGTGTATGTAACACTTAGTTCACAGTTTTGCTGTCAATATACCCCATACCCTAGCCCCCATCAATTACAGAGTAATTAAGATAACTAATATTTGTAATTTTAAATCAACGATTCTGTGATTTCTTTCATCTATGTTGCGCTATCGATATATAAGAAACTTCGATAATTCATATATGTAGAATTAAGTTTGTATAGTGTTTAAGACTGAGCATAATGTCTATAATGTGTTGTTAGTAATATTTCATAAATAATATGTAATACTGCAAAGGATGAGGAAGGACATGAGTCTCATTCTGAACATGGGCAAGAGTTGGAAAAGTCAGACAATGCAAGTAAATCCCTTCTGGGATGCAGCAAGTGAAAATTGCTCATCCCTTTGGCGTAAACGCCAGGCATTTTTCCGATGGGGCGTGACAGGTGTGCATTCATAGGTCATTGACATAACGTGTAAAATTTGTTTGAAATGAGGTGATTGACGAATGGCGTAACATGTGCTCAGCCAAATTTTGTTCAGAAAATAGAAATAGGGTTCAATGATGTCAGCATTGACCTTTGAAAGTAGATAACACAAAGTTGGCGGGGATATGTTCCGTCCCTTTTGTGGAATAACCTTAGTTTTTCTTGAGTATATAAGAAATAGATTTTGCTCAAAAGTGGGCAGTCTCAGAATCCTCCGGGCCAAGATAGGTGCTGCTGCATCATCCGGGCAGTTAGAGGAAGAACGACCTACGTCCAGGTACTAGCTCCGGCATTGACGAGGCTCTACAACCAATCAACACTCGAGGTACGTATATTGCACAATTGTGCCGCATCAAATACTATTGCAGTAGGACTTCTCTATATTAGACACTCTTTGGCGAACACAACCAAATTTACGAGCTTGCCAAGTTAACCTTGCCAGTGATCCGGAGCGAGACGGGAGTTCATCTGACAACTTAAGTTTGAGAGAATAAAAGACTAACATCTGCAAATAGATAACAAGGTGGAATTTTTGTTGCATTCCACGCCAAAATCCCAATTCCTAGCTTACAGCAGCCAAAATTCAGTGGAAAGCCCTCCAGAGAATCTCGTGGAAGAAGAGTTGGTGGTCTGCAGCAGCTGTGACAAATTTGCCACCGGAGGGTTTAAATTAATTAACACAGTCATACAGTCCAATTCCCATCCCCACCAATAAATCGTTTTCAAAATGGCACTGAAATGCGGGACTTGATATAGCAAACGTCTCCACATAAGTATTTTTAGTCGCCTCCCACATTTTTATTTCACGCCATACTCATTGCACATTTTTCAGTTGCCAAGCCTTCCCCAATTCCAATACTCACGGCACTTTTTATTTAGTTTCTAGTGTTGCTACAAAGCTCTTCACATACCCCGTACTCACCGGACTACTTTTTAGTTCCTAGCGGATGGATATGAATTAAATATTTTTGGAACTGTTAACGATTTTAAAATTACAATAGATTTTATAAGAAAAAAGACATCTATGAATATACCAAGTGGCTCTCCTGAGGTGAATTTAAAATGAAGGTACAATACCCTGCAGTACATTAATGTAAGACAATAAAAGCTCATGATTTACCTTAGATGTCAGCTTTTCCTTTCTTTACTTACTGAAACAAATGAACTGCAAAAACCTATTTTTATTTAAAGTTCGGCGTAGGAGAGGCATCTGGTATATGATATCCAGATATCTGGTATATGAGGCTACAAATCAAAGAAATGTTATCTATTAGTCAACAAGAAAGCGTAATCACTAACAAGAACATAGCAGCATTTGGAAGAATTTATGTCTGTTCCGAATAATGTTAATAAAATCAAAAATTAATGTTCTGACGGGATGAAGTAAATACAGATATAATTACAGAAATTAACAGATCCACTTTAAAAAATTCTCTTATTACAAGGTGAATTTAACAATAGTTTCCAAATTGGCAAAGTGAATGATTAAATATAAAAACAATGTACGAATAAATTAAAGAATATAAAAGTTTTAGACTGAGGAGTTTGATAACTTGAAGAACAAAATATAATAAAGAACAAAAAAGATTTAGAATATGAAATTTATTATCAGCAGTAACAAAGAAATTAAACGCGGCTATCACAAATATTTACAGAATAAAACGCTAGAACTACGAGCAAATTGTAAACTAAAATGTGCAATAGGTAAATGAAAAAGGAAGAAAGTATATGTATAAGCTGGAAGTAATGATGCAGCTTAGAACCTGACACACAGGAGGAATAAAAAGGATATATATTTAATGATTATGACTAGTTAAAAACAATAAACCGTTATTATAAAATCTAAAAGTTATTTAGGAACCATATATATAGGGTAAATCATCTAAAACCACCACCAAAATATTCCGGAAAGCAAAGTGTTATTAATGCCCTGATTTCGTTCAATTTAAACTCAGATTAAGACTTCTCCAAGTAACCTAAAATATTCTATCAACTTTTAGAAGGTGTATTTGTAACACAAAGCTGCCCTTGATTCAAATGGAACAATGCCCATTTAATCAAGAAAATAAAACTAGATGAGATGACAATCTTAATGTATTGTGGATAGTACTTCTAAATTGAAGATAAAATCCCGTTTTTATTTTTTTGGCATTTTTACTTCATTATTATGAGCACTCTCTAAAAAGGACATGAAGCCCCATTCCTACATAAAACAATATTTTGTAAGCTACCAACCTAGCATCTGCAAAAAAATATAAATAATTGTCATCCATCACGAAAACTGCGTAATAGGCGACCGGCCGAGAGCAAGCATGCTGATCACATGCCCCCTGCAATACTGCCCTCTATTTATGAATTCGTAAGATGGAGGTAGAGGATGCAGAGGTCGCCGCGGCAGGCCAAGGCTCAACCCGGGCTGTAGCGCCAAATGAGAAGGAGAGGAAAATAATTCACATAATCTGATCTAGTTTAATTATATTAAAGTTAACAAGTGTTTTCCATTTGAAAAAAAATGTAACTTTCTGCTAGATATACATCTAATAATAGTTGGAATCGTCGTATGGGCTACTTTTATGATTCCTTGTCTGGACTTTTACTAGGTGAACATAGTACATCAATAGCAGCAATTGTTTCGCGGTGGTAGTTTCAGGTCATACACTTATGTCAAAAACAAAATGTTTCGTAACGGGGGTACTGGAAACGTGTATTATGATTCAGATAGGTCATGAATTTATATACTAACATTGGAAGGAATTAGCAAACGTATTAAATAATTAAGAAACCGAAAAGTGGTTGGGAAAGGTTCAATTAATAATTACTTAATAAAGCAGGATGCAATGCAGGTGCAATGCTTCAAGAAAAAATATTGCAGAGACTCCAAATTACAAAACTACCACAGCTTACAAACTATATTTAAAGATCTAGGACAAAACAAACTGCAGAAGTAATTTTAACAGAAGATCAAGATAACTTTGGAGCAGGGCGACCAATTATGGACAAAATGCTCACAAAAAAGGAAGTAATAAATACATGAGACACACACACACACACACACACACATAGCACTTACTGACTATGTTTAAGCTTTCGATGTAATGAGTACAATAAAACTGTAGTCAGCTTCAAAAGATAATCAAATCACATAAAATTTAATAATACATTACATTTAAAGTTAATACAACAGAACAAATGTTGAAAAAAAAAATAAATATAGGTAATACTGACACAAGTAAAAAAGTTAAAACAGATTTTATTCATTCTCCAATTCTATTTAATTTGTTCATAAAGAATATAATAAATAATAGATGCAAAAACAGGAATAAAACTGAAAAAATTATATTCATGAAATCATTATTGTAATTAGCTCTGATGACCAAGTGATAACCACTGAAACATGTGATTGAACTAAAATATGCAGCTATGTAACTCAAAGTACCGATGTGATGCTATTTCAAGTAAAACACGAAAATTTTGCCAAAATAGCTTTTTCAAATAAAATTATTCAACATATAAGAAACTTAAATTACCTGGCATACTACACGTTATTTGACTAACGATAAATAATTAAGAAACGAAATTTCAATTTATCTTTGGAACGATGCTCCAAACGTTGAACCCTAGAGAGAGAGAGAGAGGAAGTGAGAGTGAAAGGGACAACACTATAGGAGTCAAAATGAAGTTTCTGAACTCAGTAAAAGTATGCACAAGACGTCAGATTAATAAATGCAGAAATCAGACAAAACCTTGAAATATTTTAATAACTGATAAGGTTAATACATGAATAAAAATCTAAAAGAAGCTCATTCAGAGAAAACAAAGGAAATACTTAAAATAAAAAATGTACCAAAAATAAAAATAAAGACGAAAGTTTGGCAGAACCAGAAATAACGGTGCTGGAATCGGAACAGGTCACTTAGCCATGAAGAAGAAGATAATGTAAGGGGGAATAATATTCTCTGACACGAAAACAAATTTTAATCCATAATCTGGGAAAGCTGTATGACTAGAGGGGATAAAATCCCCATCGCGCTTTCAATCCGAATGCAGGCTATAACGAGATTCTCAAATATACTCCATCAGTGGGATTCACTTTGATCACTGAATGCGTGCATTCCCTACATAACATATACTCGTCTCAACCACAGGATGTATGTAATGTCATGCTCGGCTGTAGGCAAAAGGTAGAAATTGTGTTATATGTAGTAGTAAGAGTACATTTATTTCAGTGACAGCAATACAATAAAACTTCAACAGGCGCACGGGCCTAACGACACACCTGCTTTTATAATACAGTAGGTCGGTTTGACTTAATACCAGATATTAGGTTAGATATTTCACAATAACCAATGAAACATATATTCCAAAATAAATAAAAATATACAAAATGTGGAAAGAAATCACGATAGGAATGTCACACGGAACTGGATTCACTCCCTCGCCGGCTATCAGGCTTTTCAGACCTAGGGTATTTCACTTTAATCAGAAATTTACACAATCTCTTCTCCCTTTCTTGCTCGCCAGAAGAGCTCAGCTTGGCTATCTTTCTCTGTTCGACCCAGTACATGTTTATGGTGGATATTTTCCCTTCCATTCTTCCCTACTTTCACATTTAATCAGTATATATGATTATCCCCTTCCTTAAGATGGGGCAAATTACCCGCTCATATTCGTGGGTGATCTAAATCATCCACCCTGATCCTAGTCTGAGCCACGCGATCTCCTATATAGTGTGAGTTTAACCCCTATTTTGGTTTTGTTGTATGGCTCCACCCCCCCCCCCCCCCATTCAGATTTTAGTTCCCATTGTACTTCTAGCAAAATCATCTCTATACATTGTGCAATTATCTGTTGCTATTCATATCCCTAAAGCGGTACTTAACCTTCCTTCATGAGCTCTTTCTATTCCCTAACCTGCCATCAATATGGACCCCAACCCTATCATTTTCAATTCCGTTCTTAACTTGGAGGCCTCTGTCATGTTTCCTCCCGTCCCTAGTTGTTCATGCTCTAATTAAAGTTTGGTTTCCGTTAATAATTCGCAGACAATATCTCGTTACACTGGTTTTTACATTCTGCTCTCGCTTTAGACCCCAAATTCCTTAGTAATTCAGTAATTTGCTGTGTCCCTCTACAGCACCAAAATTTCTTTCAGTATACGTGAATCACTGAATCTAGGTCCGCAGTTTGTTACTATACTATAAATGCCTGTTCATTTATCATTGTAGATCTTGCTAGTGCCCCATTTTCCAGTAAACCTATAGTTTCCAGTAAACCTATAGAATCATCTAGGATTTTGCTATGTAACCCGAAAGTTTCTGCCCCTTCCAATCCTGTTTTAAACTTTGTCATGTTTATCTATTCGTCCACCTTCTATTCATCATGACAGTAATGCCCAAGTATATGAAAGTCTTCACGCTAAATAGTGTAAATGTTGTATACGTTCATATCTCCGCAACCGATCTGACATTGAAAGTCATTGTTTTTGTTTTATTAACATTAACAGCGAGTAACCCTTTAACGCAGTTCATCCAAAGATATTCTAGTTTGGTAGGCCGTTAATCGTCGTAGAGCACAATACCACATCATCCGCGTAAAAAGTGTTGGCACCTGCACATCTCCTACTATTCCATATCCTCTGATAATAACGCGCCAATTTATTCATCAATAAAGAAATTAAACAGTAAGTGTGATAAAATGCATCCTGGCATCATTTCCCCCTTGCTTACGAAACTTTGCGATATTCTATCATTTTTGTACTTCATACAGAATTTCCTACATATCGTCTGTAGAATTGAAATCAGTTTCCTCGACATTCTCTTTAACCAAAATTTAAACCATAAAGCTTGGCGATCAACGAAGTCAAAGTCCTTTTTAAAATCATTAAAAGCGCAATGAAGTTTCCTCGTTTTATTGACAGTTGCTTCACTCTTAAAGGTGAACTAGAAAAAAATGTGACATCTACGGTACCGTGTCCTTCGCGGAAGTCAAGTTCAAATTTTCATATTTCACCAGTCTCTCTCCCGTGTTTTTATTCTGCTGTATATTTTCTCCATAATTGGTAATAAAATGATCTCCGGAGTTCCAATCGTTCCCGTCCATATAAATAGGATGAAATTTAAAGTTTTGCTGTCTTTCGATGCGGCTTCCTGGTAATGACATTCTTGTGAGAAGGAACAACATTAATGAGAAGTTTTTGTGGATAACCCACATAAACGTTGGAAAAATATCATTATTTAGTGAAAAATCTTCTTGTTCGGGGTCATCAGTTTTTTTTGAATAAACATATATTCCTTAACTTTTTCTTTTTCTCATTGGTGCTACAGTCCGTGGCCTACCGCAGCGACCTCGGCTTCCTCTACCTCCGTCTTACGACTTTATTGATAGAGGGCAGTATTGCAGGGGGCCATGGAATGAGCATGCCGGCACCAGCCTATCATGCGGCTCCCTATCACTCCATCAGGTATTTTCCCAATTATCCTCACGAGGCTGGGTGAATCCCGTTTCCTAATCTCCTAACTGAGAAAATCCCTATGAAGGTACCGAGAATCGAAACCGGGCCTCCCTGTCGGCAGTCAGGAAAGAGCATTTTTAGATCAAGAAGATGTCATGTATTTCTTACATGAATTTAATCACTAAAAAGTCAGATTGATAGACAATGAACTTTAAAATTATTTTACTAATTATATTTTGGCCATGAACATGTTTGATTCATTCTTAAAAAAGTTTACTAGATCCTCTTGTAAAAATCTACCAACTCTTAATCTTTCACAAGGAATGACTCGTCTAAATTTCTGATCATCTCCGAATCTTCACAACATATTTCGCAGTAATTTTAAGACTGCTCTGGAAAACCAACTTGCATCGGGCTCATGCCCCTGCCATTGAGCTAAATGCAAATCTTGCTCGATTATCCTTCTAAGTTTTTGTACAGAAACTCTAATCGCAACCAAGATTTCAAATCTGTTCTTTTGCTAACTGTGCATAAAATCATTTATATACTGAATTCCAAAACAATAAATAAGCGTTATATATACATATATATTATATATTATATACTATATTGCCTTCCATAATGGTTTCTCCCAGAATGAATGACCATAGACACTCCCAAAATGCTTAGGTTTCATTATTGGGTGCACAGTATGCGCTGTTACATGTCTCCACGTTCGATTATTGCTTTTCACTCATTCTTATTACTGCTTTGACTCTCTCGGTTTCAGAAAGAGTTTAAAGCGAAAGGGAGATGACAGCTTTAGTATTCCATAGCACACATTTCTCCCGACCTCAGTTTATCTTTATAAGCTTTGCCATGTTTATTAGTGAGCTAATTTTTACGCTGCCACTGCATTCTCTGCTTTTTTCGTCATCCTTCAGCATGCAGTTCATTTAAGACATTTTCCTTTTTCAGAAGTTTACCGACCTACCAGTTATACTGTTAAGGTCTGTCAGGTCGGCACTACCATTAAGCCAGTTCATAGCCGTTTTATTTACGCCATTTCTTTTACTGAAGAAGAGCCTAACAAGTTTGAAATATTAATTTGCTAAGTTGTGTCTTTTTATGCGGTTTATCCCTTTACAATGAAAACCTTGTTTTTCACGTTATATATATAACCATATTAACACTTAAGACACTTATAACAACACTTTTAAATTAAAAATGCTCTCCGTACTTCTTTGTAGTGAACATAACCCTAATTGGAAATAGGGTATATTTACTTTAAATTCTGTGTTTTAGTGTGTTAAGCATTAACCTGGTTTTAAATACCATAACTATGTAGTTCTCCAAATAGTGCCGATTACCTATGGCGGTTTATACCCCCATTTGATATACATATCAAATTTCAATGAAAATGTAACACTCTGAACAATGTAAGTAAAAAAACAACTATAGAAACAGAAAAGGAATAAAATACAAATATTCACATATTATTTAAGTGTTTTATACCTTTCTACTTTTGAAGTTGTTGTTTTATATATGACTGATCTTGGAGTAATTGTGCTACGGAGTCAGTACATATATTCATACTACAAAATTTGAATGGCGCTTAAGGAAGTAAAGATAGCTGGCTGTTAAATGTTCTTGCTGAACAAGAGGTGGCAATGTACCATTCAATGATAGCAAATTATACATTTTTCTAGAAATAAAGATGAAAATACATTCTTCCACCTTTAATAGTCGGTTAGATACCACACAAATAAATTGCTCTATATTTTCCTAAAATTGTATTTAATATTTTTCTTTTATTTGCATATCTTTTCTTTAAATTAGGACCCGAAATAACGAAAAAGATAGCTAAATTCTTATTATATTAATGCTTCATGTATACAAGTGTCGACTTTAAACCGAAGTTTTACTTGCCATTTCAACGAAGCTGGGATTTATTAGGGGTACTACTCCATGTAACTGATAAAAAGGATATACATTCCTGTAAGAAAAATATGGTCGATATACACAGTGATTTCTGCTCTAACTTAAATCGTTTATACTCCCAGTCTCGACGCACTGTATATCAAGGTAAGCTATTTATGTCCAGCTAAAATAAATGCCAAACGTAGTAGCATATGAAGTCAAAGCATGCTATAGGCTGCTTCCAATCACGTGTAACGCCGTTTTGCAGTTATGTATATACCTGTTATCTGTAATAATTGAGAGAACAGCATTTCCATTTTACGTTGGAAAAATATTTTAGACAAAATTGCTAAAATATTAGAAAATCACATTTCTGTGCTATGCGTACCTAATGAGATAGTCCTTGTAGATTCACACTACTCAGCAGAAAAGGAAATATAAGCTAAGCAAAGAGGGTGATGTAATTGTCTTTAAAAATATGTGTATGCAAACAAACAGTCCTGCAGTCCTGCATTATATAACAGTTTGTATAAGTGCATGTTTGTGTTCACTTGTGCTTAAAATATCACCAGAAGTTATACAAGTGGTTCCTATATACATAAACTCGAAGTGTTGCATAGTCTAAAAAGGAAAATTGTGTATAGTGAGTACCCATTTTTAAAAGTATCATCTCCTTCCGAGCATAGAAAAGTGTCGATTTCTCAAAAGCTGAAAAATTGGCCATTAAGGCTTGCTCTGTGTAGAGTCCAGTCCGCACATAATTAGTTTCGCAACGCTGCTACGCGCAGGGAACAGCCGACTTTTATATGCCATTAAATTTTATGACATGCTGTGTAAGATAAAGCAGGAAAAGGAGCTGTAATTTATGTTAGTAAACAGCAGACTATAGAATGTCAACCGAAAGCTGATAAGCGCTGTAACAAACATGTTCTTCCGCGCTTATACTGAGGTGGAATGGCGAGGAAGAGTAAAAGAAAAGAAGAGGCTAATTGACGATGTTTACGCACAATAAACACATGTAAAAATTAAGTCACCTGTCTTGTATGAACCCAACTTGAAAATTGCAAACATGCTACTTAAAACCAAAACTTGTTATTTTTGGTTTTAAGTAACCTAACTTTTCAATAAAGTTAATTACAAAACAATAAAATCGTTTACGAATTTGATATCTTGGCTTAACCAGCATGCCTATTTAATATAGGTAAGGTTACAATATGCTTTTTTTTTCTTTGGGATGTTTCCTTTTCTGGTACCAAAAGTAGTGTAAGCCCCTATTTTCAAAGTATGATACAGTTTTTGGTACCCCATCAATTGCGAGAAATTGATTAGAATATATTTTTATTAAGCTAGTTTTAAGTGAAGGGTTCTGTTTGTAAGAATGTTAAGAACAGCAGGAATTTTGCTCGGACTGCGGAAAGACCATTTTGGCAGAAAATGGAGCAAATCCTTTTTTCTTTTGTTCATTACGAGGACAGGTGTTCGCCCCGGCCAGGCATGCTGGGAAAGAACCACGTTATAATACCGCTAAGGCCGTCGACCTATAACGTTCAGTTGAACTTGAAATCACACGCTGGAAGAATCACCGAGTGGTTAAGCTCAAATAATCAAACTGGCCAATAATATGAGAGTGGCATAAAGACACAGATAACCTATGAGGATGTCTAAATTCATAATGGCGGGAAAATAGATCGTCCCTGCATCACGTGGTAAAGCGTGGGTATTTAAGGACGTGAAATCGCCCTTTTCGAGGTCTTTTAGGTCTTCTACTCCTTTACTCTGGGAACTCTGGTCTGTTCTCCTCATCTTGGTCCTACAAGTATTCAGCGTTCAGAAGTCATAGGAACACCTATGTTCGAGCTTCACTTCAGTTCGACACGTCTTCCGAGCGGTCAGGAATCATACTGCTAGTCAAGCATTACAGCTTCGCGTGTCTGCCCGACGTCTCATATTCCTTCAGGTATTCCTTTTTGTTCTGTAGCTTCTGATGCAGCAACTGTTTCATAAGCCCCCCTATTAGTGACACTGTAATTGAGAAAAAGGAAGAATGATAACTAAACATTCAAAGCAAACAGTGGCATATGCTGCTGTAAAGCTTTCGAATAACCTTTAGCTTCTCAGTACATAATAATACGAAAAACATATCCAAATATTATCAGTAAAGGTGATTTCAGTTAATGTGCATTAAATTCCATAATTTATACTAATCTCAGATTCAGCATATAGAAAGGTAGCTTACAATAATTAAATAGCTGATTTACAATCAAAGTCATGACGTTTGAAAATGTATCCGACAACCAATTATCTGATGACCAACGCGGAGTGGGAGATACATCAGCCCATAAGTCATCGCTCACGGTCAGACGGACTACACTAGAATAGGCGGGAGGGCGGAGCAGCTAACACATAATGGTAGAAACTTTAGAGTGGCAGTTTAATGAATTCTAATGCATTTATATAGTTAGGCAGCCACCCAGTACGCAAGCAAGGAGATGTTGCAACTTCCTGCCTTAATTTTCCACATGTTACTGGCATTTGTTTATTAAATGACCCATTACTTTTCTTAATTTTTTCAGAATTAAATTGCTCTCTTGACGGATATAGTCCTTTAGTCCATTTAAAGTGGATAAATACTACTAATTTATGAATCACATTACCTCTTGGAACTCGAATGCCTGGGAATTCTTTCCAAATAATATCCTAACATCACTCGCTTCCGACTTATGAATCATAAATGAATAATCGTCGAATGGAATATAATCATTAGGCCTAGTATTAGTCATTTATTATTTTAGCAGACTTCACTTTAGGATTAGACACGTGTTGTTTCCTTAACTGTTCAAAAAACAGTGGCTGAGTAGCCTGAGAGGGCCAACTTGACAGTTTGGTTAATACCGCCCTCCCCGGCTCGTGTAGCCTTTCTGGGCCTTGAGCGATAGCTTAACGGTCGCTGAAATCCTTAGCCACTGCGTCGGTCAGCATAAAACTGGATGATCCAATCTATAGATGCAATAATATAACGGGTGTAACAATAAGATAATGTCAAACTTTCAGGGCACATTACTCACACATAGAAGAAGAAAATATATTATATGGACGTGGGTCTGGAAACGCAATATTTACATATTAGAACTCATTTTCTATAACTCTTCAAAGTACATTAATCATGGGAAAAACACAGAAACAGAACGTATCAGCATGCTATAGGAAACGTTTTCTCACATAAAATGTTCAAAATGTCCCCTTGGTTACATTCTGTTTAAGATGTAGTTCTTAGGTTCACCGCCAGTGTTTTGCATTACATTCAATGCGAATGCGGTTTGACACACGCATCAATGCTAGCAGAAGGCATTTTGAACATTTCATGTAGTACGTTGATACGTTCTGTTTCTGTATGTTTCCTGTGTTTAATGTACTATGAAGAGTCATAGAACGCGAGTTCTAACATGGAAGTAAAGCGTTTCCGGATCCATGACCATATAACATATTTTCTTCTTCTATGTGTGAGGAATGTTTCTGAAAGTTTAATGTTACGACTCTTGTAGTGCCTTATTTTAACCTCATATGTGTGTATTTTCTACATGACTCAAGCGAATCTGTTTCTGTATAGTTTGAAGATTGATTGCAGTATTATTTAATGTAGAAAATATTTCATGGTAACGTTGATGAGAAAATTAGAAAATGTTATTCGAACCTATCAACTTTACTGAAGTCAAAATGTTATTTATTTAGCTTTATGAAAAAAACTGGGTTCATTTACAGGTTTATTTTATTAATTTTGTAAATACAATACAACGCTTTCAGATACTTTTCTAGGCGAATAATGTCAAAGAAATACAGATATTACTTCTTAAGTTCGGCAAAGAGAACTTTATTGAAAGGTTCCACTACTTTATTATTATACTCGATAAAAGCCATGTAAGAATATATAAAAAAACTAGAAATTTTTGAAATCAGTAACGATTTGTCATAATAGCAAATATATTGAGGATGAATCTCTTTTGAGGTCCAACTTTCAACAGGTATATGATTGGCTGCCTGAACATTAACAATGTAATTCCCAAAATTAATGAAACATTACCTGTTAGAGCAATATCTAGATTTTTAATCAACGGAATTTTTTCGCCTTATAAAGCGGTAAAAGAATGGTAAACTATCAAGGAAATAATTATAATCATTTGTCTACAACATTATATTTATTGTTTGTTGATCCCTGAGGCCGAAACACATTTCTAAATATTACGGCATGTCCATCGAATGTTTAGTGTATCAAATGTTCTACACAGTTTAAGCATTGGGCCACTTCATGCCTGAAAAGCTGTGAGAAAAGCTATTCGAAAAAAAAAAAATAGCAGAAATTTAACACTTCTGAGTATTTTTCCCTTATTAGTGTATTAATCTTTTTAATTGACTCGATTTGAAATAATGTACGATTTAATTGTCAAGGTGAATGCTTTTGGTGAAAAAAGTTAATACACAAATCTTACAAATGTACAATCCTATAATTATAAGATCTCCAAAAATGCATAGTAATATATAAGATAAGAAATAAAGTATTTTTTCTCAGCTGACAACATTAAACTTCTGATTTTCACGTTGTAATAAGTTATTGGAAGGTGGCTCGCGTGGGTGAAGTTGGTTTCAATTGCTTGCTTTGAGTATGCCCCACTCAAACTCACGTCTGACATCGAACCACAGGAAAGGTAACCTTGGCAAACGCGTAAGTTTATTGCGTTAACCAAATGGTGCCGAGTGCGAAGAGATTGTTAATTCAACAGAATTCTTAATGCAGCTCATTAATATTGTATCGGCAATTAGCGTGGTGACGGACACTCAAGTTTCGTTATCGCCGGAACTGGTGCTCGGTACTTAGGCCGCTCTTTCGCTGGTCTCCGGGTGACAGCAGCCACACGTATCTGGGCCCGGAAAATTCTGGGAATGCGCCACTTTGGGAAAATATATCCCTTTTACGCATAATACAAAATGACGCTGTCCGCGGGCAACGACGCGAAATACTTTTGCCAATTTTCTGTTAATGTCTCTCATAAGTCATTGCTTCCTCCAGCCTTTTACAGCCCCAAATGGGCCTTAGCTTACCGAGACGACTGCTGCGTCCTCTACCTTCATCACATGATAACCATTGGTAGAAGGTTGGTGCTTATCTCACTAAATATCCTTTCTATTCGCTGGACAATTTTGGTCAAACCAAATGCTTCGCTATTCGTTAATAAGATGAATTTAAACAGATTCCAAACGTTACTGTCAATGACTCTTTTACTCGAACACCTGCAACTTTGCCTGAGGAGGGGGCATTTCCAACCATAGCTGCATACCAGAAGGGATTATCTTGATTGTCTAGGTTTTGCCGAGTCCTTTCTGTGTCCGGAGAAAGACGTAAATGTTTTCTTAACTTGCCATACTACTACATGTCATCTCTTAAATATTACCAAAATTACACTTTATTAACGCATTTAAACACTATACAATATTAATTCTACATATACGAGTTATTCATTAAAGTTCCTCCACTGAAAGAAAATGCACAACATATTTGCACATAATTACTGAGTTGGTTATTCTAAAATCACAAATATTAATTATTTAAAATACTCTGTAACTGACGGGGAGCCAGGAACAGCTTCAATATTATAGTTTTCAGTTATTATCGTGGCAAAAGAAGAAATGCTTGATTTGTGTACGTTAAATTTAAGCTTAAAAATATATCAGTCTATGTGCTATCACCCTATTCACTCTTACGTGAGCATTTAACATAAATTAATCTTAAATGCAGTGAACTATAAAGTCTGAATAGTACAAGTACTACAATATTTTGAGCCACATCTTAGTGATAATATGATAACTTGAGAGGTCTATACGGTGTAGAAGTCCTCCCATTTACCTTACGCCTCTCTTCGCGCCCGCTCTTTTCTAATAGTGATTAAGATCCAAATTTATTCTTAAGACCACATGGGCGATAGGCACTAATGTTGAACGAGATGCAATTATAAATTGAGAGAGGCTTTTTTTTTTCAAAGGAAGGAAACATTTCAGGTCTAAGTTTAGGCCACTGAGTACTGAGGAAAATCTGGAAAAACTCTCAGCCAGGAAGGACTGTCCTGGCGGGAATAGAACCGCTGACCTCCCACTCCTGTGTGAGATATAAGAGAAAACCTATTTCACACATTTTTTCCGTTTACCTTTTAATTGCTGGCTTATTGAAAACAAAAAATGTCCTTCAGTCATTCAGAGAGAATACCTTTATGCCGTATTTTGCTTCTCATAAATTGGCGAAAAGCCTATAGTTTGCATCTGAGGGGGTGCAGTTTTCTTTGCATTTTTGTACAAGGTAACAAATGTCGATCGCTCTTATCGCTAAACCCTAGAGCACTCTAAAGGAATCTGAAGATTTGCTGCGACATAACAGTGGGGAAGATGGACTCCCCAGTATCTTTTACCCCAGTATTTTGATGCGATGATTTCAGAGCTCCTGCATAGTAAAGGTGCCCTATGACAGCCTTGATTTGTATCTTATTGGTACATGTCACGTCATGGTCTCCAGCATAGTTTATTCTAATCTATTCTATTTTGCGATTAATATAGAATGCTATTTTGTATTATTCAATAAAGAAAAGTTGGTAAGCCACACGGGAGTGCAGGTTGGCGTGGTAAAGGAGCGGGAAACAGAGAAGGAAACATAAATTACCTCTGGTCAAGGTGACCCTTGACACCCTGTTTTGTGTTATATTTAATGATTCTTGTGATTTGTTGAACCTTTTACAAATATTTCAAAATAAATTCGTAACCACGAACAAACACAAACAATTCACGCGTATGATCTCTTTACTACTATTTACAAGAGAAGAATGTTATGTAACTATCGTTTCAGAGCGTGGTTAATGTCCAATGTTCAAACGTTCCCTTACAGCTGAGAAGTCATCGCTTTTGCAAATAGCACCCGCCCTCGCTCTCAGTCAATAACGTGTTCATCTCACTTTAATGAATATTCGTGTTGAATTTACTAACGTGACAGTATTATTTACTTACAAAAACTTTTTCATGTACATTCTAATCTGAAAGGGAAGTACAAAAAACAGGAACTAATTATTGCCTAGTTGTTAATTTCTACGAGTATCTAGGAAAGTAATCTTTTTTGGAATGGTATTTAACGCCCGTTTTCACTACTGAGGCACCACAAGCGGCAGGAAAGTAAACTGCATGAACCGAAAAGGTTCACGTCATTCAATATGCTATTTCTTTGTTTAGTTTTTGCCTCACTCATCGGCCAAATCCACTTCAATGTTCATTTCAGTGTCCCGCAGAAATTGATATCTCATAATACACTCAGCTTCACATTGCGCTAAACTTATTTACAAGGTCTTGATCATTTTTGTTGCTCTCACTCCTCCTATATAGTGTGCTCTCTTAATACCAAAGTCCCTCAATGCATTGAACATTTGAGCCTCAACTCTGCGCTCTTTGTCTTCGTTCATACCACATTGATCGCTTTCCTTCATACTGTACAGAAAAATGTTTTCCTGGAAATACAATCGGAGCTAAACATCGGTAGGTGATGAATATCATATCCAATCGAGTGCTTGCTCTCGTTTAACAGATGACAACAGCACAGATACAGAGGCTACGAGAGTCTGCCATATATGTTCGTGAAAATAATTTTAGCAACAAACTCTGGAACACTGCAACGTGACGGAGGAATGCAAAAAACGAAAATACTGGCCCTGTTTGCTAATGAGGGGAAGAGCAGTGATAATGCTTAAGTTTGCTGGCGGAGGGGAGGGAGCAGGAGGAAGTAGGTAAACTTTTTCACAAAGGTCAGTTCAATTTGAAAAAGGAAGACAACAGGGAAAAGGGATAAATTCACTAATTGGGATGCACCATACGTGTGAAGTGATTGGTAATTTATTTTTGCACTTTTCATTTTATTTTGAATTTATTTGAAATTTAAAAATCATATTTTTTCATTTGTTTAATTAATGTTTGTTCCCATGTGTAGTTTTCCCGTAAGAATTACATATCCACTTGTGCAATAGAACACATTTCTTGGCGTATTGTAAAATGACATATTACTACCACCACTACTACTACTATTACTACTACTACTACTACTACTACTACTACTATTACTACTACTACTACTACTACTACTATTACTACTACTACCATTACTACTACTACTACTACTACTATTACTATTACTACTACTACTACTACTACTACTACTACTACTACTACTACTACTACTAACATTACTACTACTACTACTACCATTACTACTACTACTACTAGTACTGATACTACTGCTACTAGTACTGATACTACTACTACTACTGATACTACTCCTACTATTACTACTACTGCTGCTACTACTACTACTACTACTACCACTACTACTACTACTACCACTACTAGTACTACCATTACTACTACTACTACCACTACTACTACTACTACCACCACTACTACTACTACCACTACTACTACTACCACTAGTACTGATACTACTACTACTACTGATACTACTACTATTACTACTACTATTACTACTACTACTATTACTACTACTATTACTACTACTACTAGTACTGATACTACTACTAGTACTGATACTACTACTACTACTACTACTACTACTGATACTACTACTACTACTACTACTACTGATACTACTACTACTACTACTATTACTACTACTACTACTACTACTACTGATACTACTACTACTATTACTACTAATATTACTACTACTACTATTACTACTACTACTACTACTACTGATACTACTACTACTACTACTACTACTACTAGTACTGATACTACTACTACTACTACTACTACTACTATTACTACTACTACTACTACTACTACTACTGATACTACTACTACTACTGATACTACTACTATTTGTTTGTTCACAGGCGGTTGCTGCTGCTTCTGATGCTGCATACAAGTCACAGAATGCTGAGAACGGTTCTACACAAAATGGATTTTCTTACGACAATATATTTCGTATTATAGGGCATCTAGTTAAACAGTATCCGCGCCTACAGAAATTTATGAAGTATTTCTCTAATAAATACAATCCATTATAACAAATTCGTTCATTGCTAAAGACAACTGAAGCCTTAATAAATTACATTGGGTTCTTAAATAACAAGTCAAGGTTATTTTTTTTTAATATCGCTTAATGGCCATTTTTACTACTAAGGCATCACAGGTGGTTGGAACAAGGGTAACTTTCCATTTCTGTAATACCCATACAAGAAAAGCATTTAACTCTGGTGTCTTCCTTTTCTATAGAATGTTATCATAATGGCCTGAGAGCTTATTTGGTAAACTATTCTCAGATTTTTTGCAAATATTCTGTTAAAAATATTAGTTGATTTTACGATTTTCTAAAAAATCTTTGTATTAATGCACAAAACATATATACATGATGTATATTTCTTTTCATATATAATAACTACTGTTCAAGTTGACAATAAAAACAAGTAAATGTAATTCACATATTTTTATTTTGAAACAATTAACATAATCCTTCATTTCCTTTGATTAAAACATTCTCTTAGGGCTCATTAAATATGCACAATTAACTGCAATTAAATTCAAGAATTGGCTCCTTGAAATGGCATACACAGCTCTAGAATATACGAGGAAGGCACTGCGCATTTCTGGATGCCAGCTCATGTATTCAACTTAAAAGGTATTGAACAAATGTGTATGGCGTGAAGGTGTTCCTGGCTTTCCGACAATTACAGAGTTATTTAAATAATTAATATTTGTAATTTTGGAATCAGCAACTCTGTAATTAGGTGTAAGTATGATGTGCATTTTCTTTCAGTGGAGGAACTTTAATGACATATGTACAAACAATATTTTATGGTGTTTAATGGCATTCATAAAGGGTAATTTTTTTTAAATATTTAAGGAATAAAATGTAACCACGTAAGGGAAAGCTCTCAGCTCGCTCCGAACCATAGATAACTCTCTGATATCCATGGCTCACAGCAATGTTAACCGTTGGTCCCTAAACTTCAGTGACCTCTACCGAGTGGGGGAAGGTATATGATGCTCGTACTAGCGCCTCTAGCGGTCAACAAGCAAACCATTTACTGGCCGGTAACGTTGTCCCATTGGTCTCGTATTTTTATATTGCTTATAGTAATGAAATCATGTTATAACGGTTTCTCATAAGTGGGGCATAACTTTAACATTTAAAGGCCCCATTTTTGAGAAATTGTGATAACATGATTTCATTACTATAAACAAATTTCTTTTGCAGATTGCAAAAATGCAATATAAATACTTAAATTATTGCTACCAACACTACCTGAAACAGAGAAGAATTTACTATAACTACTTAAATTATTGCTACCAACACCACCTGAAACAGAGAAGAATTTACTGTAATTACTTAAATTATTGCTACCAACACCACCTGAAACAGAGAAGAATTTACTGTAATTACTTAAATTATTGCTACCAACACCACCTTAAACAGAGAAGAATTTACTGTAATTACTTAAATTATTGCTACCAACACCACCTGAAACAGAGAAGAATTTACTGTAATTAATTAAATTATTTCTACCAACACCACCTGAAACAGAGAAGAATTTACTATAATTACTTAAATATTATGAAATTATTGCTTCTACCAACACCACTTGAAACAGAGAAGAATTTGCTCTAATTACTTAATTTATTGCTACCAATACCACCTGAAACAGAGAAGAATTTACTGTAATTATTTAAATTATTGCTACCAACACCACCTGAAACAGAGAAGAATTTACTGTAATTACTTAAATTATTGCTACCAACACTACCTGAAACAGAGAAGAATTTACTGTAATTACTTAAATTATTGCTACCAACACCGCCTGAAACAGAGAAGAATTTACTGTAATTACTTAAATTATTGCTACCAACACCACCTGAAACAGAGAAGAATTTACTGTAATTACTTAAATTATTGCTACCAACACCACCTGAAACAGAGAAGAATTTACTGTAATTACTTAAATTATTGCTACCAACACCACCTGAAACAGAGAAGAATTTACTGTAATTACTTAAATTATTTCTACCAAAAACACCTGAAACAGAGAAGAATTTACTGTAATTAATTAAATTATTGCTACCAACACCACCTGAAACAGAGAAGAATTTACTGTAATTACTTAAATTATTGCTACCAACACCACCTGAAACGGAGAACAATGTACTGTAATTTCTGAAATATTTTGAAATTATTGCTTCTACCAACACCACCTGAAACAGAGAAGAATTTACTGTGATTAATTAAATTATTGCTACCAACACCACCTGAAACAGAGAAGAATTTACTGTAATTACTTAAATTATTTCTACCAAAAACACCTGAAACAGAGAAGAATTTACTGTAATTAATTAAATTATTGCTACCAACACCACCTGAAACAGAGAAGAATTTACTGTAATTACTTAAATTATTGCTACCAACACCACCTGAAACGGAGAACAATGTACTGTAATTTCTGAAATATTTTGAAATTATTGCTTCTACCAACACCACCTGAAACAGAGAAGAATTTACTGTGATTAATTAAATTATTGCTACCAACACCACCTGAAACAGAGAAGAATTTACTGTAATTACTTAAATTATTGCTACCAACACCACCTGAAACAGAGAAGAATTTACTGTAATTATTTAAATTATTGCTACCAGCACCACCTGAAACAGAGAAGAATTTACTGTAATTACTTAAATTATTTCTACCAAAAACACCTGAAACAGAGAAGAATTTACTGTAATTAATTAAATGATTGCTACCAACACCACCTGAAACAGAGAAGAATTTACTATAATTACTTAAATATTATGAAATTATTGCTTCTACCAACACCACTTGAAACAGAGAAGAATTTGCTCTAATTACTTAATTTATTGCTACCAATACCACCTGAAACAGAGAAGAATTTACTGTAATTATTTAAATTATTGCTACCAACACTACCTGAAACAGAGAAGAATTTACTGTAATTACTTAAATTATTGCTACCAACACCGCCTGAAACAGAGAAGAATTTACTGTAATTACTTAAATTATTGCTACCAACACCACCTGAAACAGAGAAGAATTTACTGTAATTACTTAAATTATTGCTACCAACACCACCTGAAACAGAGAAGAATTTACTGTAATTACTTAAATTATTGCTACCAACACCACCTGAAACAGAGAAGAATTTACTGTAATTACTTAAATTATTTCTACCAAAAACACCTGAAACAGAGAAGAATTTACTGTAATTAATTAAATTATTGCTACCAACACCACCTGAAACAGAGAAGAATTTACTGTAATTACTTAAATTATTGCTACCAACACCACCTGAAACGGAGAACAATGTACTGTAATTTCTGAAATATTTTGAAATTATTGCTTCTACCAACACCACCTGAAACAGAGAAGAATTTACTGTGATTAATTAAATTATTGCTACCAACACCACCTGAAACAGAGAAGAATTTACTGTAATTACTTAAATTGTTGCTACCAACACCACCTGAAACAGAGAAGAATTTACTGTAATTATTTAAATTATTGCTACCAGCACCACCTGAAACAGAGAAGAATTTACTGTAATTACTTAAATTATTTCTACCAAAAACACCTGAAACAGAGAAGAATTTACTGTAATTAATTAAATGATTGCTACCAACACCACCTGAAACAGAGAAGAATTTACTATAATTACTTAAATATTATGAAATTATTGCTTCTACCAACACCACTTGAAACAGAGAAGAATTTGCTCTAATTACTTAATTTATTGCTACATCACGTGAAACAGAGAAGAATTTACTGTAATTTTTAAACTATTATGAAATTATTGCTACCAACACCAACTGAAACGGAGAACAATGTACTGTAATTTCTGAAATATTATGACATTATTGCTTCTACCAACACCACCTGAAATAGAGAAGAATGTCTGTAATTACTTAAATTATTGCTACCAGCACCACCTGAAACAGAGAACAATGTACTGTAATTTCTGAAATATTTTGAAATTATTGCTTCTACCAACACCACCTGAAACAGAGAAGAATTTACCAACACCACCTGAAACAGAGAAGAATTTACTGTAATTACTTAAATTACTGCTACCAACACCGCCTAAAACAAGAGAAGAATTGAGTATTCAATGGTGTTTCAAAATTTTCAATTTTCTTCGTGATGCCTCTTCCCTAAGGGCTGCCTGGGATTGACGATTCTTCAACCTACAAAAGTGACTTTGGAAAAAAATTGAAAGAAATTCATGCTTGCTACACTGACACCATGAGTATGAACGCTGCTGCTGTACTGTAAAGATGACTCCCCACATCATTTGAATGACTCATACTTGGTAACAAATTTTTTGATACAGAAACAGCAAGTTCTACATCATGAGAACATTCCCTCGATAGATATCTCAATCTCCCTTCCGGATCTCTTGCGCCTATGATATCAGCTCCTTCCCTGGCTTCAGGTGATGTCAGCATACTGCTGCAATCTGCACAATGCCTGTTAGATAATAAGCATTTAACAAAATAACCACTCACATAATGAGCGGACTGGCCTTCCAGAAATCCTAAAACACTCACAGAAACATCATTATTCAAAACATCAGAAGAACTGCTTGGCACCAAATCATCAATGTCATCTCTAATAAAATTATCTAATCGAGAGAGTATAAATACAATACTTGGTTTTATACTATCACCTTCATCTACATTCTAATACAATTAAACAAATACAATATTTCCACATTGAGTGCATCAGCCCCATAGTCCCCGGTTCATCAGCAGCTACCTACTGGAATCCCAGGAGACCAAGTTTCGAAGAATCCAAGGTCCTAAATATTCTTTTTTGCATTACTTTACCAAAACCATCATATTTTTAATTAGCTACAGCATGAAGCAGCGGTTTTAATCCGGAGGGTTTAATATTTACGGGATTTAATTTATGGGCTGTTTTTAAACAAGCTGAATAATTAATTAGATGATTAGATGATAACCGTTTTGCGTTGCCTCGGCTCTTGAAGTCTGGAGTTCGATGTTTCCTACTTCTCTGGTTCCAAGGTTGAGGATACGAATCTCAGAGGAATATGGACTGTTTTTAATGACTTGATGTCATTAGGGAAGGAAAGGGTTTTTCACTGGAATAATGCACTTTTGGGCTTAAGTTGAAGTTTTAATTTTTTGGACAATTGAAGTTTTAGGAAATGCGGGCGTCCGTTGCGTGATGATAATTCTGGTAATATATTTACTGTATAATTTACCCTCAGGTTAAAATTCATGGTTTTCACTCCAAGATCTATAAACAAAATGTACGAACTTTGATTTTAACTTTGATTCTTCTGTTTTACCTTATACCTTGTTATATCATATCATAAATCCTTCAATTGTAAAATAAATTAAATGTTAAACATGACCCCAAATTGTATCATTCTAGTGAAGAAATACTTCAAGCATTATAATTTACATTAAGTACACTGAACATATGGATATTAGTATTCATAGTGGCCAGTTTTACGGCTTCAGTCACGTGTGCTGGAGCATTCACGTCGCCTTGACTCCTTTCAGGCCGAATATTCTCAATATTAGAGCGCCTGCTTAATGCAGGAAATTAATTGCCCTCACTGTTTCGTGTCTCACTTAATTCTAACACTTTCCTATTAGGCTGGCTGCGGTTAACATCAGAAGCTTGCACTATAAGTTTTACTGCTCTTAGTTCTTTAGTCATTTGGTGTTCCAAATCAACATATTTCCAATTAACTCTAGCATGCTCTTCCTTGACCTCCGCAGCCACCTTTAACAGATAACGTATCAAATTCTTCCCTAACTTTCTCCCCCACTACCTTATTATTAACCTGATCAATCTCATTTCTGACTTTGGTAACATGTTGTCTAACATTAGTGATCTCTCCTTCCCATCCTTCTTGAGTTGAGTTGGGTTCCTAAATCTAACTGCATTTTCTTAAGTTCTAATATCTTTGTTTCTATTTTCTCAGCAAATTTACTCCGAGATTCTTCGATTTTTCTCTCATATCTTTCACTATTCTCTTTTAATTTTTCCCTATTCTCCTTTAACCCCTGCTCAATTTTTTCACATAAGTTCCTTTTTAGTTCCTGTTTAGGTAATTCTCTATCTTGTTTTAATTTGTGCTCAATTTTTTCAAATTTCCCTGCGGGCTGCAGGCGGAATATAGAAGCTTGACTCGGCTAATGGCTGCGAAATCTAATTGGGCAGGCTCGCCGTTTGATGTGGCCGACGCAGGACTGAAGGCTGAAGAAGACCAGTTGCTCGGGGATCCCGACTATTTCCTGGTGTTTTTCCTCATGCGTGAATGATGGCTTCCCGAATAGCTGTCCCTTGCTCCACGTTGATGTTGTAAGCTCTGCCCTTACCTCGACGCGTCGTCCGACTATCTTGGCTGCTGGCCGCTGCACTCTTCCTACCTGATCTTGGACTGCTACTGCTTCCTCGATCCCTTCTGGAATGTCTTCTTCCCTGCTTTCGCTTGCCACACATTGGGTGTCATTTTGTTATTAGTGTTTAACGCCCGTTTTTACTACTGAGGCACCACAGGCGGTGGACACTGGTGATACATGAGATGAAATTATATACTCGCAAAGGATTTTTTTATGAAGGAAACGTTCAGGGTACCTCCCCGGCTTTTGCCATTAATGAGGACAGAAAAATCTGGAAAAAACCCTCAATCAGGAAGGACGGTCCTGGCGGTATTCGAACCCCAGATCTCCCGCTCACAAGTCCGTGCCTTAACCATCTCGGCCACCCGTGGCGGTCGGCACCAATTTGTGGTGGTAATGAATAGGAGTTTGTATTGGGGAAAAGATTGATTTTGATTAAATTGGGGTGTGATGTAATCTGATGTTGACTGGTGCTGGAGAATGTCGACTGCCTTGGCTTCGATACTGCGCTGCACACCTTCTTCTGCCGCTATCGAAGAGATTTTCTTCTCAGGGTAGCTGTAATTGTTTTTAAGACTTTTCTGGAAAGTTTTCAGGGGCGGAAGAAGATACGGGTTAAGGCTTCACTAAATAGCAATAATATTCACACTACACTACGATATTTATTTGTCATTTTTCGTTCGCGACACTTCTGTTGCAAAGAGCTGTGACATTTTGAAATAGTTCCTAACGACGTATACCACAAGTTCTCTCGTTGTTAATGTATGTAATGCACCTAGACTATGGAGTGATTATTGTCCGTTGCCTCACACCAAAAAGTATTATTTATGAGATGTGTTTAACTACAGTTTTCCTACCAATAGCTGTTCTCTAGTCGTCCAAAGCGAACTCTGCTCTTTCGTCTTTCATAAAGCGAGCTGCTCTCACTCGTTTTCCAAAGCAAACTGCCCTCTAAATGCCTACAAAAATGCTTTTAATAATTTTTCTATACGTTTTTCCGCGAGAATTCAAAAATTGGAACATTGTAGACGCGTTATAAGCTTTACTTCCTAACTGGCTTAATATCTTTAGGATAGAGTTTTTTCGAAGAAATATTTTAAAACTCGGATGCTCATGTGCTATGCATGCTTCATTCTTTAGTAAATTAGGGGCATATTATTCCATAAATAAGTCGAATACACTATGATAACTGTTTATTAATTAAGGGGGATTAAATCTGGATATCAATTACTTAATTATGCTGAAGTTAAATATGATCTCCCGTTACACAGTTCCAGATTGAAAGAGCCAAAGCCAACTGACAGAGAGTTCATCCTCCTTGACACCAGACATCCAACATATATTCCTTAATTGGGCACATTCCACTGCTGCACACCGCATCTCACTTAATTACGTTGCCTGGCATTTTCATATTTACAACAAGACTTTATGATGATGGAAACGAAATCGGAGAGCGGAATATTCCTAGAAAGTAAATTTCATTCCACCGTAATCTTAAGCGACCAGAGGAAAGAAGAAGAAGAAGAAGAAGAAGAAGAAGAAGAAGAAGAAGAAGAAGAAGAGCAATAACATGGGGAGGGGCGATCCAAAGAATTGTTTACCTGAACTTCTTCAATACTGTGGACTTGATCTCATATGCCTGTCATTTTCTGTTTGAAAGAACTGAGAGTTTGCAGCTCAGTCTTTTGTATTGTACCACAATACTTTGAAATAAAGATTCGTTACGGATCACATTACTGTGATGTTGTATACGTTTCTCGTTTCATTTGTTAGCGGAAGGCCTATACTTTCAATCTTTGCAAGTTCCTCACACAGTAATTGAAATTAATAGGCATCGGAGTATTGCTAAATATATTAACTTCGATAAAACTAAGAATATTGGTGACTTACAAGTAAATAATTGGGTTTGGTTAGCTGTGCGCACTAATTGACGAAACAGGTGAACAGAGGAATTGTGAAAGAAGTAGGTTTACACCCCTTTATGAAATTGTAAAATTATCATTGAAACTATTACAAATCACACTTGATACTGTGTGAGTGTCTAGTTTCATGGCTAACTCAACAACAAGTAAACCAATATATTAATTAGTTAGTTAATTAATTAATAAAATAAAAAAGTTTCATTACCCTAAGCATAGTGTTACCTCTGAATGAATGGTTACTTCAGCATTTAACAAATTTACACGCAAGTATCCATGCAGAATGATTTTCGTTTTCCATATATTAATTAACCGAAAGATTGTAAAAAATTAACTAGATGCTATAATTGGATGATCCATTCAACTACGACAGAGGTTGGAAAAGCCGGGCTATACAGTAGGCTTGCTGCCCTCATCTCTTCAAATCTAAGTGGGGAGAGCAACCCAGATTCGTCATAACATTCATCGATCAATAACGCACTTAAATCCTTAGCTGCTGTGTTTTGCGGGCAGAGTATCACTTGAATATGACTCTGCTTGCCACCCATGGTCTATGGGATAATTTTATTTAGAATATTCCTCACTCTCAAATCACATTGAGGAGCAGCGCCATTTTGCTGAACAGTACTAATTACCATGATGCAACCGCAATTAAGGAATAACAAGGCGCCCAAGCATATCAAGGTAAGGCTATCGCAACTGAGATAACTTTGTTAATTTAAAAACATATCTCAGAAATGTAAGCGGAATGAATGATTTATTTATGGACGCTCTTTAACAGATCAGGTCATCAGCGTCCCATTCAAATCAGGGCGTGAAACGGCCGACAAATTTTGCTCAGAGGCCTCTCTTTCAGGCTTGAGGTTCTTTTTCGTGCCGTAAATGTACGACACGGGACCCACGGCTTTACTTCCCTTCCGAAGGAAGCCATACTTAGGATTTTTACGCCCCGAAAAATCCATCGGTCCGGCCGGGTTCGAACCCGCGATCTTGGGTTTAGGAGGCAAGTATGGTAACCACCAGGACCGACGAATTGTAAGTGGCAATCCATATCATCCTCTGATAGATCGTGAGTAGTAGTGGAGACTTATGAATTTTCAAATCCAGACATTTCACCAAACAACTCAAAAATTTGGAGTTAGGCCTAACTCATAAGAAATTGTTTAATTGACATATATGGTATTTGCTTTTCAGTGGTGGTAGTAGTAAGTCGATTCTTCGACCACTCATGGGCACATTATAAATGAATTCAGTTCAGTCAAGTTTATCAGGTATCCGGAAAATTGTCAGTTCAATCGGTGAAGCTGTATCAAATTCTTCAAATAATATTTGTCTAACAAGTATTGTATTCTTTGCCATGCAACATTGCTGATTATTTATTTTTGTTGCTTCTTGGTTATATTTGCAGCCATTTTTCTTAGCTTTCGAATGTTTACCACCACCACAATAAAAACATCAAGACCCCACAATGATTGATCATGACTTGTGTTATTTGCACTGACATGTACTGAACATACAGAATATATCCTCACCGGTCGCACGAGTTTTCTGTCTGATCTCACCGCTTACTCTCCACCCCTTCCTGCCTGCCAGTCCTAGAAACTTCCGAGCAGTCATCGGTCTCTATTCTTTCGCGCAGGTGGTAGGAGCCGACTTTCGAATAAGGCATTTTTATGTGTAAATGTTTTTATAAATACGAATCGTTACGACGCGATCGTGAGAGATTTATTGGGAAACTCCGCGGGCAATTGCCCCTTCTAAATCTAAATTTCACCATCTGGTGAATACATTTGATACTACTAGTTCAGCACAAAAGAAGAAACACACGGAGAAGTCGTAAAGTTTCAACAGAAAGTAAATTAGATCAAACTGGCGCAAATCTTTAACGTTTAACAAAAAAATTAGCACAACACGTTGGGCTTTCCTTATCTTCTGCACATAAAGCAACAGCTTTAAAACTCAAACTTTACAAGTGCACATATGTTATTGTCTACAACAAGGAGGCTGTGTAGCATGTGTGTGTCATTATGAATGGCTGGTTTCATCAGTGATTAAATTGATCCACAGCTTGTGTATGTTCAGACGAGGCGTGATCACTTAATTGGGAATGTAAACACTAACAATACTCCTCTAAAAATCCAATTTGATTACAAGATATCTTTCTTTGTGTAAAACAGTGCAGTTTAGTTTGCGATTAGCCCATTATGACGCATAAGAAGCGAAGTCAAAGTACAAGCACGGCCGGCTGTGGAATGTCCAAATACGGAGAAACAAAACCCCTTGCGAATGGAAAGGATATATTCTAGAAGCCTTGTATTACCAATAATTCAATATCACGGGAAATGAATATTTACATCTGTACCTCTACATTTGCAATTCACTTTTTGAAAAGTTAAATCAATATGTCTCTCATTATGAGCGTATACACAAATATACCATTCCGCCAGCGCAAATAGTAATCTGGTCAGAATGTACACCTTTATTGCAGTGTGTAGAGCAAGTGCGATGATTCAAATTTCAGAAATTGACTGTTGAATATGGCGATATATATAGTGCATTCTGAATGCTAACAATTCTTGGTGCAAGAAGGAAGCAAGCCTACAGAAAAAGTACGCAAATTTCAAAAGTGAAATTCTTATTTAAAGGATTTTCTAATAGTTTTTTGTGAAGGAAAATTACCAGTTACTATAGTGGGCAATATCCAAAATCTAAAAGATTAAAATTCCAAATAAGACAGAAAACTAATTATAAAATCGTATGCATTCAGTTTATAACTATAACTAAAAACTATATGCAAGCATGTGTAATTTATAAAGAAAAATAAAGCAACTCTTTGAACATTAAATTTAAAATAACAAGAAACAGAGAAGGAAGAATAGATAAAACACTTAAACTGTTCACAGATTTCGCTACATATCAAATAACTCGTGTTCAAAGGAAGCAGGTAAGCGAAGGTGGTAAAAACTAAAATTTGAAAGCTCCGGGTTACTATAGTAATAGCTTAAACGAGCAATAAAAGGGAGGGCTAAATATTTATAAAAGTATACGTGGCAACACCCTATCCCTGAGCATATTTTAAGAGTTTTTTTATGTATTATTTTTTTAAACGGACACTGTAACTCTCAGTTCATCAGTATCCAATTCAATTTAGGGCGTGAAAGGCCGGTAAATTTTGCTTAGAGACCTCTTCTTTCAGTCTTGAGGTGCCATAAATGTACGAGAACGGACCCATGGCTTTGCTTTTCTTCCGAAGGAAGCCATACTTAGGATTTTTACGTCCGAAAAAAGCCATCGACCCTGGCCGGTATTGAACCCGATCTTGGGTTTACGAGGCAATTATGGTTACCACTAGACCACCATCATATATCACAATTCTAAAGCTTTCTTTGGTTCTTATATATATTTTACTTGCAATTAACTATGGTAGATACCCTCTGGTTTATATCGGAATATATTGCACAGAAAAGATGAAAATGTAGATTGCTGGTATTCAGGTAGTATGATGACGTTGAGGATGACAATAACTTCGAAAGAACGAGCACAGCCTAATCCATTGATATTTATTCCCTTGTTACGCTTTCACTGTTGAGAGCTTTTTATGTTCAGTGAAAATAATTTTAGGAGTTGAAGTAACATGTTTCTTTAGGTAGCTATGTAGGTGAGATCTTCCACAGCGAGAAAAAGCGAAACATTTTTTTTTTTTACAAATGCGGAAAACGGCGCGTATCAGGATAGAATTTCACACTCTACTTATATTATTAAAAAATACAGACCAGAAAACATCACTCAAAAATAACAGCTAGCGTTTTTAAAAAGTAATTGTGTTTAACTCCTGTTTTACTACTACGCCATCACAGGTGGTGAACACTGGTGATACATGAAATGAATTTATAAACTGGTAAACATTTATTTACTTTAGGAAGAAATTTTGGAATCATCAAGGCATTTACGTTAATAAGGAAACTGCGGACCTAAATTCCGTCTGGACATGTTTCTGAAAGGAATTTTGGAGCTCAGGAGGGGCGCAGTAAACTGCAGAATTACGAGGGTATTCGGGTCTACAGCGGGACTATGGAGTATAAAATCAGAGTAGTGAAGTATTGGCTAGAGAAATTATTAATGAAAATTAAACTTTAACCACATCATGAACAGCTAGAGATGGGAGGGAACATGATATGACCTTCAATTTAAGAAAGATACTGTAAATAACAGAGCTGGACAGTTTGAAGAATAGCATTACGCACTGGAGGTCCGGTCTACATTCCTTCCTCAAAAGTATAAAATGCACATTGAAAACTTACGTGATAGGATATTATTATCCTGAAGTAAAATTCGTAATACCTGCAAAATTGAGAATATAAAGGTCCTATGTAGGCACTTGAGAACTCAGAAAAAATAACTTCTCTGTTCATTAAAATTTTAACAAGATACTAAAAAGTGGGATAAAAGAGGTTATATTACGATGGTTATTCTCTGATTTTTGCAGTAACTATGTGTTAATGTCGTCCTGCGATAACAGATTTAATTTCCCAGTTGGTAAATTGGAGTTAATTTCAAACAACGTTCTTTGGAATGGACTCGAATTAATCGCACCTCAAAGGATTCCGCAAGTCTTAACAGTTTTATAAAAAATGGATTAGCTGTGTAAGGAAAAGTTGCGGAGGAGACCTAAGCAAATCAGGTTACCAGGGTCAAATCTACAGAAATGTTTTCTATTTGCTGCGCTACTGCTTGTATTTAAAGCGCCAGATAGAGAAGTCTAAGCCCCTACAATCTCGTGCTTGTTTTGTAATTGAAAATTTTAAGGGTCATAGGAAGAAAAAGTAGCTGTTTTCGGTAACTGTATATGTATAATTAATACTTGGCAATTTTTTAATTTAGTAAATCTGTATTCGCACAGGAAGAGAAAACGCTGAATTAATAAATACAGGGAATGGGATTACATTTGTGGGTTTAACAAGCTGGTGCACACAGTTTCAACGGTAGCTATACCTGAGGGCTATATTTCCGTCATTAAACGGTTATCGTCAAATTGTTTAGCCAGTATTTCAAGTACAGAATCAATTGTTTCTTGCTACTAAATGTAATTTCCGCTCTGCTTTAAAATGACAAGAGCACATTCCTCGAAAAACAGCTGTTACTATATCAGAGTCTGTTGAAATTATTACTAAAGCCTTCGAGCTGTCATTTTTACTGCTTTTAAATATTCAAACTGCTACTGCTCTCACAAATTGCATTTTACTATACGTTTCGTAAGTTGTTTTATAGGTAATTTAGGTACTGTAATTCTTTATATTACCATTTAGTAAATAACCTACCAGGAGTTTACTTAAAACGCCAAGAAGTCAACTTTACCGCTGTGCTTTTATAACAAGTCTTTTGCATGTGAGTTACGACAAGCATAGGTAACTATAAGAACATTTTAAGTTTCTCACTGTTAGTATCTGAAGGGTTTTGGCGATTGGTGTGGCACAGACTTCATCCTCCCACAGATGAAGAAATGTTGAGAACTTTCAATGATATTTGCGAGGATCTATCGGATCTGGGGGACAGAAACATGGTAATTACCGCCGTCCTGAAATTGTTTCGGAGAGCAGCATTCTGGAAAGAGAAAATGACTCGCCAGAAGTAATGGGGATTTCCATTCTTCAGTCAGACAATCGGTATGAATAGCAAAGAGGTTCCACGAAATACTTAGATTTCTGCACTTTGATATGAAAACTTCAAGATAAGACAGTTTGAAAACAGATAAATATGCAATAATATCAATTTTTCGAAGCAATTCATTGATAATTGTCACTATGCTATGATTCGGGTACAAATATCAATGTAATTGAGCAATTGTTCCCCAGCTGAACACGATTCCTTTATCTGCAATACATGTAGATATTTATACAAAATATCTTTGTAACGGGCTCCCGTATCTTGGCAAAGGTGAACATCGAGCAGCTGATGAAAAGCTTCTCGAGAGCATAGTGAAAATTTAGTATCTCCACATGGCAATAAGGAGCTTGATAGCAAGGTGAAAGCTGAAGCGACTAGTGTGGTAGGTACAAGGTAACGTACTAGAAGGAAAATACCTAATATTATCAAACGATTGAAAATTTTTCTGTGCATGTCAACTCTCTGAAAAAATTTAGACCTCACCTTGGCTGTTTATTTTGGGAAATGAAATAAAACTGTTCTTGATAGTTCAATGTGCCCTGGTGTTGTGATACAGAAAAGTGCAAAATGATTTCCGGAAATAATTAGTTTCTACAACAAAAGAAAGCTTTCAGCCAACTTCAAGGGCCAAATTGAAAGTAAATATTCTGTTCATTCTGGGACAAGTAGATAGCCACATTCAACATTCTTGACTTAGCTGTCATCAATTCATGGAGTGTTTTCAAGAAAAAGGTGCGAAGTAGGAATGCTATCCTAGAACTTGCAGAAGAGTTACACACCGAATGTATGTAAGCTAGAAACCGTACAAGGAGGATGGAGGAAGAAGAGGAATAATAGGAGGATGAAAAAGAACAGGCTTCGAAGAAAAACAAAAAGGATAATCAGAGATAACAGTGCCAAATAAAGAAATGTTCTAACAAGACAAATGCATGTTGCAATGCACAAAAGAACGAACAAAAAAAGTAACTTGATGTTAACGCAAATATGCACTGTAACCATAATATAGTCACATTGTTGTATTTTGTATTTTGATAGTCCTGTCTAAAGATAATGAAAAAATATTTAGAACACGCAAATACACTTTTAACAATATGCCAAAAAAGTTTTTCCTTAGGAATATTATAGCCATTTATTGAGCTACTTTCTTATGTTATTTATTAAATATGTTCTAAAGTGATCTATGTTTTATTTAGTTTAAAACTAGTAGATATTATGTTTAATATGTATTTATTATCAGCTGTCAAAATGACTGTTTCGATAGTTCTAAGTATATAACAGCTTCCGACGGATCTGGTGTTAAGCACATCTGCCTTCTTCAGATTGCTTAACGGGAGCCTGAAAGCCTTATGTTATGCTTAAAATCTCTACTGAAACTTTCAAAGCAATTGGTGCAAGATTTTCATTCAGTATATATATATATAGGGAAACGTAACTTTAATAAAATGTTGGATAAACAAAATTATTTTAAAAATTCACTCAAAACTACAATGCAAAACATAAAGCATATCTGCGCCAGAATCAGGATCTGTTCAGACTGTTTACATTAGAACAGCCAGCAACATAAGCAAACTTTCCTCTAGCTAATAGTAAAATCCAGAACCTTCTAGCTCAATTGGTTCCAAATCTATGTACTTTTGAAAAGAATGGTGTCAAAGACAGGTATTTTCAAATATATTGCTTCCTTCTACAGAAATTCAGTATGGAAGTATAAGCGATGTTACAGCAAGCATATGATGAAGATATTCTGCCATTTCGTTGATTAAAAGAGTTTAAGCAGAGCCATGTCTCAACTTCAAAACAGGCGGTCCAGGTGCTTCAACCACTGCAGTGAACGAAACCATGATTAATACAGTTGCAGTCATTGTTTGGGAAGATCAAGAAATAACTCTAGACCAACTGGCAAATATATTATAGACTTCCCATGGTAGTGAGCTCATCTTTCTGCACGATCCTTTACTCATCAGACACGTCTATGCTGAACAGAAGACGAAGCGAATGGACGTGTGTCTGGCAGCGGAACATTTTTTTATTTGTTTATTTAAGGACGCTCTTTAATATCTCAGGTCATTAGCGTCCCATTCTATTTAGGGTGTGAAACGGCCGACAAATTTTGCTAGGAGACCTCCCTTTCAGGCTTGAGGTTCTTTATCGTGCCGTAAATGTACGACACCGGATCCACGGCTTTACTTTTCTTCCGAAGGAAGCCATACTTAGGATTTTTACGCCCGAAAAAATCCATCGATCCTGGCCGGGTTCGAATCCGCGACCTTGGGTTTAGAAGGCAAGTATGGTTATCACTACACCACCAGGACCGACGCAGCTGAACATGGCGAGACATACTTGGTTAATTACAGGCGATTAGACCTGGCTTCACCATTACGATTCCAAAAGCAAACTTGCGAGTTCAGATTGGAAATCAACTAGTTCTCCTGCAACAAAAAGGTCAAGATTGTTCGGTCAATCGGAAAGGTTATAGTGAGTTCGTTCTTCGACTATCATAGAGCAATATAACGTTCCCCATCAAACAACGGTTAATTACAAAACATTTGAGCATAATGACTGAACATATTCGACGAAAACGCGTTTTAACTGCATCTACCTCTTTGGTGTCTTCATCATTACATAGTACACCCTCTCATTTGCAAGGTTATTGCTCACATTTGGCCAGAAAACACATCAAATATGTTCCCCCTCCATACAGCTCGAACATTTTTCTGTTATGTTCTCTCCCCTCGTCTCAAAAACGAGCGTTTTTATTCAACGGCTGTCGCGAAACAATTTTAAAGATGTCAAAAAATGTTTCCAGTATTTCTTCCAGGACTGGCAGACTCGTTGGGCCAAGTGCATACTACTCAATGGGAGCCACTTGAAAGAAATCATACCACCCTTGAGCCTAGTGTACTTCATTAGTAATAAAAAGTTCATACTCAGTCTTTATTGAGTAGCCTTCGTAGTTTTCTTCCATTACGTACAGTTTTCTTATAATGGAATCAAGTTGACTTCAGATATTTATCGCTAAGAACATCGACATATGCTAGTATAAAATAGCACTCATTTCTTGTTTTATTGCACAGTTTATTGCAAAGTGGTGAATGCCGAGTGAAACTAGGGGTTTGCAAAACTCATTGGTTCATTTCTCAAGTGCGGGCAGCAATCCAAACTCGTCATAATATAACCCACCAATTCTTCGTTGCTGTACTTTGCGAGCATAGTATAACTCAGATTTGTCTAGACGCAGTCACCTCTGCTTTGTTATAAAATAGGGAATGCAGTTCTATGGAACTGAACTACAAAGATTTTCATGCCTCACCAAAAAAGAGTCTCAATGGCACGTTACTGCATAATGGGAATTCATTCCTGTGGCCCATTTAATTTAAATGAAAGAAACATTCGATAATATGAAGACATTGTTGACAAGAATTCCATACACGGAACACGAATGGTAAATTTTAAAGGATATAAGAACGATATTAGGCTAACAACATGGAATATCTTGCTTTCTATGGAATGGGAAAGAAAAGGCATTAGAATGTAGGATTTTGAACGGAACTGAATAAATGCGTGCCTGAAACCAGAAAAATCCCGAATGAATCGCTTATAGGCCCCCAAAAAGCTCTTTCTTCCATCGTTAAACATCAAATTTGACTTGATGAACCATTGTGTAAAGGCTCTTTTTTTCAAGTACATTTGAAACAAATTTCCCTCCACTGCCCGAAAATCCACTGACGAAGCATAAATGGGGGAAGACGCATCTGTTCATATTTTCACCGAAATTTTCCTAGGAAATAAACAAGATCCAAATAAAAAAATTTGTTGATAAAATGTTAACGAAACTTAAACAAGTGAGCTGTAACAAAAAGTAAAATCTCATATCAACTATGTTCTGCAAAATCTTGAAACAATTTGTGAAGATCCAGGTAAATGATTTTACCATAACATCAAGTAGATGCAGAAGGGATAGCAGTGGAGATGGAATAAAATATAATGAATGATTTTTTATTGGTTGTTGAAGGATCTGCAAGAAAGTAAAAAAAGTATAAGTTTAAAAATAAATGGAAAACTTCTTGCTTTCTATTTTGTTTTAAAGTAATGAAGAAATTATCAGAATGGCGTTTTAAAATGCGTTTCTAAAAATGTTATGTATGCTTAAATTAATAAAAAGTCTATGAAACATAATCTTTGACTTTGTGTAAATATTTGATCTAATAATAGATAAAAAGAAATACAAGTTCTAAAATCAGCTTAAAACATATTTAAGAATGGCTATTTTAAAAATACCACCAGAGAAGTAAACTTTAAATAGTGGTATCATTTCTGGTTTGGTATTTGTCCGAAAAATGCTGCAGAGAAGGTTCAGAAATGACATCTTCAATTAAAAATGTGCGGGGTACGAAAATGCATTAGTCTCCCGTTTCGATATCCTGATTACCTTTCGTTATGTAGAGCAATACGCGGTCTCGGATTGTCGTGTAGGAGGAGGGAACGTTTACGATTGACTTTATATTTCTCATAAAGAGTTTCATCTACTCACCTTTGAATACATCCGAGCGGTGATGTGTTCCCTACTCAATGAGCTCATGATTTATGGTATGATTGCTGCAGTTTTATGAGATGCTTGGAGAAAGATTATGTTCGGAAATAGTACACGGAATGGTCTTTGATGAATTTTAGCTGTAAACAAGACTGAATGTCATTTCAAACACCAAGATACTGAAGTGATAAGATAATCTGAGCTGAAAAATATTAGGTTTTTGTGCTTATGTAAACATGCACAGTATTTGTTTTTATTTTTAAAACTAACTGTATTTTATATAAATATTTTGGGCCAATATCCCAAGTGGTCAATAGTTGATAGCTGCTGTTCTGGAGGTACCGGGTTCAATGCCAGATATCTAATTAGGCATTTTCTAAGTACCACCATGGGTCGTTAAGGCACGAATTCTTGAACGCGAGGTTTGGGGTTCGATTTCCGCCAAAACCGTCTTACCTGACATCCCCCAGGTTTTTCAGTCCTTGCATCGGTTATGCCAAAAAGACAAGCTCCCCAACTTCCGTCCATTGTTGTGAGATATACTTTCGAATGGAAGCTTCATTGGTAAGTGGCGTACTGGTCCTTTAAAAACTTCCATGACTTTGAAATCTGAACAGAGAGATCACAGGTTTCCTATCCCAAATTGCTTATATAAATTACTTATATAATCTGTAACAGTTATTATACTGTATGTGTCTTGTAATAACATTTATTGAAAATTATTTTTACATTTACGTTTTGTAATTCATAGAAAAACAGAATTTTAGTTGCACCAATTAGACACATTTATAAATGCATCATCTATAAATAAATATGTTTTCATAATTCTGCATGCTTATTCGTGAATAGTGTGAACGGATGAGTGAATCTCATTTATTCTCTTCATTACCTGATAAATTACGAAAATAACATTTTCTGCACTTTAAAGGTTAGTAGAGATAGAAGTTTACATATATTTACAGCCTTCAGTCACTAATCCTTAAAATTAGCTGAATAATTCATTTTACACCTATGATCAAAGAAATATTAATACGAGGAAGAAGAAGTTTGGTTACATTCTGACGCCTGCTTTTAATTCGGCCAATGTAGTATTTCCTCTTTTATATTTTACATACGTCTCTAATGATGTTAAATTCCTACTATTTTTTGTTTACGACAAACGTACCTCACGATTGTAATGGTTTCGCTAAAGTGAGCGTTTCTTTGCTAAAATTACGCACTAAGGAAAATTAAAAGGCATAGAGGATCCATGGAAAAGCACAAACTTTTCATTTATTCATTTTATTTAATTTTTTGTTAAAAGAAAATAAGGGACAAGAACTACTAAAATAATTATTTGTGAAAATTTTTGAATTTAAATATCATAGGTTGATATAACTTAGTAGAAAATTAAATTGTGTGCTGCACATTAAGTAATTAAATTTTACATAGAATTAGTTTTAAAAATTAACAAGGAATTGCTTAGAAGAAGCTCTTAAAATCTTTTAACATTTCAAATTTTTGCAACATTCCATATAATATGAAATTGTTTCAAAATGAGAGGCAAAGAAAGGTACCTAACTGGCTTGCAAACTATACATTCGCCAAGTGGCAGGAAAAATTACGTAATGCAATTAATCAGATAATACACAAGTATAATAATCTGAATAGATCTGCGATACCAATTTTTATTGCATTATATGTCAGTAACTAACTAAACTACATGTTATAACTTCTCTGAAGAAAACTAACATTGAAACCTACGCATGATTTACATTGAATAGACTAAATAAATCAAAAACCTACAGAAAACCTGGACCACTATAGTGAGCAAGAAGCTACCCTTGAAATTTTAAAGAGAAAACCGAAACCGCCCCATTGCTCCGGGAACTTCTTACCTACGTCCCATCACTGCTAAGGCTCAGAAGAGAAGAGAAGACAGTGTAACACTGTCCTCTAAGGGAAGTACTAATCCTTAAGTGTTTGAAACAAGAAATGTATTCAATATTAAGATCAATTCGAAAGTGACGTCACAATACTCACGCGACAGTACCTAGAGAGTTGAACATTAAATTATCGATCACCGCATTGTTTTCATGCGACAACTGCACACAATATATTCTTATTCCTGACTGAGAAGTATTAGATACTACTCATCCCTGAAGTGTAGATGTATCCTGGATGTAACTAAGGCTGTGTTATCACTGTAGCTGAAGGAGTGAAAAAGAAATTAGGGGGTATATCATCGGTATGATGGTCTAAAACTATCCATCCCAGGAGCCTGTAGAGCAAAGCTGCCCATATAGGCAGAGGAGGAGAGAAAGCGGGTGGGGCAATCAATGAGTGCAAGCTGCTGCAAACATGTGGTGGTTAGTTTATAACCGGCGGCAAACGAGGAAAGACTGCTCTGACGGTCATTTATTGTTATTAAATGACAGACATACCCCAAATTAATTGTTCCAGCCTGGACCTCCAGAATTGTCATCCTAAAGAACTCCCAATACATTTCCTTCTTAATGCCTCTAACGAAAATTCATGTGCAAATGTCAAGGACAATATGGACTCTTCTTGCCCGTACTTTCCAAGAAAGGCGTTCCATCGCTCTTATTCGACTGTTTTAGTACATCCGCATATTGTTGATATTTCAAATCCGCCACTCCTGAGCATAATTTCTTTTTATTTTTATCCTACGTGCAAATAAACTGTCATATAAACTCTATTTTGTACGACGATCTCCTGAGAACAGCTTTGCGATTTGACATCTTAACACCATTTGGATTACAATAGAAATGATCCCCTCTCTGCAGTCGAGTTGCTCTCCATGCGATTCCTATGAGCTCATAGATCTATTCGTCGCACGCGACTAAATGCGCAGTAAATTTGTTTTCATTTCTATTGCTGTACAGACTCCTGAAACGGATTATACACTGCGGGGATGCTGCATAAATTGTTGCCGCTTATGTATTTCAGTTCTTTTTAATTACTGTTTGGTAGCTTGCCTCGAATATTTTACAAATTGTTTAAAAAGGAAACTAACTTATAATACCTAACGTTCATATTTGATTTTAAACAAGTTAAATAGGCCTTCCTAGATACGGATAACAGCCATTGGGACCAGTGACAACAGGCATTACACTTATGGCCAACACTAAACTCCGGCTACCTCTGCCCCTAGGTTAGATTTTTACAATAGAAATCCTCAAGAATTCATTTGGATAGCACGTTGAGTACACCTGGGCTGGTCTAGACATGGCAGTGTGAATAAAATAAAAATACCAAAGTTGTTGTCAAGAATCGTTTCTTTGAACCTCCCAGACGCATTACACCCTAAGCTAAACCGGCGACTTTACTTTGAATTAATACTAAAATACTGAATGAAGAAATGAAAGTTTATTTTTTAGAATTGCGTATTTATTTACTGACTAAGACCGTTTCTCTCCTAATTTCTCGAACTATACAATTAGAATGTATCTAAGTTCTCAAATGGATAAAATGTTTGTAAAAGTGTCTATATGAAGTACAAACTTAATATTCATTGTTGTGTTGCACTGCTCATTGCGCTTTGAGCTGGTGCAGCTATACAAATTGGAAGGGGACTCAGTGCCATATATAAAGCTTAGCGAAGGGAACAAAAATGTGTAAATATCGTTTTCTCTATCTCTATTAATTTTCGATAAAAAATGTTCTATCTTGATACTAATAGCAACGCTGCTTCCTAAATGTTCTGCATGGTTAACTTATAATTATAGATACTGAGATAATGAATTTGTTTGCTTAACCTAAACAAGTAGTAACTAGTACTGCTCGCTGTAATTTTTGTTATAAATGCTATGACTACAGTATTACGCTCAGTGATGCAAAATATAATTCTGTGAATCCAAATTATACACATAATAATTGTCAATTGACTTTACGACAAAAGCTTAACGTTATGAAAAACATAGCAAAGTTTCATTGTTATATTCGTAATTTATGAATCCCGACGCTTTAACATTCTATAGCAGAAAAAGTATAATGAAGATATTATTTATTTATTTATTTATTTATTTATTGATAAACGATGTCAGCAGCCAAAAAGCATTAGAAATTTTTGTTACATTTATAGTATGGAATCACCTCATGGTGAATTTCCTTCCACCTTGTGTAACGAGTTTGTTACTTCTATAAAACCTACACCAAGCAACACTATCCTTTTGCAAATTAGCTTTGGCATAGCATACACAAGGTCATTTTTATATAAAATCCATAGGAAACACTGTGCTACGCTACATATTAGGTATATGTGCACAAAATTATAAATTAATGTATAATTTGTTTTTACTTACGTTCAGTCACATTCACTTGTAAATGGAACACCTACCTGTAACAAAATAAACATAGCATTAATAGACAGGAACACCGTATTTTCCTCCCTTATCATAATTCAAAGATGATACACTCACTAGCTCAGAGAAGCCATCAGTACAAGCAATTCTCGAGATAGCCACAGAAGTTCATTGCTGCATATCGGGTACAATATGTTTCCTCCAAAGTGGCTAACAAAAATACTTTTGAATGTTCTTTGCTCTCGGAAGAGACGGGATTTTATTTGTTTGCTCGTTTTTCTTCTGTATATTATTACTCCGCTACACATTTTAAGCTCGTAAGCGTTTGTTTTAACATTTATTAGTGTACTGCATGTTTTAAAAACAGGGAACGCATGCAGAATGCGTCTTTGTATTACATCTTAATCATTATTATAATCAATAGCATGTTTAATTATTTTTTGCTATTAGTGATAAACATGAAATGTAACTGAGAGTTGCTCCAACAAGTATATACAGGTATTATCATAAATGTGAGTCATCAATGGCGGTAGATTTATCTCTTTGTAAAAATTAGCTGTTTCTGCGAAAAACGAAAAATTGTGTTTTTAAAGTTATTTTAAGTATGTGGGTTCGTGTAGCATTTTTGACCCTAAGAATGTAGTTGCAATTCAGAATTCAATAAAAATATGTGTTGATGGGGGATCGTTAAGGCCTACCTTCACAATGTTAAAAATGTCCGCATTTATGTGACTTTTTCTCAATAAATATTGGGTGTAGGAAATCGAAAGTTAACCTACTATTTGTAGTTATGGTAAAACTTTAATTGAAGCTTTTTTAGAAATAACACTTACACATTTTAAGATATAACTTGTCTGCATTTCAAATTTGGAAAGCCTGAATCCATTTTTTTTTTTTTTATTTTTGATGACAATCGCATTACAAAAGCACCACATACATGCAGAGAACATGTAAAAGTTCATTTTTCTACAAATTGTGGGAGTTGAAAAAAGTAGCATAAATGTTAAAATTGAAGTTTTCGGGAAAGGGCTCTCAAAGGGGAAAACAGACCTAATCATACCTTAATGCATATGTTGGATCTTCTTGCTGATATAAACCCACCAGCTTCCTCTTTGTCCTGTGGATGGATTGCCTGGCCATTTTGGTTCATTTTTCTATCATCCTTTCTGATCGGCTGGTCCTTATTTAGTTAACGGTTTTCATTGCACAGATGCAATTAGAACCAAGTTTCATTTCCAACAATTTCATTACTTGGCACTTAACAATGTTTCCCATAGAAAGATGCTGCTGCCTCATAAACTACAAAATGTAATGTGACCATCTCAATAAATAAATATTTTGAAAGGCGAGTCCACAGTACATTATGATTTCTTAGGATTCGGTGTTGAACCATGAAGACACTCATTGTAGATGTTCTGGCTGAGCTAAATCTCTGAATACTGGTTTCATCTCATCCGTGCAAGCAGAAGGAAAATACTCTCAATGATGATACTTTTTATCTTCCTTTGCTTTCAAATATTTGCACCAGAATGCATAATAAAGATCATGATGAGGTTGTTCATCAGATGAAAGCAGGGGAAAAGCCCTTTCATACTTTGAAGTTCTGCAATATTTCTCCTAATTGCCAGTTCATAATAAGTTTGAATTTTCAGAATGTCTATCAGTAAATCACTTTGTTACCATCATTTAAAATTTCATTTTAAATTTTTCAGCTTTATTTCCATTTTCTTCTGCACGTGTCCCATATATTCTAACTTTTCAATATTTACACTTTTCCCATAAGGCTGTTCATTCACAATTGTTTTGTATAATTTTGTGTCCCCGCCTCCTAAATAGCCAGCATACCTTACATTGTATTGTGCCAATGAATGCTTAAAAATATCCATAGTACTTTCAACTTCCATACTTCCATTTACTCCATGGTAATTGGCAATGCAGTTATTTTCATGGAATTGTTTTAGCGTATTATTGCACACATAAAAATTACTCTTTATAGCAAGGTCTGCAATCTTAATCAAGAACATTTATATATTTGAAAAGTCTGCCGAAGGCTTAGGAAGGTTCATAATTTCACAGAAAAATAGCTCTTAGACAATATACTAAAATATACATAGCGGCATGTAGTATGAGGTTCTGTCTGGTTTATTGAATACTTTTGTCTCCGAATTAATAAAAAGATGCTTACTACCACATATATTTAAAAAATGAACGGATTTTTCTTTACACATATTGTAGCAGAAAACTGACAAGCTTTACAGCAAATAAATCTACTTAGTGCTGATTATAATAATATACATTTATTTCATAATGAAAACCAACAAGTTCATTTGATTTCATTAGTTTGTTATAAGTTATAAGTTATAAGTTATAAGTTATAAGTTCATGTTACAAGTTCATTATATTGTTATGCAAAGGTTTCTGTTTCTGTTTTTTTTTTTTTTTTTGTTTTTTGTTTTTTATTGGATGGGAATAAGTTCAGAAGCTTAGTTTTTATGTATGTTAAGTGAAACATTCTGATATGTTGAGTTAACAGGTTTTGGCGTAACTTACGTTTTATTTTCTATTCTTAAACAACTTTTTGCTTATTGGTATGTTATTATTTACAATATTATTTACAAACTAACACAAAAACAAGAGCTAGCACACCCCACACAAAAATAAGCAAATTAACACTTGTACTATGTGCTCGATTCATGAAGAAAAAAAATGTTAAACGTTGAGCAAGGCTACTCAGTGGTATTTAAATAAAAAGATAACAAATTCCCCCTGAACACTGAAATTTTCAATCAAAAATATCTAATAGAAGGTTATAGGTGTCTAAATTTGTCGACATTTTTGTCGGTTCACTGTTATTTCGACGGATACAGCATATCTCTGCAAATAAAAGTTGCATACATCAAGTGCTATATATAATCTTAATCGCGAAAATCCAAGGAAGAAGAATTAATAAAAATTTTTTTGAAAACGCTTAAATTTTTTGATTAATGAACCTCCTTAATGCTTAACAAACTACACGTTCTGCTGATGAAGATGAATGCAATATTGGTGTATTATCATTAGAATGTGTTTATGAGCCAACGAAATAACCTTCGAAGGTAAGGGTGAATAATTTTGATAAACTCTAAAGTAATATTCGGTAAACTGCTAGAGTGTGAGAATGTTAGTGAGCAATATCATTTGCTTTTATGTTGTGTAATTATGAAATTAACTAGAAGTGTATTCTATGATAATGACAAGTATCAGATAGACGTAATTGATGTTTTAGAAGCATTGAATGCAAAAGGCGATTTTTTGGGTATAAGTATAAAGTCCTTGGTTTACTATTTTCAGAACCAGATAGTGAATGGTTTTTACAAAATACTATGTTTTATACTATATTTCATTAATAGGAAAATGAAAGGCCTATCCTTGTAATATTAACTTTACCAATTTCAGTTCCCTTTATCTGAAGGACTATTAAAACTAATGAAATGAAACTTTTACAGAATACAGATGAATATAATTGAAATTAACTTATCTATTTTCGCTGTTATACCGTGACTCTGAAGAAAACTATAAATTATTTTTGACTGTTTGCTTTTATTCCATTTTTTTCATTTTATATTTTTACATTGTCACAATTAGCCCTGGCTCTACCATAATAGATTTACATTATCACTATAATATCATGAATAAGTAGTAAACATTTCAAAGTGATAGCTTATACAGATGCTTAAAAATGGGAAACATGCAAAAGATGTAATTTTTAAGAACTGTAGCCATTAAAATATTTTTAAAGAAAAACTAGATTTTTGAGGGAAACATCAACTACAGCTCTCCAACATTGTAAAATAACAAGTAATAATGTCATGGAAACAAAGCTGCCAATTTATGAAATATAACCTATTCAACAAAAACCACCGCCAGCTATAGCAAATAGTTCCTGAAATGTAATATATAATGTTCTGGAAAAGTGCTAGCGAAATCCCTCTCCAAAATGCTTCTGCAGTGACATAGTTAAAAAATTATTAAAATATTTATAACCAAGAAATATTGACGATGCAACAGGATTGAGGAATCTGTTTCATCAATATGAGATAACATTTAAATTGCTGAACTTGGCCTGCCTGGTTTATCATTTGGCTGCAGCTTCTGCGCAGTTTCATGTTATATGCTTTAAGTCACAATCTTTTATGGACAATATCTTAAACAGTGAACTTTGGAATACCCAGATCTGAACTGCCTCATCGACTTGATTTCTGAGGGCTGCGATGAAATGCTCACCTAACATCAACTTTAATGCAGTCACTGTTCCCCCTCTTTCCTTTTTTTTTTTTAACACAGAACCCGTTTCTAACAGCTGATTGTGCCATTTCACAATGGTATGACATATTCTCTCTTTGCACTGCAATTAGGAACTTTAATTCCGCCAAATCAACAACAGCATTTCACTTTTTGCTGAACTGTGAATTTCGCCATATTAACTCTGTGTTGTCATATTACACGAAGTAACACTAGCGTCATAATTTTCATTGTTACAAAACTTGGAGAGTTTCCACACAAGATAAGAGGAAATCATATTTCTAACTTAATGTGTGAGTTATTTACATTTCTTATTGTTAGTGATTCTACCTGACACATTATATTTTATTAATTTATTTCTGAAATACATTCGACAGAGTGTTACGAGCTAAGTTGTGGTACTTTATGACAAAAAGAGCCATTCCTGAATATTTGAGAGCCATTCCGAATATTTTATACGCATAATTAAAAGGCCTTAATTTTAGGACTAGCATTACCATTAACAAAGGAGGAATACTACGTAGAGGTATATTAAGGACAAACCAAGGGGTTGAACAAGGATGTACCTTGTCATCTGTACTTTTGACGATGTCAGTCGGCAATGACAAGATAGTTTAACTAAACATTTTAAAGTAGGAAATATCAGACTCAATACTGTTTTATTTGCAGACTATCAATCAATGTTTAGGGAGACGAAAGACCCAACTGCAAATTGCAGTCAACAAATTAAATGAAAGGTTTTCCCAATATAAGATGAAACTTAATACTACAAAAACTGTTCAGGTGCAAAATTATTATAAATGGCCGGTTACACAGATGTGCAAAATTGAGGAAATTGAGAATTGTTTGTGAAATTTGCTCTCAATTTTATGTAATTTGGTCCTGAATTGAAATAAAAGCAATATTTTCTCCATTATGTAAGGTGTTTTCAGAGAGTTAATTTGAAAATATGGGGAACGAGTATCTTAACTCATTATTATGATCAAAACATGCACTTTGAAAAGAAAATTAAAAATAGCATCATAAGCACCTTTTAAAACAGAAAATCAATCCCAATGTTTACTTACATTTACAGATTCAGATAAAGACTTTTTTGTTTTTTTATCTAAAACTACCTCTGCTACCTCTTCTATTGAAGTAGCTTTCTCAGTCCTCTACGCAACATCCAAAAATAGTTCATAATCATGTTGACGTTCGTCCTACCCTGGTATGTGCGTTCTATTTCTTTGGCATCTTGATGGAATCTCTAGCTCTATTCTTCGCTAAGAACACCAAGTTTTCGGAAAAGAATTCAAATAATAATGCAGAAAATCTACTCTCAGAATGATTGAACAGATTGAACAGCACAAATCCTTGAATTTCATCAACATATTTTCCACTATACACATGAAATATGGTACTTGTAGTTTCCAAGAAAATATCGTGGAACTTTTCATGATGCTCTCCAAGCTTCTTTTTGAACAGTTTCCATTTTTTCCGAATATTTTATCTTAAAAGAGTTACCAAATATCTCGACTCACAAAAATACCTTCTTTCACTTTTGCTTACAAGAATCTTGTAATTTACTGCGCAAGTTACTTTAAAAACACTCTCTTTCGTGTGGCAAGTCCTTCACAAACTGTTTCATTAGTTCAAGCTTTATATGGAGTGGTGGAAGGAGAACTTTTCTCCGATCAACCAAACGTTGTAGCAATATATTTCTGCTCCTAGGTTCTAAATTTATCCTAGGCGGTCACTCTCTTTTACTCTAGTGTTGACTGCTATCTCTACTGTCCCATAAATACATGAAACAGAGGAATTTAGTGTAACCTCCCTGTTGTCCAAGAAACATGGTAATTACTTTTAAATTGCCACATATCGTCCAAACATGATCATTGTATTTCAGTTTGGAGAGGAATAATACTATGTTTCATAGCATTCTTTCATATACACAGAATGTACTACTGACACTGGGGCGCACTTGCTCCCATTGTGAAGAAATACCGTTTTGAGAAGAATCAATAAAAAGTCTTCGTTCATTGACATCACACTGAATGCTAATTCATTAAACAGACCATTACATTTGTACAGTAAGCCAGATCATTTTCTTATGAAAAGCAAGGTACAAATTTGTTTTCTGTGTATCTGAACTATGAGAACGATGTACCAGAAGCCAAAAAATACTGTTCCTTTAACATAGAACATAATATGCTGGCGATGGCTGCAGAGATACTCTCCCGGAGATCCAGAAAGTATGTGACTGGGGTGAAGTAAAACTTATTCTTTCTTATCCCCAAAGGAAAAATTCCAAAGGGATAGGATCAGGGGACCTTGGGGACCATGCGATGGGCACCCCCTCTACCAAACCAAAGGGCCAGGGTACTGCGAAAATTTATAATCAATGTGGCGAGGGGCTATCTTGCTGAAAATGGACATTAGGCTGTAGGTGTTGACTTTGAGGTAAGAAGAACTGTTCCAACAAATACTAGGTACATGATGCGAGCGACTGATTTTTCCATGAAGGAGAAAGGCCCAATTAATTCATTTTGTGACAGTGCACACCAAACATTAAGTTTAGGGTTGTCCCGAGCAAGTTCAATTCAAGTGTGTGTGTATTTTCTGGGCCCCTGGTACGGACATAGTGACGATTTTCTTGCCTGTCACATGAAATGTTGACTCATCAGAGAAGAAAGTCTTGAAGAGAAAACAAGGACCAGCACCTAAACGGTTAAGACATCATTAGAAAATTGCTACCTTGCAGACATGTCATTCGGCTGCAGATGTTGCACCATTTGCAATTTATATACATACGAGTACAATATTAGTCAGCGATGGGCCATTTCGGTGAAGTGTTGTTGGAATTTGTTGCTTGCCTGAGTGACTTAAGGGATCGAGCGCTGTACAAACGATTTCCACCGCCACATCCGGTACTTTATGGCAACCACCATTATTCTTTAACGCACATCCAATAGCGTCTTGGTTAAAACTCGATTAAATTTTCTCTGTGCACTAACAATGGATTTTAATTCGGGAAACCACGGCTCTGCCCGCTCGTTGCTGTCAGGACGCCGTGATTGACGCGGAAGCTTATTCCTGCCCAATTTTATTGGTAATTGAAAACATTACAAAACTTAATGTGTTTGCCTTTCATATGGCACCTTCTGTTTCATTATATCTTTAACTGTTAACGTTTCAGCAAATTGAAATTAGAAATTAGGTCCATTCGAGCGGAATATTCAATATCACCACGTTTTGTGGGAAAAGCAGAAAATTACATTCATATAGTGTGTGGTAGTCTAAAGTTATATTATAATTATGGAATGTAACACATATTAAAAATCCACTACTTGTACTTTCACTAGACTGTGTGCCGTTTTGCACCCGCGGAGTGTGCCAGCATGCCTCAGTTTTTGCTTGTCGCGGTGGAACTACAGCATATACGGTACTGGCGTCAGCGCAGTAAATTCCGCTGGAATGATGTCACAACCTTATAAATGGGGCATGGGTCACAAAGAGAAGACAGACATCACACGGGAAGGCGTTTGGGCTCTAACGTGTATAGACCTCCCCGTCCCCTTTTTCTGTGGGAATTGGTTTTCTAAATTTGCAGTTGAGTTAATTTCAATATTTATTTCCGCTCAAATTTTTCCTGCATTCCTAAAAGGTATCTAAATTCAAAGCTTTGTTATTTTGGCGAGTATAAATGGGGCCAGGCTGTGAGCTAAATGGTTTGTTAAAATGGTATTTATATTATTTTATTTTGTGTTTGGTATAGATGCAACTTAACCCTTTATATTCACTATCGTTATTTATTGTATTGTAAGCTGTATGAAATGAAGATTTAAAAACTTGATTTTGATAATATTTTATATGTAGCGTCATGGGACATTTTACTCTTCACAGGTGTGTAAAACAAGTTTAGCCACGCTGCCCTCTATTAGTTCATTGCGACAATAGATGTTATCATCTTATTGTTACAGACCGTTGACTCTCATTTTGAATATATGATTATAAAATTCTCTCAGTTCATTTACTAGTTTTTACTAGTCAGAATTCCACGAAAGAGTCTCAAAATACTCATCCCTACTTTGTAGTAACAGAAAGAACAACGTGTGTGTGCACTGTGTAGCACAGGACGCAGTGAAGAAGCTGCCAAATAAAAAAAAGTATGGCAAAATACCATGGAGCTGCCAGTGATAAATGCAAGAAACGTTTCCAATAACAGCTCTCTGCTATAACCGAAAGCGGTACTATGAAAAGTGAATTTTTCTACTGTTAAAACATAAGCAAAACATCTAACAGAAAACCTATACGAGAAAACTATAATTTACAATATCTCTAATCAGAATATGTTGTATACTTTTTATTTAGTGCTACATAAGTGTATAATTCTCTAAAATGATAATCATGGCAATAAACAACCCTGTCAAATAACTCGCGGTGGGTATTTTTTCGCAAACGCGATAACACGTGAAATTTCTCTAAAAAACGTATGTTTTACACTTTAGTTTTTGTAATAAAAAGATACACTTTATAACTGTTTTGAATGCGCGATAAAATGTGAAATTCGTTAAAAATGAGAAATGTATACGAACATGCGATATTAATGCGAAACAACATAATTGAAGAAAAACTTATACTTACGATTATATTTTGGCATAGCTGGTTTCTAAGAAGTAAAATAGCCCTCGCCTCTCCAACAATTAACACAAACTGAGTTTAGAAAACCAGAAATTCTCATTAGCAACTTTCTCCCTTTGATCGAACTTTTGTACAGTGACACTGGTTTAATATGCTTGCTGGCTTTGCTATTATTTTTCGAGAAAAAGTATTCGATGTTTGACCAGGAGGCGAATCAGTTCAGGTAGATAATTCAGGAAATTCTATAAAGTTCTATAGATATATTGTTATAAGAAGTCTATAAACTTCTTAATTCAGTTAATGTGTAACAGGTATTGACCCTAAGATTAAAATAGTTGTCTGAAAGCAAAGGAAAGGTATCATTTTTCCAAGTTGTTGAAATCAATAAATTCATAGAAGTATATGGATATTTCCAAATTCAAATAATTAAAATATTCATAATAATGAAGTGCTTCATACGAATTCTGTTGATTACAGTCATAAATTTCCCGAAGTTTACCTCCAATATATTTGAGGTCACAAACAGCGTAGATGTTCAAAGATATTTCAGCATATATTTGTGATTTGTGTTAAGATAACAAGTATTAAACAACACAACGTGGAGTTATGTACAGTGCTTTTATTCAATAGACCAAATATAATATTATTTTTAAATGTAACTTGCATAGTATATATGAGAGAAAAAGAATTTATATATGTGTATATTTGATATTGTTTCACAAATTAAAACATTTCACGTAAGTATTCAAGGGAACAGGAATGAATACCCAATTAAGAACTAATTTTAAAGTGTTAAAAATCACTTCCTGCAAATGGCATAAATATCAAATGAAATATCAATATGCCATGCTTATCAATAAACCATATTTTTGCGAATACATTTTCTTTTAAGATTTTATATCAATAATAAGAGATATTCCTTTTTACCTTTTTCTTTTTCTTACTTTGCTTGGCTTTTTGGTACATTTTCCCCGAAAGAACAATAATATATCTCTTTTTACTGGGTTAATATGCGTGTGAGCGAAAAATGATGGAAACAGGATAGGAACTAAATGAAATATTAAAGTAAATATCATTTAAATAGATACTAAGTAAACACAAGCAAAGGATGAGTTTATAATGACTGAATTAGTACTTATATCTCCTGATGATAGAAGTAATTTTACTTTAGCATATGTGATTTTTAAAAGGGATCTTTTTCCGATATCTGCAGAACTCGCATATTCTGTTAAAGGAATTGGGAAGTGCATAGCTTATCTGATCGATCAGCATTAACGTTTATCATAATATCAGAAAACATGAAGCTTTATCTGTATAGAGTTTCATGTTTATATGTTTTATAGTTTGCATGAAAACACATTTAGTTCTAAAAATGTTGCAAGACAAGTTGCAAATAATTAATACTTTCGTTTTTATTTTCTGAAATATTACTGAACCAGAGGGTTAGAATATTTTCTGTACATGAAAACATTGAATTTTGCTCCATTTAACTACAGGAATTCCGCGGGCAAAAATATTTAGTTTAAAAACATTGTTCTATATACAGAAAATGAAGTCAAATTTTCACTTCTAATTTCAGAACAGAATATAAACTTTTATAAAATCTATTTCACTCACAAATCCCTTTGTGGTTCATGCAATTAACAGATTTTCTTACATAAGTGCGCAAATTTTGAACTTGAAGCTGTAATGGTTTTAGAAAGGAATATGTCTTTAGGGAAATCGTTTTAACATAATTTCAATTGAAATTTAACTTAAGATCCCGGACTCATTCTAATACACTTCAGAAATGTTGTCATCATTAGCAGCATCCTGTGTTGCCTTCTGGTTGGCTAGTTCTCGCCTTTTAACCCCTGGTTATGTTGATGAGGAAGTAACAGAATACACCTCAAAAGTTTTCCACAAAATATTTTTAATATTAAGAATTTCAGTTAAATGGCGTGGCCCACCAACATTTAAATGCATAAGGTAATTTTTCATTTCCCAGGTTCAATAAAAATATTATACCAGAACATGTATTTTTCTATGTATAAGGAAATCCTCGGCGGCCAGAGGAACCAAAAATCCAAAATTTCCATTTTCTCCAAAAAGAAATCAGCAAACCCTAAAACTAATATACAAATAATACATTTGGAAATCTAATTTTTTCCCAACCCTTCAGAACAACACACTTACAAGTTTTTATGCTTACAAAAACGCAACGTTTCGCTAACATTCCGTAGTCACTAAGAGTAAAGTTTAGTGAAAAGATGGCAATTATCCAGCTTCCTGAGTCGGCAGTTACACAGGACAAATTTATGGAACATTATTATCGCGTGAATAGCTGATGTAAAACCCAGTTACCAGTGCATCTGCCCGGCCGGGCACTCTAGTGATCGCCGGCATTAGCAATGCTAGGGGATTTGGTAGTGAAAAATATGCGTATAATAAGCACAAAATATGCCAATAAAATTACTAAAATATACATTCAAAAAGCTCGCTAAAATTAACCCAGAAGATGCGAAATTACCAGCTTTTGTCGCAATATTTTTGGCCAATTGTTGTGAAATTACTTATCATTCTTTATAGTTCAATTCGAGAGGTGGAGACGTTTTCGCGATGTTCTAAATTCTAAATTCTTTTAGATCATGCGTGTAAGAGAGACGGTAACGCTTGCAGCTTGAATTCAGAAGATTTCTATTTCAAATTAAGGTCATCGTGATCTTGGGCGAATATTGGGCCAGCGTTCCATTTCATATCTTTTTATTCTGTTGGTTCTTCACAGGGTTGAAGGTGCCAGAACGAGATGTGCTGGTGCGGTGTGATGGTGGCCATGCTTTAGAAAGATTTCTTCCATGGAATCAGGTATGGAAGCGATCCTTCTAATGTGCTCTTATTCCCTACAAGTTGTTTTAGGTGGAAGCAAAGTTAGGGACCCCGTCCTCGTCTGTGCTTCACTATCCGTGAATAGTGGACACCCGATGACTCTCACCTCATCCCTTTCTCCGGAAGGTGCCCCCTTACGGGTCACAAGCACAAACGGTCAGCCCTTGAACCAGGCTGAAATGACAAAATATCCTCCTCAGAACCTAACAATACAAGTCCTTTTGGAATGCCTGGATTTATTTATTTATTTATTTCTTAATTTTGCTCCGCAAACTTTCTCAGAGATAACGACTATATTTGTGTTAGATCAGCCAATCTAGCGAGTCGAACATTATTGCTAGTTATTTTATCATGAAAACTTAGGAATTGTCTACATAGAAACATTGGCTTTATGGTTCGTGGCGGAGTGCAGTTGGAATTAGGCATAATAACGCTCAGATACCACTAATTCAAGAAATGAAATGGACAATTATGGTTATATCAATGTTAACAAAATTCTCATAAAAGTGATTTTCTTATTCTTTCGCCACTAATTGCATATCTAACTGCTATTTCCAGTACTGTAAGAGCATTTTATGAAGCTGCTCAGAGTTTATAGGGCTCTTATTTTTTTTAAGGTTTACGTAATCGCTTACATGGAAATACACCATATCCATTTTGGTATATTTCTCCATTTTGCATCTTATAGATAACCCTGCGTTTGGATACAGAGAAACTCCAAGCACACCACACACAGTGTCACTACATGGTGTATTGCTTGGCGGCAACGATCACACTTAAAAACTCTCCTGCAGGGGAGAGTGAATGCGCCTTCACTGTAGCTGCACTGTTTTCAGTCACCATGCTCTCCGTTCAAAGCGAAGATTCTACGATTGAAGTGCACTTAATTGTATTCAAAGTGACCAAAGATAGGTCTCTACTTATTCACAAACCTATTATTTGTTGCAACAACTCAAAATTTTAGTACTTGCACTACTACAATTTAGTATGACTATACCCTAAAAAATAACAGTTACGTCCACAGAGTAATAGCGTTCTCTTTGCTGCGAAATGCACTAAAATAATTTGGGGGGAAACTTTTAAGTGGGAGCATTTTTCATTATTTCTTTGATGGGGCTTTCAGGCTTCTATCTGTAGAAAATTGATTATCAGAATAGTCTATACTGCAACTACCACAAAAGATATAGTCTAATATTTACAGCTGCTTTTATCAGCTTATATGAGGATTTGCAAAATAGAGCAATTTCATAAATCGCGAGCAGAGAGAAGCAAATACCTAAATAAACAAAACAAAATTGTACGTTTGTTTAAGTGCGAAGTTTGCTTATACCCCAAGCTTGCTGAAGTGAGGACCAGGTCTTATCCTCTACGGCTTAGTTACGTACGATGACGGTATAGTAACAGCATGTAAGGGGAAAAGTACTCCCCATCAATAGAGCGGAGTTAAAGGTCGATCTTGGCATGTGGGTCTAATTCTAGCGCACTTCAAACACTGAGAGGAGAGGTAATGCAGCTATGCAAATTCCGCATGTACTCGGTTCTCTCTTCAACAGTTCATCCGATACTTGATCCAATTTTCCCATCATCCTCTCTTTAATTACTTTTTTTTCTAATTAGTTGGGAAAATAATTACTTTCATCTAAATAGTGTAGCAAGTAAATAATCAGGATTCCACTTGCAGATTCTATAATATAACATGGCTTGGATGAGAACATTTCAAGAACAATGTTACTTCCGTTACTAGACTGGACATTTTGTCTCGATAACGTAGCGACCTATCAGCTGCAGAAACCTTCTGAATTACATAGGACATAGGGAGATGTTGAAAATTCGCAGTTATTTTTCTTTTGCGATTTAGCATAAAACATTCGGGGAGCCCATATCACCCAATTTAATATTTAAAATACTCATTTAGACTTTAAAAATATTTTCAGCCACGTCCTTGATGACAACAGTTGAATAGCCAGCAGAGCGTGTCTATATGACTCTATTCCCAACTTAAACTTCCGGCACAATTTCTTTATAATGTAATACTCATACTTCTGTAGTTTCAAATTGAAACGCACATTTTCATTAGACATTTGCTGTCTATAAAAATTACTTTTCCCCCATTTTCTATATTTTCAGTAATTCCAGATCATACCAACCATGTTAGGATTATGTAATATCCCCAGTAAAGGCAATATGTCAAAAAGACACTCACTTTGTTTTAATATAATCAATACCGGTACAAAATCAAGACTTGGTGCGGTTTGTGAGTCTGTAAACACCGCAAATACATTGGCTCTTGTTATTCTCAAGCTTTAAATTGACAATACTTAAATTGTCATATAAAATTATAAAATAATCACAAATTAATTAACAATATTTATGAATCTTGTGACTATAAATATTTATGGTGAAATACTTCAATGTGGTTTTTTCTCACTGTTTTAATCAGAGGAGGCTCTTGTAATCACATTGAGTTTTTTTAAAAACAACTAGACCCAATAATAATGAAAAGAAACGTGTTCAATACCTAAATATTTTTTTTTAAAATTGATGGTAAAGCAGCAAATAAAAATATCTTGGGGGTTTGAAATGAAAATTGAAGTGACAACTTTTAAGTTTTCTTTCCATAATTTCTAAAAATGCTTTTGTGTTAGCAGGTTTAAAGGTGTCTTCACTTATAATTTTAAAAAATAGACTTATTTTTTAGGCAGAAAGGAATGTCAGTTTGAAATGACTTTTTAATTAGGATTGAAAATGATATTATTAATACCATGGTTGCAATACAAATCAAATTACAACAAATATAAACAATAAAAAAATTTACTTGACCCCTAACATAAAATTAAAAGTGACCAATTGGCTTGCCCTGAAGATATTACGCAAAAAATACTCATATACAACAGGACATTTGTTAACCTTAAATTAAACATATTGAAATACATAGCGTAACTGCACTATTAAAGCCATATAAGTTCAAGCAGACAAAATTATAAGACAACGGCGATATTATTAATAAAATTACATAATTCTAATTGAAAAAAATTTAATTCTTGAAATAATCATCATATATTTTCATTGTGATAACTTTATTTTAAAGCCAAAATTATAATATTATTATCTTGATCATAATTGTAATGTTCATACCTGAAATCAAATGCCATTATTATTATTATTATTATTATTATTATTATTATTATTATTATTATTATTATTATTATTAAGATATTAATTAACCATGTTAAAAGTTTATCAAAAGTTCTAAATTCACCTTTATTCCATATGAAAGAATAGTTAGCAAATATTATTATTATTATTATTATTATTATTAATAAAATAATAAATCTACAAAATTATGCTTGAAATTCAGTTTATGTATTTATAGTGAAATACGTAATAGTCCATAAAATAGCATAGTTTAAATATTAACAATATTTATACAAACCATCAACTTAAAGAGATTAGGCTTAAGGCCTAAGCCGGATCCTGACGAACCATATGCACTATGAAGCAGAAATTATTTTCTCAAGAATCCCCATAACCATAATAGTTTGTTCTGGTGGTAATAATAATAATAATAATAATAATAATAATAATAATAATAATAATAATGGCATTTGATTTCAGGTATGAACATTACAATTATGATCAAAATTTTAATATTATAATTGTTAGTGAATGAATATAGGTATATATGTCTTTGTTCAATAAGTGATATTCAGACAAGGGTTACATTTTTGAATATCTGACAAAAATAGGACATGTTGGTCATCTGTCGGTACGGTATGGCTAGGAAATAAAAACAATAGTTTTGCCTCGAAAGAAGATGGCCTTTTGTTTACACTGGACCCATTTTACCCTTTCGCAAATCCTCCAAGATAGATCTATCAACTCGAGACACATAATATTTTATTACATTTTAAACTGGGTGTAGCAAGAGATATGTTTGCAATCGATAACTGTACTTGTCATATTCAAAAGAAACTCCGCATGTGGAAACAGGTGTGTTATAAGAAACCAAAGTATCCCCTGTTTCCGACAGATTCAAAGGGATGCCGCTTGTATATAGCCGAAGCGTGCTTTATCGCAAAAATTTATTGTACGGATTTCAGTTTTAGAACATTGAAAAAGGTAACGGGGGAGAAAGACTTCGACCAGTAAACATCCGTCAAAGTTAGACGAATGAGAATGAATAAGATATATTAAATATATCATGTAATAGTCAATAGAAAGTTAGGGGCGGAGCGAATTAACATAACAGGTTTTATATCAAATATAATAAGTAAGCTTTTGGAGGAACATACAAGATTGAGAGATACAGTAAGGGGACAGTACGGGAATCACTCCACCAAGTAGAGGACGGACAATATAGTACAGTGATATTAGTAAGGCAGTCAATAGTTGAAAGATATCAAACTGCAGTTCAGTGAAAGAAATACGTCGCCGTTACGAGTCCCGTTAAATCAGTGTTAAAGTTATGACAGTCAAATTATTTTTATGGGAAAACCCTTACTCGGAGTGATCAGTGCTATAACAAAGTGTTACAGCAAAATTATAGGCGACAATCAAGCGTGAATTTGTTACGGTGGAGTGCAAATAAGTTAAAGATTAAAGTTACATGTGTATTTAAATCTTCGATGGTGAACTTTAGCCTGAGAGCAACTATACAGTAAACATAAAACCACACTTGTCATCACGTGACTGACGCTCAGCCAGCATGTCCTACAACCTTCAATTGTCCAATAAATTAAAACTTCAACTTGAGTCTAGAATTGTATTATTTCAATGAAGAATCCCCTTCCTTCCCTAATGACTTCAAGTCATTTAAAAGCATTCCATATTCCCCTGAGATTCCTATCCCCTTCTTTGGAACCAGAGAAATATGAAACATTGAACTCCAGACTTCAAGAGTCGAAGGCAGCTCAAGAAGATAATCATCTAATCATTTAATTAATTATTCAGCATATTTAAAAACAGTCCATAAATTTAATTCCCGTAAACATTAAACCCCCTCCATTAAATACCCGTTCCAAATATTTGAATTTAGTTGCATTTAGCTCCTATAGATGTCAAAGGGCTAAGTGTATAGCTCATCGCCTCAAGTGCCACTTAGTGTGATGTTAAAGTATGGGCATGAAATGGCCGAATACTTAAAGTAATGTATAACTAATTTATTGTTTACAAATTTAATGCAATAACTTCCAAAACTGAATAATTACAAATCTTAAAATATTCAATACAGAACTATGGAACCTTATCGCTGTAATAAAAGAAAGGGGTAACATCTGTGTTTTGTTATACACCTAGAATTTATTTTAAATTTTACAGTAGCTTATTTCAAAGTACCAATAGAGTGATTAATTCGATTCTACGGAAAGAGAACTTCTGTATCATAATTACATGTTTCAAGATGTACCAGACATTATGCTACAATTAATAATAGTGAAAATTAAAGAGGTGAAGTGTGTTAAACCATCAGAATATTCTCTTATCTTTGATGGTCCTGTAATACTGTGCGATCTGTCATGTTTTCCCTTGCGGCGCGGGGATTTCCCTATGAGCGAGCCCCCTCTCGTTTGCCGCGCTGTGCAGAGTATAGTATGCTTGCTTAATTATTGACCTTGCTGACTGTCACAGTTGGTGCAGCTGTTCTTGTGTGTGTGGTGTGGTGTGGTGTTTTGTTTCTTAATTCGACAGTACACATAAAATGTAGTACGCCTAGTGTACTTACGACGGCACAGCGTATCTTTATGTACAATTCATTTGTGTTAATTCATTGGCGAAAGAATCACAGGACCAATTTTTTGAGCATACGGTTGATTCTGTTACATATGTGAATACCGTACTAATTCTCTTTTTTCACAAAATTAGCCCACAGAGAGTATCATACATTTTTGCAACAGGACTCTGCCGCTGTTCACACTATGAATAAATCCATGAGAGCAATTCATAATGCATTTATATAAGACTGAGTTATTAGTAGAGATTTGCGGTCCCCTCGGCCCTTGATTTAACAGCCTGCGATTATTATCTCTGGGGTAGATTAAAAAATTCCGTGTTTAAGACGAACCCGCACACCATACAAGAATTCAAAGATAACATTTGTCAGGAAATATCGGATCTTTCAAACTTTACTACAGCTAGTAAAAAGATGCCAAAAAATGTGGGGAGAATGAAGGTGAGCAGCTCCAATACCTCATTTGATAATTTGGTAAGTAATGAATATTTTAAATTGGTTTGTGTATTGTATGGTTGGTTTGTATTGTTACTTTACCCTTCCGTTAATCATCGAGACCCGGTTGGCCGGCTAACGTGTTAAGCAGTGACGCACTCGTCCAAAGGCAAATCATTACGGGGAGGGGGGGGGGGCTGAAGCCATTCATAATTCATATTGAAATTCTTCATATCTATTCAATGAAAATGTTCCAGACACGAACTGTTACATCAGTAAAGATCTTTCTACCAGAATTCTAAATGGCAGTGCACAAAACCCAGGGGAAAAGCTCAGTCCTTATTAGTGAGCTGCTGACGGGTATGGGACTAACTTAAGTATTCTCATAAATGATATTAATATTTAAATATATTTTATTTAGCACAGCGTTGGGGAATGAACTCATGGCATTTAAACTATTGAAAAACCAGCATACAATAAAAATGTCAGACAAGCTGTAAATAACAACTGGTTGCCAGAGTGTCTCTTGCTGTGTTTGTTCAATTCTCACTAAAGCAGTCTCCTTTTGACGACCCACATGTGTCACGTATTCCTGCAAGCATTAAATCGCCTTATGGATTTGGTACTCTTTTCTTCCATGTTATAATCACTAGCAACGAAAAGAGTTCAATGTTGAAATGTTTTTATTCCAAAGGTCTTAGGATACGGCGCAACGCACATTTGTGTATTTCGATGTATTTTGTCACGTATTCCTAAATAGAGTGTTAATCCTAGCATTGCAACACTAGCCTTATGTTGCTAACCGCTTGCTTAGTCTATCTATATAACTTATTTCTGATAGTAAAGGGAATTGTTTCCGTATTATGGCCCCGGATGCACTTAGAAACACTGTATTTTGCTGTAGTTCGAAGTTATTCCGTCGTTACCTTCAAGGTTCCCAAGAGGCATGGGATGATCTATTGAAGAACAACATAAATGTTGAAATGCCGCAAGGGTCACCTTTGAGGAATCTTCTTTACATCCTTAGGTCTTCTCCTTGTGAAATTTAACGTAACAGAGAGGAAAACTCCCGTAAAAGGTTTTACTGCCTCTCTTGCTTTATATGCATATACACACATTATTCCAAATGAGTGTTTATAAAGGAAACCTAATTTTAATTTATGACGAAGGAGCTTAAAGGGAGGGCTACTAGATGGAGCACCGCACGAAACCGGAGAACAATACATTTGTTACTACTATTTTAATAATAATAATAATAATAATAATAATAATAATAATAATAATGATAATAATAATAATAATAATAATAACTTTTTTATTTTTCTTTTTCTTAGACGTACAAGCCCAAAAATAAAAAACATGAAAAAAAATCCAGAAAGAATTAAACATAATAATAATAATAATAATAATAATAATAATAATAATAATAATAATAATAATCACCAAAGGAATAGAACGTGTTTTTTTTCCCTCTTTTCTATTTAATTTCCTTTCTTTCGCCCTTCTTACACAGTAAAAAGAAATAAACATTTCCTAAGTATGCTTTTACATCTAATGCGTTTCATTATGAAAGTTTTGCATGCAGCTCGACTAAAGGTCGATGGGTTGTACTTATTATTCTCATTTCTGCTGTTCTAGAGAATGACATCATAGATTGCTAATATATTTCTGTATGAAAATATGACAAAAGTAGTTGCTTCTCAGATGCCATTGTTGCATACTTTTAAATACGGTGGAATATTTTACTCAACCCATTTTATTCAACTCTGTCCTTAGTGAATACAGTAGAAAAAATCTCAAGTTTTTAGCTATAGGGAAAACTGTTCAAATCTGCGTTCTGCAAAATTTAAAACTATAATAATGCTATACAGCCTGTTATAAAAGTCACTGCTAAAGTTTAAAGCTTATTTTTCTTATGTAGGTGTGTACAGACTTGCAATTTACCGCATTTTTTTTAATTTACAAAGGTTCTCGAGGTAATAAAGTTACGAAATTCCTTGCATATTGTTACTAAAAGTATTAAACATACATATGTAGGATATAAAGTTGTACCAAAATATTACATAGCTTGGCAATATAAAAAGTAATAATGTAAGTTAAAATAAAATTTAATTTCAGAACATATATCAGTGAAAAATAGAAAGGAAGAGGGGTGCATCGAGATTGAAAGAAAACTACACAGAAGAAGCAATTCAGAACTAAATGCGGATATATTAGCATTTCTTCCAGTTAAAAAAGAACGCCCTTACATACAGCATATAACAGACTTTGTATAAATTCAAAGGTGTCATTATCTATATTCACTAGAAGAAAAATAGAGAAAAAATTAGTTTAAACATAAGTTGAGCCAGAATTTTCAGAAGACCAGGCAGTTAGCAGATACATTATAAATATTTTAGATATTATTAAAGGTAGCCTTGGAAACGTAACAGTCCTTGAAATGTTATAAACATTTTCTACATAAACATAAGTTGAGACAGAATTTTCAGAAGACCAGGCAGTTAGCAGATGACAAATATTTTAGATATTATTAAAGGTAGTCTTGGAAACGTAATAGCCGTTGAAATGTTATAAACATTTTCTGCTAACGAAGTATGCGCCATGATCCCGAATGAAACAATACGCTGCAGTGTACAAGTCAAACATACGCCCAATATTACAGTTGAGGAACTCAGAATATTTAAATTCCTAATATAAATATATTTATATTCCTAATATTTTCTGAATATCACACACACACTGCCTAAGTAGAAAGATTACAGATCCAAAGGTAAAGATCTGAGTATTGAAATTGTTAAAATGGATTTTGACTACGACAAATATTTTGAAATAACATACATTATCCATTTTTGGGACAGTAAAATAGCAAAGAGAAAATAAAATTGATCAAATTTTTAATGTGAATACCATTGTTAATTTAAACAATAATAATAATAATAATATATACAGTACTATATATTAATGAAATAGTAGTGGGATACTATAGGACCCTTCATTTGCAACATTTCTTAAAAAGAAAATTAATAAAAATTTTATTTAAATATCTGGGATTTATATGACAATAAAAATACTGTTATAATTTGTTTCTTTACTATGGCTGACAAAGCTGATCTAGGTACATAAAATACCTCAATTGTAAAAAGAATGGTTCTGGAAATATTATCTGTAAATACTCCAGCATATCATATGGAATGCATGATTACTTCTTCATTAGTTAAATTTATTGATAAATTTGAAGGAAAATGATTCCAAGTTATCGGAATTGTAACGGAAAACAGAAATGCGGAATACCCTTCGACTTCCAAAGAGGGATGGAGCGGTTTTGTGGATGGTGAGGGCGTAAACTGGTGTGTACGGTGGATGCGGAGGTTCGGCTGATGAATGCTGATTGTTGGATTATTATTCTGTCGGCTCCTAGCTCAGTCGTCTGCTCCAATTTTATTATGTTGTAGGTTTTGGGGTTCACTGAAGTGCTTTGTGAATCTTTTGGATCCAAGGGAACAGGGAATGTATCACACATAAGACGCACGAGATTGATTTCTTTACTAACACTTTATTCAAGTCCAAGATACCAGTCTAATATCTTGCTGCTCGCCGTTGCCTAAACAATTCATATTGCTATACTGTACTTGATATTATTTTCCTCACTTCTACTCTCTGCCTTACAATTCTGTCTTTGTCACTTCCTACTCTCAATAATATAACAAATCATTGACTATCTAACTCTGCACCGGCTATCTTCACATTTGTTCCATTCTTTGTTACTTTTGCAGTTATCGTCACCCGCTATTCTCACTCTAACCACAATAACTGTCTATCTTTCCCCCATTTACAATATCTGTCCACTACTGCCGATCACTCTTTTTTCAACTGCGTTCTTCACTCAGTTCTGAACTAATAACTTTGTCCTCAACCTACTAATCTGTTCTCAACAATCAACTCTCAACCTACGGTTCTCAACTTACGAATGTGTTCTCATTCGCTCTCCTCTAGGCGATGGTCATTGGTTAAAATATTTCCCCCCTTTTTATATTCACTCCCACGTCATGGTCTTATATATCTCGGCCTATCCTTTTAGAATCTGACATTTTACCATTTCAATTTTCCCTTCACTATCCTAGATATTGGAACTAAGATTTCGGGATAGCGCACGACGTGCAATTCCCATTACTATCTGTTCTCATTCTCCTGAATATGCGGCATAATTCTTTTGACTCTAGCTTTCCTCTGTCTTCCTGTTATAAAACACTTTGTCTCGTTTTTTTTTTTTTTTTTTACATTTTAATTCCCTTTAGAACTATATTTCTCTCAAAGTGTGTTCCTTATATTCGGTTCTAACAATCTATTATAGAAATTTCTCTAACTTGGGCCATTTTAAAAGGGTTTTAAGCTTCCACACTGTTTCGGCTACTAGCTCGCCGAAATATTCCCTCCTGGCTCGTGACCATTAACAAAAGGAACTCTTTCCCCTTTCATCTCTTTTGCTATTTTGTTAGTACGAGGGCAAGCAGTCTTTCAATACACCTGTACGCAATAATTCTTCCCCTCTCTATTGGGTTTTTCACAGGTGGCTTGAGTCAACAAGTTGTAGCAAAGCATGGGAATAAACATAATGTCTCTTGCAAAGTACTGTTACATACCAAAAACATACACGTATCAGATCATAACACATATTAGAAATAACCACTTCAATACTTAATAAACGTTGCTCTAAATCATCATATCACACACATACATAATAAATGTCAATATTACATATTTAATAATATAGCTCTGAATCTTCATTTCTTATGTCTATGTAATTAGTATTCACATCAACTCATTATCATTATAAAGGGAGCCTTGACTTTCGGTTACGGGGCACAGAGAAAATAGAAAAAAGATTGTTGTGAATATAAATGTTATAAGTAAGATGAGCTAGCCGTAATGAAGTGCAATGACAACAGATGTGTTTTAACTACAAATGATACTATTTAGCCTGTAGGGAAAATTCATAGTTTCTGCGAGGAGAAAAGAGAAAGAGTTCACATTAATCATTTCTCTTTCCTTCAGACCCACAATAAGAGAGGTTGATCATTATTGGCTTTTAGCAATGCACACAAAAGCAATAAGGGGCAGAAATTTACTATTTTATTTATTAGTGGCATTGTCATAGCTGCGTCGATGTGTTTTGTTTATACCAGGTGAATCAGCTGCCCCTATTTTTGGTATCTATGCAACTTGCGGATTATATTCCTGTTTGAATACATCGTCCCTTGTCAAGCAACATTTTCTTTTGTATTTGTGTTTTTCTAATCCACTTAATCGTTTTTATGCTTATCTAGCATCAATGATGAAAAGGTATGTGAATGCTCAGAAGCTTAAAAACGTACTTTTACATTGACATGGAAAAAGCATGATTCGAAAAGGTTTCGTTAGACAGAGGTTCAGAAAGGATTTTCTGTGATTGAGTGGTCTAACCGTAGAATTACCATGAAATCGCTCCCAGGTTTAAATCCTGTGCGGCATCTTCTTCTTTTGTTTAGTTTTGTTTTCTTTTTATTTTTGGTTTATTTGTCTATATCATTATTTTAGGTGTTTGTCTTTTATTAACCATAATTACTATATGAGCTAAATATCTTTGGCTAGGGATAAAGTATGGAAAAACAAATTGCTGAAAAGCAATTAATGCAGCAAATGCTCAAAATGGCGCCTCGTTGGTTAATGGAGATTTGAACACGCTATTGCAGCAAAACTCTTGTATGCTGCAACATGCCTGGTGTGACATGCCTGCAAGTTTCGCTAATCAGCAGTGTAATTGGTTTAAGTTTCCTGGTTCCTCTGCATAGACCCTTTCCTTTAAATAGCCCCACAGGTAGAAATCCAGTGGAGGGAGATCTGGAGATCTAGCCGGCCAAGCGACGTGGCTCCCTCCTCCAATCCATTTTTCGCGACCTATTCTGTGTAAGTAATTCCGTGCGATTAGGGACCAGTCTAGGTGGTGCTCCGTCTTGCTGGAAGTACATTCTAACCCGTTTCATCAGTGGCACAATTTGTAATAATCTTCTTGAAGAAACTGAAGATATCGCGGTCCCGTGAGGTTATCTTAGAAAAAATAGAGTCCTATTAGGTGATCATCTAGAATCCCACACTACACGTTGACACTCCGTTACACTTGAAACGCCGTTTCTTTCACCCAATGACGGCTACTTACACCCCGGTAGTGATATTTATGTCGATTCACAGTTCCGTTGTTGTGGAACGCGGCTTCAAAAAGCACATTGCTTAAGAATTCGGCATCAGTTTCTACCTGTTACAATAACCATTGCGAAAATAACATTCGCGCTTGGTAGTCACGTTCTTAGAGAGGCTGGTGTAGCTGAAGATGGTAGGGATGAAATTTATTGCGGTGCAATATTCTCAAAACTGATGCATGGCTAATGTTCATATCCTGTGCTTTGGCCCTACCGCTGGTACGCGGGGTTGTTTTAAATGGCATTACGCACCGTTTCTTCATTGTTTGTAGAAGCCACTGGAGCATCCGGAACAGGAGGCGATCATTTGACTTACTCTTCATAACGTATCTGTTGTTGGTGTTCTTCCTGGAAATTGTTCCTCGTGCAAGCGTCTCGCTTCACCATAGAGCAACAGCATGTCCACATATTTGGCGTTTGAATATATTGTTGTATATATCTGAGTAACAACTGAGACTCATAGAAACATTAGAAGTAGCTACTGCAAAGCACGGAAAAGTTCATTCATGCCAGGTTTCGGAACAGCAGCCTGGGCGCTTCGCATTTTGAAGGATTTATAAGTAAGGTTGAACGCGTGAAGTTTAATACCATATTAAAACGCACTTGCGGACTGTGGGTTTGTTACCATATTCATTATGTACGAGACAGCAAAAGGCATGAAGTATTCTCATCCGTTTTGTTATTTATTAATAATGTTTGCATAACACTTTTGTTTCATAATACTACATCATTGGTCCAAAAATTAAAATAAGGAGTAAAAAATCCACTTACTACGAAAGATTCAAACCGGAATTCTCAGAACGCAGCATTAAGCGAAACATAACATTTCCTCTCGATCACTCAAAACTTTGAAACAAGCGCCTATTAAACCGTAATGCTAGCTGAGTAGTGCGGGCACTCTGCTCTCGCCTCAAAGCTTTACTTTGATATTATAATCCTTTAATGTTGTTATAAGCTTCTTTTGGAATTTTAACATCAATACTAACTTGGCGTAAGTTATTGCGCCTACCATACAAAACGTTATATGCCATGGATTATGTCAGTGTTGAAATGTTAACTTATTTAACATCTATGTGACCGTACAATATTCACTATGTAGGCGTGTCTTAAATGGGTTGTAGCCTATCACTTTCTGCTTTGCACAAATCAGCCATTTTGTTTTAAATAATTTTGATATTTGATGCATATGTTAGGTGACTCGTTCAATTGGAGTTTCCATTCAATAAGTAAAAATGTATACAGTAGATAATTAAAATATAAAGAAACCGGTGTAGTTCTCAGTGTAAGAGTACATGTTTTTGGAATGGATTTATACCGCGAGTAGCTTTTGCCCCTTAAGCCACTTATCCACTGAGTTTTCAAGCTATCTTCTGTCTTGAGTGTATGTGTGAGGTGTAGATTGAACGGCAAATATAGACCCAAGGCGCATCTGTCATTTGGCGTGTTGTATAAATTCGAAAACTATAGGAGCAGGCGATTCACCTGGTATAATGCTATCCATAGAAATGTTTACTTTTACATGAAAGAATGCAGACGAGGAATTTATATATACATATATAATGAAATATAATTAATATATATAATTAATTCTATATATAATATATATAATTAAATATAATTAATTTTCGGACCAATGATGTAGTATTACGAAACAAAAGTGTTATATATATGATGAAATGGTTAAGCGAAAGAAGTGCAAGAGGAGGGCCTTCAACATTCATGGTTTCTTCTCATAGAAAAGTACTACCAGATATCATATTTAACGGCACTGAACAAATGATTTGTAAACGAGAAAAGCAAGAAAATGTACGAGAAGAAGCCATGAATGTTGAAAGCCCTCCTCTTGCACTTCTTTCGCTTAACCATTTCATCATATATTTATGTGCATTCCATTTTCCTCTCATGTGAAATCTTATTCCAAGATAGTTAAATTGTTTAACGGTCTGGATTATTTCTCCCCCATATGTCCATTTTTTCCAGCTTGCCGTAAACATAACCATTTTTAAAGGCTAGAGCTTTAGTTTTAAATGTATTTACTTGCATAACCCACTGTTTACAATAATCTTGCAGTGCGTTTAGGCCATGCAGGTCTTTTACCGTTCTAGAGAGAATTACTATATCGTGGGTCAATAAAACAATCGGTAATTGTTGGTCTTCAATTACCAGTGCATCTATGTCTTCATTCATTTCATTAACGCATCATCAATAAACAAATGAAAGTGTAACGGTGATAATGTACAACCCTGTTTAACCCCCCTTTGCGCTATGTTATACTCAGATCTGTTATACCGATCAGTCTTAATAACAAATTTGATCCTTATACATGACATAAATGCGTTTATCATTTTCTCGAAAAGCCCTTTACAACTTAATTTTTCCCATAGGGCGCTTCGTTCTACAGCATCGAATGCCATTTTAAAATCTACAAAAACAATGTAAAGCTTTCCTCTGTTATTTCTTAGATTCTCATCAATTAAAGTTTTCAAAACAAAGACATTTTCAGTGGTTGAAAATCAGCCTGAAATTTAGAAGTTTTATTACATACCTTAATCCAAAATTTTATTTGCTCGTACTAAAGGATGTTGTAATTTTTTAAACACAGACAACCATGAGATACCTCTGTAGTTTACTGGTATATTATTACTGCCTTTGCCCTTGAATAGTTGTTGGTTAATGGCAGTTTTCCACACTTCCGGATATTCTTCTCCTGCAAATACTTTATTAAAATTTATTCTATAAAGATCTACCAATTTTCCAATTGATAAAGTACTCTTAAAGAACTCAGCCGGCATGCCTTCTATACCCACTGCCTTTCCGTTTTTTAAACTTTTTATTACCTGGATGATCTCCGATTGATTAATTTTGTCGTCTAATATTGACACAAATGGTGCATTTCATCATGTGCGTAATGCTTGCACCAGTTAAAAAAACACCTTCAATCAAAGTAATAATTCTATCGGATGCATTCCAGAAGGTATGAATACTACGTCGACCAGATAATATTGATTGCTAGCTATCTAGGGCCTTTGAGTACTTTATGAGCATATCCAGCTGTGAAAATAAGGCATATTTTGTGTTAAAAAATTAAAAATGCGTATTTATGTAAATAGGTGAGAAATGATTATCAAAATGCTGACGCACTTTTATGTGCTGCAATTTTTAAATAATTTATGATTTATGTGCTAAAAATGAAAATATTTGTCAAAATACTGAAAATATTATTTATATTCACTGTATTCTATTAATGGTCTGTCCAGCTACACCCATTCCTCGTGGTCGTGATAATATATTAATGACAGGACAATTAGCGGCAGAGCACACATCATATGTGATAAGCGTATAAAAATAAATCAACAGCTAGGTGTATGCTACAGTAAAAAAGATAATTTTCTGAAAAATGAACACACGGATTTATGTAAATATATCTGCAAATATGCATTTTTTTGGAAATTAACAACAGGAATAAAACGATGCTTGAAATCACATTTTGGTTCTCCATTGATAAGGAATCGGATTTCAGGAGAGAAACTTGTCTAAGTAACACCCCTTTGAGAGCGATTCTTTGGAGATTAACGGCATACTTGGAACATTGAAATTCAGAATCAGATGAAGTGTTTTCAGTTTTAATCCTTTCTTCTAACTTTACCTCTAAGTATGAGGCCACTTTTGCTCTTAAACTGTTCGATAAGTCCATGCAAACTCGAAATGTGGCAGCTGTCGATTGTTTTCAACATTATCTTGACAACTTGTTAACTGTTCAGAGATGATGCACATGGTTATAAACAATTACAAAGCTTATTCTGTGTATGAGAGCAATTTTTCTGTTTAAGTTTGTGAACAAGCATCCAAAACGGAGAATCACTATTTCCTCTATTATTAAAACATTACTTTTTGAAATCGAAAACGCTCACAGAAACTGCACAAGTGATGCAGAAACTGCACAAATGATGCGAAAGTTTCGGACATCCTGTTGAGGTAACGGTTCCCGAAATAATTGGGGAAAAAAATCCACGATACTGAGGGTAAGGAAGCTGTGGGCATCTCTGGAGATCGGGTGTTTCATATTTTGCAGAATATGATAAACGCACCAGCTTAAGATACAAAATTCTTCATCATTTCTCATAATATCCGGATTTGGCTCCGTTGGACGCATTTTAGTTTCCCAACACGAAGAAAAGGTTAGCAGAAAAGAAATTCGCATCATATGAAGAGGGTGCCACCGAAATAAATGTACATTTTGCAGAAGTGAAAACAATTGCATTTAATGAACTAGATAAACAAATTAGAGTATCTTGGAATAAGTGTATAGATTTGAAAGGAGATTATGTTGTGAAATAAAACGACATTTTTCCCCAAAATATTATGTATTCTTTTGTTGTGGGAAGCGAGACCAGAGCAATGTCGAAAGCTCAGCATAGTTGCGTCACAATGCCATAAACAATGTACTAGAGAAATAAGATGTACATATGCGCGCCATTAGCACCGAGCAGTATGCTATATAACAATTCTAATTATATAATCCTTTTTTTGTTATTTAACGTGCACAGAACGAGACAACAACTCCAATCAACTACATGCCTCAATGAACTGATCTGTCCGTAGCAGAATTAGTATGATATAGGTAGTTAGTTACTGAGCACCCGATAAAGGAAGATACATCGGGTAACTTCCACACGTGTATGTACCCCTGTAGAGTAGGCGGATTTCCGAAAATCAAATTTTAGTTTCCTAGGACTGTGCAGAAGAGAGGCAAATTGAGGGAAAAATGATTTCAAAAAATATGAGCAATGGACAAAAATATTTCATAAAGTTAAAATTGTTTGAACAAGAACTCAGGAGTTCAATAAATTCAATTATATTTTTCGAGTGGATACAACACGTAACCGCTCTGATACTGACGAGCAAATAGTGGCTTAGGAGCCATTCAATTTTATCCCTACCTGATCTGCTTATGTGCATACAAAGTTCTCCATAAGCAAAATATATCCATTCAAATTCCTGAAACTAGTTAAGTTTACGGTGAATAAAATAATATTTAATAAACTTATACGGGTTGTAAGGAAACAGTGCAATAATTAAAAACTATAATAATAACGTATAATAAATAGCTATAGCTCGTTTTTCTATTAAGAAAACACAAATGTATTATCTTGAATCATAAGGCAATGCTATCTAAAGTTCCATAGATGAATAAGTTATAAAATTATAAATTTAGGATGTACTAGTTACATACATTCATAATGTGTTTATTTGCATAGTCCTACTGTGGAAACAAGTTCACAACTAGCATTGTTCGCTTAGTTAATCTTTGATAGGCATCAAAGCTATGGCATTTAAGCTCACTGATGCCCAATATAATTTTGCGAGTACAAATATTTCACATATAACTTTGCAATGAGTTTATTCAATTTATAAATAAAAGATCAATTATTGTTTGTTCCCTTTCAGTTATTGTTTTCATTATTACAATCAGAATGCATGAATTGAGACGCAGAAACATTTTGCGGCATATGAAAGATAACGCTAATTGTTCGTTCAAACAACACGTGAACGGCCAAAATAGTGTTAGTAAAATTTGTTTCATTTATAGCATGGAATCATTCCATTTCATTGCCCATGAGTTCGCTTCCATTCTCTATAAAAATTTTTATAATGCTAAACAAGCACAGACATAACAGAAAATTAAATGCCTGCGGATGTTGTTTTCATTTTTGGAGATATGTTTGTGTATCGTCACAAAATTACACTTTTCCATTTCAGTAAATAACATTTTTTGACTGTTTCTAAACATATCATTATTTGCAACTGTTATCCAGTTGTATGATAAAATGAACAAAATTTTGAAGGACATATTGTTTATTAAACTGAAACTCATACACATTCTAAAATATGGGATAATTTTTTAAAACTTTCTACAATTACATTGGGTTCAAAGTTATTTCATCTGTAATTAAAATTACCAATAATTCTTGGGCTGTGTTACTAGTACAATAAAATTAAAATTCAATTACAGAAATGAATGAAATAAAAAAGTAAATTCGTGATGTTAAGAAAATATAGGTATCTCCTATGTTCTCACAGATTTTAGTTGAGTTTGCTGCAGAAATAGCAACCGAGTCTTTTTTCTGAGAGCGGAAAAATCAGTAATATAAGAGTATTTCAAAAACTTGGTATGCGTTTTCTTCAATTTGAGCTCTGACGGTACACCACAAGCAGAAGACAAATTGTACTGAGTTTAAATCAAGATTGTAATACCGCCAGTACCTGGTTAAGAGCTATCAAATCAAAACAACGCGACGCACTTTCCTTTTGTTTTCCATTCTCTTTCTACAGCAGTACGTCTAATTGTAATTTCAAATTACGCGGGGATGAAGCAGTTCCATGAAAAATTCATTAAGGTGACGGATACGATCCACGAGGGAGTGTGTGTATGCGTTAATGTAGTGGATGTGCAACTTGGAGCTGGAACAGCCCTTGTCGTATACACAGGTTCCAGGGAGCTCACTAATCCACTCACTCGCTATATATACAGGCTGTGAAAAAGAAAATGTAAAAATAATTCGCGCATAGATAGAGAACTTGACACTAAGTATTTTAAATTCATAGTTACGTTGCGATGTGACGTGTGTTCATAACCAGTCAAAAGTCAGTGACGCAGGTGCAGTCAAGAGCAGGCTGCACCCTAACCTAGCTACAATCCACGCGCTACTAGTCTTCGTGGGAGTGGTACAGAGTTATAAAAATCCCGAAGTGTAGATATAATGAACGATTTCTGTACTTGAGATACAATCAATTAATAATTATGGCAAGTGATGTACTCAAATAACGTTCTGTATTTGACAAAATATTAAAAAAAAAAAAAAAAAAAAAAGCTACCGACTTTTCACTCTTCCTGACCTTTCTTTAATATTAATTTTTCAAGTACTTTTTTCGACTCTATTTCTACTCACAATTCTTTGTACATATTTTCACCGCATACATACACACCAAAAACGAAAATAATATTCATAAAATTACAATGCAATAAGTTACCGTTTCATTACCGTAAAACTTTCCATTTACCCAAAATTACTGCCATTCAACTATTTCATTTCTTTATAGGAGTACTTGTAATGTATCTTTCGTTAGCTGACTTTTTCTCTCGTTCTCTTATTTAGATTTGTATATGTGCTATGTTCAAATTATGGGATGATTTCATGCATGGCTTTTAACCTCTCGTTCAAAGTTAGCTAATCTGATATAAAACGGCGTTTAAAAATTTAGATCACATATACGCCATTTAGGATTTTTAACTGACACACTTATTTACGGATTTTAACAGCCCATTTGTGAAACACAATTATGAATTTTACATGCAAAAATATTTAGGTAGATAATCTCCCCAGAAAAACTAATTAAACGTAATACATAACTATAGTTGCTCTCATCTTCTGCTCACATTTTGCACTTTTTCATCGTTAACATCGTTTAACAGCATCTAAATTGTATGTGTTGCATTGCTTTTGTGTGTTCCAACTGTAATAATGTATACACAAAAACTAGTATAAAATCACCCATATTCAATGTCCGTACACCATATAGTATTGAGAAAAACAGGCCCTAAATCTTATGGGAATTGATTTATGTTATTAGACTTGTCATCACTAAATTAAAAAAGGGCAAGTTTTTGGTATAGCAGCAGCAGTAGCGTAATGGACGTTTTATTGTACCAGTTTTAGAATATACTCAAATAAATACAACTGATACAACTGTCGCATGGGCCTTGCGGCCGTACATGTTAATATCGTCATTATATACATACATACATACATACATACATACATACATACATACATACATACAAAGCTATATCCATACATACAAATATGCAAATACTTCGATATATTTAGTCTTCTATTTTTACATACAAATACATAATACATACATAATACATAAACATAAACATGAATGAGCTCTCCAGTCCTCTTCCCTTTATTCACACACACTTACCAACCTGCCCCTCTCCATTATAGCCATTAACCTTCTTTGTCGCGTCTTCTCTAGAAATAATCCCAATTTGTGTGAGTATCTTGCATGCACCAACACTTTCCGGCAAATGTTTAGACTTCTATTGGCATTCAAAAAATGCGGTGATAAGTGTTCATTTCTTAAAATCTCCATTTCCTTGCATTCTGCCAAAATATGCCTCCAAGTATCGCTTTCCCTGCACAATGGGCAAGTTCTTTCCCCGAAAGGATTAACTGTTTTGTTTCCTTTCCAAGCCCCTAACCAGAACCATGCGAAATAACTACTTTCTACTCTGCCGCTGATATCTAAATAATGCCCCCTCCCACACACCGGATATATTTGAGCCTGCAAGTTAAGCGGTACTTTTTTGCGCATTGAGACTTAATATTTTGTCTATCTATATCTCGCAAACGACTGTTAACTTTTTTCCAACTATTTCGTGTAATGTACTCTCCCCTTAACCAAGTATACCCGAATTCAATTTTGTCCAAGCCTTTCCTTATTTTTTATGTTCATCCCATACCCTACCCTTCCCTTATTTGCTCCCTTAGACAGACCGCTCGAAGAAGAGCTTGATTTCCCGGTATTATCCTTAACCAGTATTTAATTTTTCTTATTTTTAAATTCACACTTTCGTTAGAAATACCAAACTATTTAAGAACCCCACAATTTGCTGTACCCCTTCCTACTTCTGGCAATCGTTTTAGGAACTGTGTTTGTACCTGATTCAGTTACTCGGTATTTTCCCACCGCCAAACTTCCATTCTTGGAGTTTCCGGTGGTTTTACTAAAATCTTAATGAAACTTTTGAAACTTAATATACGGCTCGAAAGATAGTGTAAAACGGAACCAAAACGCCGGGAAAAGGAGGAAATAAGAACGAAGTACCATAGAGTGGATGAGTTTCTTTGTGATCTGACCCGATGTGAAATATAAAACATTTACGACAAGGGCCGCATACCAACCCTTCAGGAACTGCTATTTCGTCTCAACAGTGTTGACAATTATTCTTATCAGAAAGCAAATTTACGGGAACTTTTGAAGCACCTGGGGTTTCGTTACGATATACTCGACAAAAGAAGAGGGATTATGGAATCTGCAAGGATCGTTTCTTGCAGCTCCAGTCCCGAGCGACAGCGGAGAGAGTCAAACTCTCAGTGCCGAACGGCATTTGGAAGCAGCGGGACCAGAGCGGTAACCAAAATGAAAGGGACATCAGCTTGTAAGAGTGTAAACGTAGTATGTACTTTTTTTTTTTTTTTTTTTACGAGGTAACGTAACCTATGCTTGTCCTCTAATTTTCTGACTGCAATATGTTGTTCCTTATTACAAAACTGAGCTTTTTACTTTTTACTAAGCGTTGTCTTGTTGAAATACACTTTAATTTACACACCACACACACACACTGAAACCTTAACGCTAACCTCGGGTAAATCCTAGAAACCGGTAACCCAGTAGTTTGCTTTGGGGAGATACGGCCTGACGTCCTACGATCGCCTCCTTTCCGTAAATAAAAATTGAAAGGGGATTGTGTGCTACTAAGTAGGTGGGTAAATCATTTAAATAGTGATAAATTTCCTTTGACTGCAGCAGAAAAAAATCGTAAATAAAAAAAAAGGACAATACCTTCATATTTGTAATTCATCTCTCTAACCATCTGAGCTATCTGACCGATGCTTGGAAGGCGTAATTATGTACTTATATCTGTGGAAGTAACACTACCTTCAGCTTACTCCACTGCCACTTGGGACTGACAAGGAACAGCAGCTCCAGGTGTTTGCACACGTTAAGGAAAAGTGTGAAATACTTTGTATACAACCAGAAGTCTTTGACCGTGTGCGCAATCTCTGCACCGCATATGTAATCTCTGTAATCACGTTGGAGATTGACAATTAGAACCCCTTTTGTAGTTAAATGTGCAATATGATGCACTTGCTGGGCTGATGCAAGTTTCTTGACAAATTGTAGACCGCGCGACCATCAGCATACCCGAAGGACTCTCATTGATGTTCACAGAGTATTTCCGAAAATGAGTTTCCTATTGAAAAAATTATCAGTTTGTTGTCCAGCACAACATACTAAGCGTTGCCGGTGTGTTATGAATCACCCGATATACAACACTTTTCCTCCAATGAGATGCTTTTGCATAATTATCATTCCAGTACCTTTGGCCAGTTTTAAATTGTCAACACTCTGATTATCAAACAAATCGTTCCCAATTTTAGCTACACAATTAAACAATGCAAAGGTTTCTCATCAGTTACCTATTTTTTCCTGAAAATGATTTTGACCCGAATATAATGTCATCCAATTCCTGTGGAACATATCTTCTCAATTTTATGTATTGGGCAAATAAGCTATTGGAGTGGCCGTCAAAATTGTTATTTAAGAACTCTAATAACACCATTTGAAGTTCTTGTATTAGCAATATTTGTATCACATGAAATAGCTTTTAGTCCTTGTAAATTTATTTAAACTCTTTCGAAATAATTTATCAACTCTTATAAAATATTATTATATTGTTTATGTTCACTCAAATAGGGTTGTTTCTGCCATTAAAGTAGAGAACAGTTGAACTTTGACTTTATTTTCCATTGATTTTTGTTGAAGTTTACATTTTTCTCTTCATACATTACTTCTATCAATTACATTAATGATATCTGTTTCGTTTATTTCTTTCTTGCTTGTTTGCAAGTTGTTCTGAGCCTCTACCACGTCTGTCACATCCCGGGCTAAGTTTAGAAAAAGCAAAAGAATAAAGGAAACTTTAGGAGGCTCAGTAAAGATTTCCCGTTAACTTTTAACAGAGACAACTTGCTTGTTTACTCCCAAAAGCATTATCGCTGCTACATTTATCGACTTAAATTTTTAATTTCTAGATGTGGATTTCTAGTTTGTTTGCATCTTCGTTCTGTGCCGATGAAATAAGCTTTCTCGATCTTCCGTGCTACTGCTTTATGTATTTATCATATTTTGCTACAACCATTTTCTTGTTTTATTTCTTGATCCATTATAAGTAGTAAAGGTATCACTTGATCCCATTTCAAGGTCACACCCCTATTTAAGGGGGTAGAAAAACTACACCTAAACTCCCCTATTTCAAGGTCAAACGAAGAGGTGCTAAATTCCTAGCCCCCTTCAACCTCCGTCCCTAGTCTACCCCTCCCCCTTCACCCCTCCCCTCCAACACAACCCCTCCACTCCCACCCCAGCCTCTCTGGGCAGCAGCCAGATTAAATTATTTAATTGAAATTATGTTTTCTAAATGAAATGCAATTAAAACCTACTTATTAGTAAAAAATTGTACTTGCTACATTTTATTTATACATTAATTTTAAAAATTTATTTGTTGGTAAGCATTTTTCCTAATACTGCCAGATTATGTTTTTTTAAATTAAATACAATGAAAATCTACTCATTGGTAAGAATTTTCCTTGTTAAATTGCCAAGGGAGGTACGCTAAACTTAGGCCTGGAACGATTTCTACCTTAAAATTAAATAATTTTTCAATATATCATTGTATTATCAGTGTACAACGCCTGTGGTGCCTTTGTAGGAAAAAAAAAAGGCGTTCATTATTTATTCCTTGCTAAATTTTTATTATACACGAGTTGGTAAGCATTCCCCTTAATATTGGATTGGTAAGCATTCTTTTTTTTTTTTTTTTTGATTGATTTATTTACGGACGCTCTTTAACATCTCAGGTCATCAGCGTCCCATTCAACTCAGGGCGTGAAACGGCCGACAAATTTTGCTCAGAGGCCTCTCTTTCAGGCTTGAGGTTCTTTATAGTGCCGTAAATGTACGACACGGGACCCACGGCTTTACTTCCCTTCCGAAGGAAGCCATACTTAGGATTTTTATCCCCCGAAAAAACCCATCGGTCCTGGCCGGGTTCGAACCCGCGATCTTGGGTGTAGGAGGCTAGTATGGTAACCACTACACCACCAGGACCGACGGTAAGCATTCCTCTTACTATTTTTTCACACATTAAAAACCGGTTTTTAGCCAAGCAATGCAAGAACAGAATGCATTTTCAGTTTTGTACAACCGACACATGTGCTTGCCTTACCTGGTGAAGGCCTCGAAGCTCAAAGCTGCACCACGATTGTAAATCTTCGTTCTATTGAATTATTTTCCAACAATATCTCTACATAAACAGTTCACAGTTGCTAACTACCTTGTTCTTTGGCTCATCAGTAATTATTAACTGATAGACCCAGGTTTAGCCATATACATTATTCATAAATATATACAAACTCAAAAATCACAATTATTTACCAATTTTATAGTAAACATATTTAACAAATTAAAATACTTGACCTACATTATAACAAATAATTATGATGTCTACACTCATAATCCCATATTTCTAACATTATCAAAACTAATCTGAAAATATACTATCAATGTGTCCTTGAGAGTTGCTTTTCTTTGGATCTTATGCACATTAACACCCTGATGTATAAGAATCCTGATTAGCAGATACTAAGTATCTAACTCCCTTCCTCCCCCTCATCTTTTCCTTTTCCTTTCATTTCTTGCTTCTTTCCTAAACTTATTACCCACATAACCATTTTTCCTCACCTTGTCTATGTATTTTCCCCGTTTTTGTCTAATTTTACATTTAGAATTCTTCTGCCTCTCTTTTATTAAATGTTATCAAAAGGAACTGTTCACCCGTCCGCTTACATTCCAAATTACGATGCCCTGGTTTTTACACATAGGATATATCCCCTTGATAAATTCGTTTCTATTCACTTAAAGTTTATTACTGTAGTATTTTAACCATGCCAATCCTTCCCTTCCATCTTTATCGCAAAGTTCAGATTTACTAATATTTTCTGGTTTTCAATATCTTTAATTGTTGTTATTATCTCTTTCCAAAAATTTTTTCTCAATCTTTCTCCCTCATACCAAATGGATGCCTTTCCCACTTCGTGTAGAATTATTTGTATATATTCATTGTAGGTAGAGCTTAATCAATGCAAAATGTGAAACAGTCTCCAAAGCTGATAGTGCAATAACTTGTTAAATAGATAGTTATTTGCGTGTGGAGGTTTAACATCAGACGATTGGAAAACAAGTGCATTTGGAAAAAAATAATGTTACATTGCTTACAGTGTTTATGAGGGAAACAAATGCTGTAATAAAATTAATACTACCAGGTTTAAAGGGTCTGGCATTGTGAATTTGTCAGCATGAGAGGACTCCTCTCTGATTGGCTGAGTCACTATTGGAAAAACATGCTCATCATAAAGTGCTACTATATGATAGTGCTACTATCATATATATATGATTTACTTTTATTAGTTTGGCTGTGCATCTTGACCCCCCTAACAGCACAGGTATTGTCACGTTTAATCGGTGGTACTTCTAAGTATGAAGGAATCGGCTTAATATATACCTCATGTTAAGTATGATGGAATCGACTAAAAATACACCCCCCTAACCGTCCATGTTAAGTATGAAGGAATCTGCCCTAGTCTCAGTGCCCTGTTTAATATTTTTCATTGCAGAAGAGTCATCGAGAAGGAAAAAAAGTACTTCGCCTAACATTGACTTGTTACTTTTCTTTGCACATGACGAGTCCTACAAGTACCTTCGAATGTTATAGTGCAACAAAAATATAAAATGGACTTATAGGGGGATGTTAAAAGAAACAGAACATGTCCTGGAGTTAAAATGGGCAGCAATACTTTTCTCATATACAAGTCTTCAAATTAATACATTTTCAACCAAAGAAGCAAGGCTAAGATACCATGGAGGTTGCTGTAATTTGCCAATTTTCGGAAAGAAAGAGTTGGGCTGATAGAAGGGTGGGCCTGTGATAGGCCAATGGGCAGAACTTCGCCTTAGTGTTTAATCTCGTCCTAAAATGGATTGCTTAAACACATATCGCTCTGAAGGAAATATATTATGCGTTATTTGTTGCAGCAGAAGAATTGGCGGCGCAGTGACGATTGTACAACAGTTTCGCCTACAGCCAAGTCAGCCTTGAAATAAACTGTTTTGGAGACTACTTCACCTGTGTTTATTACCTTTTTCCTTTCTTCTATATTTTGATCAAACGCCCAAAGCAATTTGAGTTGCTGTCATGTCCCCAAAATAGACCGTGATAGGTCCACATACACGTGTACTTACTGTTTCTATTTTCCTTGCGTTAGTCCTACTGTTTTTTTCCTCCCTTTTGTCAAATAACAATAAATGCATTAGCGTAGCGGTATTTCCGACAGTTTAGCAAAGCAGTGGATCAAACATGGGGAGGGGATTTTCTGGTTAAACAGAACTGGAGTAGAGCTGTTAGAAGGGGGATATCTTCGTAACATTACCTGGGCGGGGCAAAGTGGCGTCTTTTCCAATTGACAATGGGTGTATTTTTAGCCTATTCCTTCATATGGGAGTGTGTTTTAGCCGATTCCTTCATATTTAACGAAACAATGCATGGGGTGTATATTTGGGAGTACATCCGATTCCTAGCGTGGCAATACATGGGAGTGGTTCCTTCATACTTACCGTGGGGCTATTAGGCTGCATTTTTAGCGGGACAGTATATGGAGTATTAAGAGGGTATATTTGTAGCAGATTCCTTCATACTTAACATGGACTGTTAGGGGGGTGTATTTTAAGCCGATTCCATCATACTTAATATGGGGTGTATATTTAGCCGATTCCTTCATAGTTAGAAGTAGCACCGATTAAACGTGACAATACCTGTGCTGTTAGGGGGGTCAAGATACACAGCTAAACTAATAAAAGTAAACTTCGTCGCTGCTTTACGTGCCTCAGTTTTGGAGAAATTTAGGATTTGAATTAAACCCAACTCCTAATAAATAAGTGAACTTTTATTTACCTTCCAATCATCAGAGGGGAGAGTATATATATATGATAGTAGCACTTTATGATGAGCATGTTTTTCCAATAGTGACTCAGCCAATCAGAGAGGAGTCCTCTCATGCTGACAAATTCACAATGCCAGACACTTTAAACCTGTTGTATTAATTTTATTACAGCATTTGTTTCCCTCATAAACACTGTAAGCAATGTAACATTATTTTTTTCCAAATACACTTGTTTTCCAATCGTCTGATGTTAAACCTCCACACGCAAATAACTATCTATTTAACAAGTTATTGCACTATCAGCTTTGGAGACTGCTTCACATTTTGCATTGATTAAGCTCTACCTACAATGAATATATACAAATAATTCTACACGAAGTGGGAAAGGCATCCATTTGGTATGAGGGAGAAAGACTGAAAAGATTTTGGAAAGAGATAATAACAAGAATTAAAGATATTGAAAACCAGGAAATATTAGCCAATATAAATAATAAAAAAAATTGAACTTATATATTACACTAAAATGGGTTATATCTATTGAAATTTGCGGTAAGAATCGAAGGGAAGGATTGGCATGGTTAAAAACAACAGTAATAAACTTTAAGTGGGTAAAAACGAATTTATCAAGGGGATATATCCTATGTGTAAAAACCAGGGCATTGTAATTTGAAATATAAACGAACGAGGGAACAGTTCCTTTTGAAAAAATGGAAAAAGAAGAGAGACAGAAGAATTCTAAATTTAAAATTAGACAAAATCTGGGAAAATACATAGACAAGGTGAGAAAAATAGGTTATGGGTGTAGGAAAGAAGCAAGAAAAGAAAGGAAAAGGAAAAGAGTAGGGGAAGGAAGAGAGCTATATACTTAGTATCAGGTAAGCAGGATTCTGATACATCAGGATGTTAATGTGTATAAGATCCAAAGTAAAGCAACTCTCGAGGACAGATTGATGGTAAATTTTCAGATTAGTTTTGATAATGCTAGAAATTTGGATTATTAGTGTAGAAATCGTAATTATTTGCTATAATGTAGGTCAAGTATGTTAATTTGTTAAATATATTTACTATAAAATGGTAAATAATAGTGATTTTTATGTGTATATATTTATGAATATTGTATATGGTTAAACCTGGGTCTATCAGTTAATAATTACTGATGAGCCAAAGACCAAGGTAGGTAGCAACTGTGAACTGTTTATGTAGAGATATTGTTGGTAAATAATTCAATAGAACGAAGATTTACTTTCGTGGTGCAGTTTTGAGCTTGCAGGCAAGGCAAGCACATGTGTCGGTTGTACAAAGGTGAAACTGCATTCTGTCCTTGCTTGGCTAAAAAACTGGTTTTTAATAGCAAGATGAACGCTCACCAATCTAATATTGAGGAGAATGCCTACCAAATCGTATATAATGAAAATTTAACAAGGAATAAATAATGAACGCCCGTTTTTTTTTTTTTTTTTTTTTTTTGTTGCTACAAAGGCGATGTACACAGATAATACAATGATATAATGAAAAAGGATTTAATTTTAAGGTAGAAATCGTTCCAGGCTTAAGTTTAGGTTACCTCGCCGGCAACTTAGCAATGAGTAGATTTTCATCGTATTTAATTAAAAAAAACATAATCTGGCAGTATTAAGGAAAATGCTTACCAACAAATAAAAATTTTAAATTAATGTATAAACAAAATGCATCAAGTAAAAATTTTACTAATAAGTAGATTTTAATTGCATTTCATTTAAGTAACATAATTTCAATGAAATAACTTAATCTGGCTTCTGCCCAAAGAAACTGGGTTGGAGGAGGGGGGTGGGAGGGGGTGAGGGTGGGATGGGGTGAAGAGGGGTGGGAGTGGAGAGGAGGTGAAGAGGCGAGGGGGTGAAGGGGGCAAAGGGGTTTAGCACCTCTTTGTTTGACCTTGAAATAGGGGTAGTTTTTCAATCCCCATAAATAGGGGTGTGACCTTGAAATGGGGGATGGGAACAAGTGATACCTTTTCTATTATTATATTTTTGTTTATGTATTAGGGAGTTACTTTTCCTTTATAGAAATGCAGGAAAGACAAAACATTCAGCTTTCAGCTACTAAATCGAACATGTTATTTCATTTATCTATACACCTATTCAGTTCGCTTTTACATATCACTTTAGACTTGAGTGGGTTATCGTATCTCAGGATTTTGCGGTATTCCTGATTCAAATTAATCTTTTAGTAAGACAATTTCTGAAACAATGGGTTCCTAGACAGAAAACCTTCGCAACTGAGAACGAATGAACAAACATTTTTTATTACATTAGATATGGTATGTTGTTTAGACTTTCCAAATTGTTTTTAAAAAGCATATATGTAAATTTTGGTTATTTTTTAATGACAACTTTTCTTTTCTTTCTTCTTTCAGGGATTTTGAATTCTCTGTTTTTCGTGTGAGTAAGAATTCCGCAAATAGTATAAAAAGAACGTGGTTAGAAGTTATGTACACTGCGCAAGAAGCAAATAATTATTATTTACTTTTGGTGTATTATTGTATTTTTGCTATTACATAATATATATGTATATATAATAGTTCAAAATAAGCTTTAACAACATAGCTATATTTCAGGATGCCTCGTAGACACAAGATCGCTGGTTCAATCCTGGCCCGGGTCGATGGATTTTTGGGCGTAAAAATCCTAAGTATGGCTTCTTTTGGAAGGGAAGCAAAGTCCTTGATCCCGCATCGTAAATTTGCTCACGTAAAAGAACCTCAAACCTGAAAGAAGAGACCTCTGAGCAAAAGTTTTCATGCCTCGAATTGAATTGCAAGCTAATGACTTGAGATGTTAAAGACCGTCCGTAAATAAATAAAAGATATCAAGTTATTGTTTCTCTGGAATCGCATAAATAACAATATCATTTTTATGCATTCTTATGGACCATTAGTTCATTCAACAATCTCCAAGAGTAAACCAAGTGCTGCGATTACCACTTTGAACTTTAGATGTTCGTGGGATAATGACGAAATCGGTATCAGAACTAGTCCTATGTAAAAAAAAAAAATGAAATATAAACTTTAACAAGTAGTGAGTAAAGAAGAGTGCTTAACGTGAATTAAGTATCCCGCATTAACTTTAATAGAACTAATTGAGTAATTCGTAGAAACTATTGGTGTTTCCGAACGCGGTATTTATAAGGACTGACTGAAATCGCTACGCCTGGATATAATAGGTAAAGGAAATAAACCTTTCTTGAAAATGTGATGTTGTTGTCAAATGTGCTGTTTCACGTACTGTGCAATTTTCTATTTATTATTTTTTTTCCTGGAAAACAAACCACGTTATTAATGACAAAGTATTCCAGATCTAAAATAATGATTCTGGTTTGCCTAGTCCTAAAAGCACAGCGTTTATTAATATTTCGTCGTACAGTGATGTTCTCTAAAACAAACAACAGAAATTGCATAGCGTACACGTGGAAGCGGAATTACTTGAGAGCAGTAAACAAATACCTAAAAATGCTACCTGGACCCTTTATACCATATCACAGTGTAAATTTTTCTAGCCAAACAAATCTATCTTGGCGTAAACACGAAATGGTTAAATTAAAAAAAAAAAAAATATTCACTTTAAAGTAACTGACGTGAGGTAGAGCTCTTGAATACAGCTCAAGTATCTGAAACATGTTATAATATTACCTTAGAAGCAAGGCGGAAATGCGCGTGTTAAAACTTCTTTCTTATGATGGTCCAGATGGTGCGGATTTACTGAAGGGTTATGTGACTCTACTAAATTACTGCCTAATGCCCCACAAGAGTTCACAGGCGAATGTGGCGTTGTTATTTCCGAAAAGGAACGGATGTGAGAACTCCATGGCACGGCGCAACTTGTGGTAATTAGTTTATTAATTCACATTGGTGAACGACTCTTCTTCCATGGGCTCCGACACCCCGAGGCCACGGGTGACCGAGGTCTTTAAGGCGCGGACTCCCTCCAGAATCGTTCCCCCTGACTGAGGTTTTTTCCAGGATTTCCTCAGTTCCCATAAACGGCAAATGTCGGGGAGGTACCCTAAACTAGGGCCAGGAACGCTTCCTACCTTAAAAAATATTTTTTCCCAATATATCATTTCATCTCATGTGTCATCAGTGTCTACCGCCGGTGGTGTCTCAGTAGTAAAAACGGGCGTTAAACACTACTCAAGAAAAGGGGGGGGGGAAACGACGACGACAAGAGTAGGCCATCTTCATGCAACGGACTTTCTATGATTCTAGCTCAGAAATCTATTAATTAAACGAACTAACGCGGAGTGTTACTTATTGCCGATAGCTACGTTGCTGTATTTTATGTGAACAGACAATAGTATGGTGAAAAGTCCTTGAAAGGAAAGGAAAACACAGTAAATACTATTAAAATTGTTTATTATAATATAATAAAATGTGCTACATTTTCGGGTTACATAGTCTAATTTATAAGAGCAAACGTTAATTTTCTAACCATGGAATTAAAAATATTTTTAAAAAATGTGTCACTCGTGCATAAGAGAAGATTTTTTGCTGTCTTAGGGCTGGCGGTCTTTTAAAAGCATATTGACACCATGCAAAATCTAAGCTATCAGCTCTTCCCGCCAGCACTTGAAACTTACTTATTTTATGCAATATAAATCTTGCATTGCAGGGCTATAATTGTTGCATTATTGTATTATTAAAGTTCTGTTAAAGTTTGCATTTATCATAGAAAGTAACACAAATAATTGCAACGAAGTCAGCTTGCACTTTACGCACACAGATGAAGGAAGTTTATCAAGAATAGAATTAGTCGTTGCGACATCAGTGAAATATTAAGAAATTGAAATAGCTTTTTCATTTGTAGATTCGTTAGTATTTTGTACCTATTTTGGAGTTAAAGTATCTTAAATTTCAATAACTTAAATTTTCGCTATTTCGCCATGAGCAAAACAATTACTAGATTTAACGCCAATGTACTATTTCTGCAGCCATAGAAAGCAATCGATTACAGCACTTGCATACATCCTATAACTAAGATCATCACATATAGTAAACGAGTAAGCCAGTCTTCTGAGAGACCGCCACGGGTAGCCGAGGTCGTTAAGGCACGAACTCGTGTACGGGAGTTCTGGGGTTCGAATCTAACCAGGATCGTCCTCGCTTATTAAGGTTATTTTCAGGTTTTCCTCAGTCCTCATAAATGGCAAATGCCAGGGAGGCACCTTAAACATAGGCCTGGAACGTTTCCTTCCTTTAAAAAATCCTTTCCCAATTTATCATTTCATCTCGTGTAGCATCAGTGTCCATCGCCTGTGACGCCTCAGTAGTAAAAACGGGTGTTAAACACTATTGAAAAAAAAATGCTGAGCTCTTAAGCGTCGTCACATTTTGTGCATAGCTATACACTATGTCGTCACCATGGTGATCGACATTATGAAGAGTTCTTTTAAATTGTACTGCATTATTGTTCTGTAATTTTTTAAAATTGCTTCATTATTCCTTCTATACATATGCTATTTATTCAAAAAGTACTATAAAACGAGGAGTATTGGATTAATTTCTGAAAGTATCAGGAATTAAGTACACATTCCATAAGATTTTTTAAAAATGTTTTTACTACTGAGGCACCACAGGCGGTGGACACTAATGATACATTAGATAAAAATGTATAAGAGGGTGCCAAAAATGTATACACACTTTCACAGTAGATATATATATTTAATATATTTCAAAGTTGGACAGAAACACAACAGTAATGTGCTGTATGATGTTCTGTAAACAGATGTGACTCACACACATTATGATAGCGTTGCTACGTAACAGGCAAAGGCAAGACAAATAAAGTCAAGATTATCGTATAATCTTCTGTAAACAGATGTGGCTCACATTACGTTATGCTAGCGTTGTTTTGTGTTGTATACCGTAGAAAACCAGCTACTCTGGCAGCACTTAGTGAAGAAATTGAAACGGCATGGGCTGCAACCGCTGAGGACACTTTCGCAAATGTTGCTCAATCAGCGTACCCAGAAGTGTATCGGCGCCGATAGTGCGCATTTTGAGTAACTGTAAAAGTCTAAAATGATTAGTGCGCATAATTGTCTGTTTGTGTGAATTCAGTTTTGTTATGTTAATATAGTTTTTCCTTGCTTGAAATGTGTATACATTTTTTGCACCCTTTGTTTTGCAAAGGATTTTTTAAGGAAGGAAACGTTCTAGGCCTAAGTTAAGGGTACCTCCCAGGCATTTGCCATTTATGAAAACTGAGGAAAACTTGAAAAAACCTCAGTCAAGGGGGAAGGTCCTGGAGGGATTCGAAACCCAAACCTCCTGCTCACGAGTCCGCCCCTTAACGACCTCGGCCACTCGTGGCGGTTAAACTCTATAACATATAATATCGCACATTAGCACCAAATACTGCAATGAAGTGCCAGAGGCTACGAGTTTTCAAAATTTATCCCTATAGTTCAGTAATACATACAGCGCTTGAAGTTTAAACAAATTAAACCTGTCATATATACTTTTGATATGACGTCTCCTTAGAAGCGCAGCGAGTAGGTAACTTCTTTTACATCGATGTTTGGGGGAAACATCTAGCTTTAGTAGTAGTAATATACGTTTTATTGTACGATATTAGGATACACTCAAATAAATACATCTGTCGCATGGGCCTTACGGCCGTACATGCTAATGTCGTCCTTATAGCAATCAAAAGGGTCATACTCATACATACGTATATATAGTCAAACTTCTATTGGAATTCAGAAATTGCGGTGATAAATTCTTATTTCTTAAAATCTCCACTTCCCTGTATTCTACCAAAATATGCCTCCAGGTATCGCTTTCTCCACACAATGGGCAAATTTTTTCCCCGAAAGCATTAATTGGTTTGCTTCCTTTCCAAGCCCCTAATCTGAACCATGGGAGACCACTTCTTTCTTCCCTGCCACAGATATCTAAATAATCCCCCCTCCCCCACACCGGATGTATTTGAGCCTGCAGATTCAGCGATACATTTTCTGCGCATTGAGACAAAAAATTTTGTCTGTCTATATCTCGCAAACGTCTGTTAACTATTTTCCAACTATTTCGTGTAATGTTTTCTCCCCTTAACCAAATATACCCCAATTCAATTTTGTCTAAACCTTTCCTTATTTTTGATGCCCATCCCGTATTCCACCCTTCCCTTATTTGCTCCCTTAGACAGACTGCTCGAAGAAGAGCTTGATTCCCCGTATTACCCATAACCAGTAATTAATTGTTCTTATTTTTAAATTCACTTTCGTTAGATAAATCAAACTCTTTAAGAACCCCACAACTTGCTGTACTCCTCCCTACTTGTAACAACTGTTTAAGGAACTGTTTGTACCTGATTAAGTTCCTCGGTGCTCTCCCACCCCCAAATTTCGTCCCCGTATGCCATAGTTGATCTTACAACCGCCCTGTACACCAACCCCGTTGTTCTCAGTGGAGTTTCCGGTATTTTCACTAAGATCTTTAATGACTCTATATTTTTATTTAAGCACTTGCGTTTTGTATTGCCTATGTGCCTTGCTCATAACTAAGGTGACTCCCAAGTAAGTGAAATTCTTAACATTTTCCAGAGCCTGACCTGCACACTCCCACCTCTCTTTCCTGCTGTACACCGCCCACTTCTTGAATGTCATTGTTTTAGTCTTGCCCTCATTTTGACTTTGAAGGAATTTTTAAAAGTTGTTCTAATTTTCCGCTGAAAGTTTCGATGACGTAGTAATATATTTTGAAATCAGCAAAAACTGAGGATGCTTTATATTGCATATAAGGCTATAATTTTTCTAATCTTTAAAAAAAATCTCATAAGGGATTTTCAATAGTATCTTCTCAGAGTTCAATACCTCCTCTTTTAGAAAATCAGTTGCACATTGATGTTTTCTCGTAAACAGCCTGGAATGGCAATGCGCTACCTCGCAGCTTTGCTAAACTTGAAGCAGGAAATAAGGCTGAATTTATTAATTTAATAACTAAAGGCTACAGAGTTATATTTATAAAGGCATTAGATTTGATAAGGATAATTGTAATATATATGTATAAGGAAATATTTTAGAGATAGGTATGACAGAAATTGAAATAATTTGTAACTTGTACTTATGTGTAAGTCATTTAACAGGTGATGGTATTTTACAAAAGGGTTCTCGTATACATTTTGTAGTAAAGATGTTAGAAAGAGACAGATGTATACCTGACGCCTCTCCACTGACCGGTCCTTAGACAAGGCTGAGGAAAGGGTAAACTATCTTTTGTTAGGTCACGAACCTTCTGCCCAGGAAATACTTAGGAGTTGACAATAAGAGAAACATGTGGCCGTAACGGGACAGTAGTTGAACAAAATCAGACAGAGCAATGATTTAAGAGAAAATGAAAATGTTAGAACGGAGACGAAAATGTTTTATTATAGGCAAGTCGGGTATACAAGGTATGAATACAGTCCATCAACACGTGCGTTATTTCTGAGAAATTTGGAAATCTACAAACTAAGGAAGGGAAAAGATTTTTCAATAGAAATCAGCATGTAAGCAAAGTGCCGAAATTTATGACAGGTTGTTCTGGGAAAATTCAAGTTCGTGGGAAGACATTAGATCAGGGGGGAAAGAATAATTCTAGCCAATGGTCATCAAATAAAAGTCAACCAATAAGGAGAACTTAGTTACGAATAAATATTTTTAAGATAGCCAATGATGAAAGTACAACACGAAAATAGGGTAATATACGAGGGAAGTTAATTTAGCGAGAGGCGTGGCGATGTGGTAGAAAACTGGGGTACGGAAATCAGAGTGACAGTCTCTCGCACATTCAGACATTCGCAGATTCAGATTGAGACATTCATTCAGACGAGAAACAGAGGACATCATACGAGAGACACGAAAGAAATATACGGAATCAGGCAGTCTGAGTCATCCGAAAGTAATCAGTCTAGGTCATTTCTAAAGTTCAGTTGAGGGCAGTGTAAATCATTTCTAAGGTCAGTCTAAGTGTGTAGTGAGGTCAGCTACGAGCCGTCAGGAAGTAATCTACCCAGTTGTTAAATAAATCAAATGTTCAAACAGTGCCGGACGTATTAATACACCGAATAATCTCCTTCCCCCCCTAATGACTTTCAAGTCATTAGAAACAGTTCAAAATTTACCCTGAGAACCCATCATCCCCCCTACATTGGAACAACTATATTAACCGTTGCGAATTAACGACCTACTGTGAGGGACCCAAATACCGTTCCAAACTTCCCCACACATTGAGGAAATGTATCTCAGAGTAAATAAGGTGCATTGATAAATTTAATTATGTGATTTTGCTATTGCTAACTTTGGGTTTTTATTTTCCCCTTTCTCTGAAACATAATTTTTATATTTGGAAGACAGTCATGTTTGTAGACGTTATTTTTGTTTTACCTTCCATATCTGAAATCCAATTTAATTACCTTACCCCCAGCATATTAAGTTTTAAGCACTGTGAGGTATCAGGCTACTTACCACCATAATTATCATTAACTGGAAAAGACATCTTCAAAAGTTTACAGTTTAGTCTTTACCACATAGCCATCATTTATACTTATACTAATGAATAATCCATAATAATTTGTCTTCAAAAAAATTTAGTTAGTTATTTTTATGCAAGGATAATGCATATGGTGCTTCCGTTTCTTGCTTGGTTTCAATGAAGTGCCTAAAATGCAATAGAACTCTTTTTTTCTTTTAAAACTGCAAAATCAGAAAAAATATTATTCCAGTATAATGAATTATTTCGCAGCATTGGCAATTTATGGTTTAACCCTATGCTGGATACGGGAAAATAATTACGAGAATTAGCACGTGGGATCTTTTAGGACCCCATGGTATTTTAATTGATATACACATTGTTATTGCTAGGTTTGTTATAATTATATTTGTAACCTTGTTATAAAATATATATTTTTTAAATATTCAATTATAAGTTCCAATCTCATTACTGTTATATGTTAAATGTATTTATATGATACATTTCACTTAATTAAATTAATACAGTAAAATTTAAATGCAGCTTTTGTATTACATCTTGACTTGAATTCTTATACAAATTATATATCAAGTAAATAATCTGATAATATTTTCTAAATAGTTTAATGAAAATTATGGTTTGTGAAGCCATAGATATGTTTATTTTATTCTGAATCCGTGATTCAAATGAACATTTTATTTATAGACCTCCAAACCTCTGTTATTACCTATAAGACATAGAAAATGTTAAACTTCTTTTTAACATAGAGAATATTAAATTCTGAATCCCCCCACGAATAAAGCAATTTAATTGTTTCTACTTCTAAAACTACATTAATACTTTTCATTCACAATTATTTTCATTCACATTCCATGCAAATCGCAAGTTTTCTGGAATGGGAACTGCAGGCAGATATTTTACATTTCTGACAACATGTTTTAATTTTTTTTCCCCATACTTCTTGGGCAAATGGAACACATTCGTTTTTTCCTATTTTGTTGTTGATGTAAACCCATATTGTGTGTTCAAGATTCATAGTTATATCCAAGGGCAAGAAGGCCACTTTTTGCTCCCATTAGCATGCATCTACTAGTCTATGGATGCACTAACTGTCCTCCTAGCTGCACCAGAATTTATCGTCTCTCATCAGTACCTGGGTAGTGATGTAGTGGCAATCCCTGCAATGTTAATCGTGTTACAGAACAACTAGGGGCCAACGTTTGGTGTTACGTTTCACTCTGTAAGACCCCCCAAGTTGATCTGTTGTATCAATTCCTCCTTTGTATTTATTATTTCTGGTTCTTTCTCCTCACCAATTACTTGTTTTGATATGTATAAGGAAGATATGAATATGACTGAGGATGATTTTTAGACTAAGTATGATACGACAAAGTTTCAGAGAATCTGTGCACTTCTTTCTAACGATTTGATTGAAATTCTTTCTACTTTATTTTTAGTTCCCACAAACGTTGATTTCATGGCCACTTAATTATCTCACTAATGCAATATAATGATTTTTTTTACAGTAACCCTTGTTGATCCATTTCTTAATTAGGTCCTTTACGAATCTAGAACTCTGATCAATATCTCTTGATTAGGTTTTTTTTTTCGCTATGTTAAAGCAAATATTTACCATCACTCTTGCAAAAATATCTTCGTTATCATCTGCCTCATCTAACATCTACAGAAGAATTTGGTTAACATTTTCGCCTCGAACAGGCTTCCCATCAATCCTATTTATATAAAAATGTATACTGTGACTCTAGCTTATTTCAACACAAATATCCTGTATAAAAATTGAAATATCATCTTTCAGTATTTGTTAGTGACAATGAACTAAAAAATAGAATTCGATTAACTTACCTGATGAAACCAGCCAACCGCCTGTGGTGCCTCAGTAGTATATACGGGCGTTAAACACCATTCAAAAAAAGAAAAGAAACCAGCCATTTCCTGCAGTATCTCCTCAACAATGCTGTCTAAGAAAGCCAAAATGTATGTTTAAATGTTGGACAGCTTAGCCGTCATAAACTACTAAAGAAAATTTAACAAAAAGTAAAACATTCTTGGGGATCTTCAATGACCCCAAGTGCCCATTGCCATTTATTCTTGTATTAGACCTGAATAACTCCGAGAGAAGTATTATGTTTTATATTTTCATTATCTGATATATCTTTTCAAAAAGAGATGTCATGAAGCATTAGCATTGCACATGCAATAACTGCGGAAATATAAACCAAAATAGTAGCGTGGGGTCCCTGAAGACCCCACATGCCCATCGGAGAGTTAACGTCTGCTTTTACGACGAGGCAACATGGGCTGTGGACACATGAGATGAAATGATAAATTGGGAAAGGAATTTTTTAAGGAGGGAAACGTTCCAGGCCTAAGTTTAGAGTACCTCCCCGACATTTGCCATTTATGACGACTGGAGAAAACATGGAAAACCTGTCAGGGAGGATGGTTCTGGCGGGAATTGAACCCCAGTCCTCCGCCACCCACATAAGTCGAAATAAAATATCCTTAAAACAATGAGTATGCACAGTAATTATTACGTGCAATAAAATATAGCCTTCCTATAAAAATTTGGTTTCTGGTATTAACAGTGAAACTGATATTTGTATAAACAAAAGAAGTATAGGGTGGCGCACGAAATATCATACAGTGAAAATATATAATAATATAATTCTTCATGATTTCAGAACAAAAAGAATAGCTTAAACGAAGCATCTCAGCAGAAGGCAGCACCCATCAATGTAACATGTAGGACAAAAGCAGGTTGAAGCTTGAAAACAAGTGAAGACGGTATTCTTTATGCGAAAACGAAGAGTGTTGTCTTATCTCAAGAACGTTTTTGTGTTCATCTTCGAATGACGTGGGTACCTGCCAGAACAGGTGCAAAATTTGAAACTGATGGAAAGAGGAAATCACCCCGTGCCGACACAGTCAATGTTCAGCAGCACGCTTAATAGTACGTGACGCGTTTCAAAACAATTTTCTTCCGCAACTCTTTACAAGGCATAGCAAATTAATAGTTTGGATTCCTTGTTATGCCCTATCTTTACCCAGAACGTTTACAGGGCGTTTCAATATGGCCGCCACACAATTTTTTGACTTCTTAATAGGCGTTATTGAAGATGACAATATACTGCAATAAACCTTAAAATCTAATGCAGACGAAAGCCGCCATCATAATATTTTCCCAGGATTTGACAGAGGACTTGAGTCGTAAGGTGATAAAAACACGAAGGTTCCTCTACGTCAACAAGATGGACCTACTGAACATATCACGCAAATGTCAGTGAATGATATATATGAACTGTTATGGAATATTTTGTATATTAAAATATAATAAACCATTTTCAGTGTGCCTCATTAGAAACTTGGTTAATACTGTAAAATGTCATGTTGTTCTTTAAGGTGCAAAAAATCCAGCATTATATGTAAACATGCGATTATATGCCTGTAATTAAATTAAACGTCTAGGGTACGAGGAGCTCCAAAATGAAAATATATAGTAAAATATTTTAAATTTGGTTATAATAAACATACTGTAACATTTAATTTAACGTGTACAAATTTAAGTATATTGTGTTTTGATTTCGTGTATACCCTTCTCAGCTGAAGGAAAAAGAAAGCGAAATAACCTACACGTTTCACACAAGTATCCATGTGAACTACCTCTGATTTCAGCATATCACATTAAAGACAAATTTCCGATGCATCAAGCTCTGTTTCGACTTTGCCGACACTTTGCAGTGGTAAAGTGAAAAAATCCGCGGCTTTCTTTTCAAAATGGAGATTAACGATCATAAGATTAGCTTTTATCTTCGTTATGTACAAAAGTCAGTCCTGGTAGTGTAATGGTAACCACACTTCCCTCCTAAACCCAAAATGGCGGGTTCAATCCCGGCTAGGACCGATGGATTTTTTTGGAAGTAAAAATTCTAAGTATGGCTTCCTTCGGAAGAGAAGTAAAGTCGTGGATCCCGTTTCGTACATTTACGGCACGATAAAGAAACTCAAGCCTGAAAGAAGAGGCCTCTGAGCAAAATTTATTCGCCGTTTCAAGCCCTGAATTGAATGGAACGCTGATGACCTGAGATGTTGAAGAGGGTCTATATATATTGAGCGTAATGAGAGAATATTACGCGACAACCAGAATCAATTTGAAGAACTGGATGACAAACCTTGCGGAAAATTGCGGCTGAAAAACGAAACAGTTTTTTCTATTTTACAGTTGGGTGTATTGGGTACTCTGGTCTGCACATGTGCGGGAATCCAGTCTCCTGGAGGGGGTAAATGCGAGGTCCTCAGTAACAGAAAAGTTTATTTTTCACTGAATGTAGAGAGAGAAAGTGATTCGAATCTCACAGGAAATCTTTTCCCAGGATTTTTGCTTTTTCTTCAAACTCATTACGCCAGTCTTTCTATTTTCTATAACTACACGTTTGTGTCATGTCTAAAGCTCGAAACTGTACAGCTCACTAAAACTTGGGCTCTTGGATGTCTAATTGCTTTATTTTCTATGTTACTACTAAAGTGCAAACTCACAACAAAATGAATACAGCCTTCTAAACAGTATTGCTATTTTTTTGAGCAGTGTTTAAAGCCCGTTTTTACTACTGAGGCACCACAGGTGGTGGACACTGATGATACATGAAATGAAATTATACATCGGGAAAGGATATTTTTTTAAGGTAGGGAGCGTTCCAGGCCTAAGTTTAGGTACCTCCTCGGCATTTGCCAGTTATGAAGACTGAGGAAAACCTGGAAAAAACCCAGTCAGTGAGGACGGTCCTGGCGGGATTCGAACCCCAGACCTCCCGCTCACGAGTCCGTGCCTTAACGATCTCGGCCACCCGTGGCGGTTGTATTGCTATGATATCATGGGATCTTTTAGGCAGTGAGAGCGATAAATTGCATAGAATCGAGAAAATCCGCATATCCATATCAAACTTCAACATTGTAAACGAAATCAGTGATGCACAGGCTTTCTCGGAATACCCCAGTGTTGTCTTTGCCACGGTTTCGAAAAAACGCTTGCCCAAAGTTGCTGTACTCGGGCATAAGTGTGACATCCAATGTTTGCCATCCCGAATAACGGGAACAAACTGGACAAGTATCTCAATACACACCCAGCAGAGGCACTTCAGACGGAAACGCTTGAGACTCATATTCGGTAAGTCCAGGTAAAATTACCGTTAGGTCGAATTTCCTGACTTTGTATTATTTTGTGGTTTCCGCATGTCACTTACGCAAATGCTGGAATGAATATTTACATCTTAGGAATTTTATAATCTCCCTTTTCGTTTCATTTCATTTCATTCCGAGAATTCTCTTACAGTATCGAAAGTTTCATGGTGAGGGGGGGGGGGGCTGGTGCAGTGTGATAGCGGCTTGCGCTTTGGAAATGTTTTACTCTTGCGTCTGGAATGAAAGTGAAATTTCCCAGTTGTTCGTGCAGCTCGGGGAGGGACTCCAGCAGTGTAGTGCTCTTTCTGGAAACATGTTAGGAACTCCATCTGCGTTCACGTAGTTACCGTTCGTAGATTCTGGCCGTCCGGTGTCTCCCTAACTCATCCTTTCCTAAGGGGCCTTCATTGTGCGTAGACACAAAAGACCATCCGTAAGAACAGTTCGAGTATATAATGCAATTCTACCATCCCATTATATCCATTGATTCATCCAATACAGTATATAGGTTGTGTATGCATCTTCTACGGTGGATTTTAAGCATAAAACATGGGGAAATTTTAGTGATAAGTATGATATTTAATATATAAATCACAATTTAACCATTAAAAGTCTATAATAATTTAATGGGGTTTTATTAATCTTCAACTTCAATGTAAATAGTTTGCATATGGATTAAATATTTATTATTCCAAAATATGCATTGAATGATATATTAGTATTTTGAATTAAAATGAGTGAAATATTTTACATATAATACTCTATATAACCAGCTGAAAATAAGTACTGCCTAGCAAAGAGAATCTAACAAACAGAATTCTTACACAAATCTTCACTACATAAGCAAACCACAGTGGAAGAACTGGTTAAAAAACACAAAAACTGGAACACAATCTAAAATCCTACAATAATTAAAAAAATGAAAGTATATATCTAAAGATTATTATACATACAATAAAAGATAAATTACCCAGGTCACGATTTTAAATCACAAAAAAAAACCTTAGTGCGGCTCCAAATTTAATAATTTTGAAACCAGAGTTTGAAGAAAAATATCGTGACAAACGGACAAGCCCGCAGTCCAAAAATGGTTAAGTGCCAGAGACTATGCTTTATTAAATATCTATCGCAGCGATATTCCAAAGATAAGAAAATTCATGACACTACCTAGTGGTGTGAGAGGGAAAGAAACTCTTGAAGATTTCCTAGTGGAGCATGAACACACAAAAGTTCAGCCCTGCGCCAAAACCTGCATACGTGCACTTCGATATGATTTGCTTGTTATTCAATCAGTACAATTAACTACAAGGAGTGCCATTAGTTTTGCATGTTGCATGCTAGTGTTTTGTCGCATCTCGTTAAGATGCTCAACATATTGCTGAAATGAAAAAATCTGAATACAGCAGTAAGTTTGAAGAAGTTAAAACCAAGAGTAATTTAAACTGAAAAATACAATATTTTTAATATTGTGAAAAACCGAATTGTGTCGCCTTGCACGGACGTATTAAGCTTGTTAACTTGCTTTTACTCTCATCCATACTCTAACCGGACCCCGTTCTTTCTTTTGACTAATCGAGAATAGTATGGGACCGTCTAGCAAGATGACGTCAGAGCCTTACTTCGGGCTTACTAAGAGCGTCTCTCTGACTACAGAGTGAGGAGTAACAGTGACTTTGATTGTGAAAACAATTTCAGCCAAATATTCAAAATTTGTGCGATTGTTGCTCCTTCCCTTAGCCTCACGCACTAGCCAATACATTTGTGTAAGTTGGGTATTAATTATTGTAACTATTTTTAATTTCAGGGGTTTCTTTATTGTATTATATAGGATTTTCAGGTTTAAATATCCGATGTCACAATTTTGATATTCATTTTTTTTTTGTCACTTTCTACTTGAGTTTTGTCATTAGATTTCTTGGCTGTTGGAATTGAAGGCAATAATGGTGCTATTAATTTTTATCTTACGTTTTATTATTTGCCAAAATCTTTAATTTGTATGCCTATGGAAATATACTGTCGCAAATTTTATTACTTCTTTGTTACAATAATTGAACCTTTTGCACAACTTTCCCCCGTAAATTAAACTACCTTTCCCGGCCACATTTAGAGCATTTTCCTTAAAGCGTTTCCTAAATTTAACTCGATGAGCAGGCCTCAGATGGAGGATGCTATTCAACATCTTGTATTTATTTTAAAGATGGAAAGAAGCACAGCGCACGTGGCAGAGGGTTTATTAAACAACAAATACGTTGTAGCTGCACTTTAGGCATTAGGTGAAACAAGTTCCTTCTACTCATATACAGTACCTTCAAATTTCGGCAAATATTATTTAGATTGACAAATATTTCGTATTTATTATGAATTATTTATTATCAAATAATAGTTTTATATTGAGATTTACATTGGCTATAGGTCTTGTTAGATATACAAATTTTGATCTTGCGAATAAATCTATTATACAGTAGCACATTCCCCCAAAGTGAGAAAACTGGTAGCTGGTGCGCTTAGATAGTTTCGAAACGTTTATTTTTAGCGGGATTGCAGAGAAACGTCAACAGTAAATTGCATCAAGATCGCTTTTACTGTGGCCAAAGGGCGTTAAACACGATAATGTATTCATTGTTTACTGGCTGAGCGTCATATATAAAAAATACAGTGCTTTGTCAACTATCCGAAAATAATAAAAGGCTCGTGTACACTGTAAAAAAAAAAATAATCTAGCTTATTCGTGGTCCCTAATATAGACAGTTATGTTGTGCCAAACGGAGTGGAGTGTTTGATATGTTCCAAGCAAGGAATAGTTTCTTCAGAAACAAAAATCTCAATATGGCATACAGATAATAATAGTTCTAAATCGCTTGTAGGTGAATTTCACAGATTTATTTCTTTATTTGAAATACTGAAAAATGTATTAGACGACAGTTGTTTATTAAACAAAGTACGGTATATTTCTATCACTTTGAGCTTCTTCTGCTATTCCATCAGAAACTAGAAGAAACAACTAATACATTTCCAGAAAATGACAAATGCTCATAAAAATGGATTTGAAATTGTAAGAACGTTGCAAAAGCGCTATCTCTGTTTAGAAGTATTATCAAATCACTTCATTGGACCTAGATGAAATATTTGTTACACATGGGATAGATGCTTTTACTGCATGAATTATACTGGACAATTTCGATAGCATTTATTATATACTGTAACACTGGAGAAGTTTCGTCGAATTGAGCCATGATTTGCAACGCCGTATAAAAATTTTGCTGATAAATTTCTTTGTCTATGTCGAACTTAAAGAAATTATGTTTAACATATAAGCAAATAATTGCTCATCGAATACATAAATAGCGTACTTTTTATTTTAGTTGCTAAAAACCTGTTCTTAATTATGACATTAAGTGTACACACACACACACACACACACACACACACATCGTGTGTGTGTAGTAAATAAGGAAATATAGAAAACACTCTGAATAGTTGTAAATATACGGTTGGTTAAAAAAGTAGTGAAATACACGTAAAAACAGCAATAAAGAAAATAGCTACCCAATTCACTTCATATTTTGGATGGCAACTTATACATATTTACTATATATAGAGGTTATTTTAATTACGGGCTTGCAAAGCGCGCTATATACTGGGAGAAGCAAGCCTCATAGTAATTTAATGCATTTGAAGGTAGCAGCTTGTAGTTTGTTTTAAGGTGACTTTTTCAGCGAGTGGTTGCGCTTTTGTGTGTCACTTGGTGCTCTTTCTCTGTAAATTGAGTGCTAATTTTTATTTGCAGCCCAGCAAGTTGGTACATCTGTTGGCAGTGCGTGTAAAACCACTCAGTTGCTGCTGAGCTAATTACTGCTGTATCTAAAATAGAATTCGTGTAGGCATTAAACCAAAATATTCGAGAGTAATTTATAACATCTCGGAGGATGAATAGCGGAAAGTGTCTCAAAATTCTTTCAAAAGAATTCAGGCATATTTCACTGCGGAAGCCAGGCACTTCGTTAATCTAATAGATTGGCGAGTGCAAAAATTAATTACTATTTAAAACTAATAAATGACGGAAGAAACAAAAAATGCGTGTTATGGATCCGAACGAGCGAAATTATTCACCTCAGCAGGTGGCGCTGTAATTTCCCTTAGATAAAATAAATTTTCGAATGCACAGCGGTATGAACAGCCTATATACGTGTATTATAACAGGAATAGTGATTCAGAAATAAATAAAAACACCATTTAGTAGTTTAGTTCTAATAGTACTTTTAATTTATGTGTATGTACGAGGGGTGTTCTCGGCTTGACTCAGAGATGTGGTGAAGATGGCTAAATTACTATAATATTTGTTAAGTATCACGCTTTAGATGGCGCGTTGTAAAGTTTCAGACGCGTAAGTGCTGTCGATTATTTGTGACGATCGTGTAAACAAACTAGTGTTACCATTTTATACAAAATGGATAAAACTGAAATACCAGCAGTGACATAGTCTTCATTTTGAAGGGTTTAACCCCAACAGAAATACAAAAGGAGTTCAGATTTCGCATAAAAGGATTCTTCTCCTTCGTTTTCGACAATTGAAAAGTAGGGTGCTGAATTTAAGCATGGTCGTACATCCATTGCAGATGATGAGCGTTCACGGTGTCCCAAAACTTCTACGACCGACGAGATTGTGACAAAAATTCACAATGTCGTACTCCAAGATTTTCGCTTGAAGGTACGTGAGTTGACTGATATTGCGAAAATGTCGATAGGCCGTGGCCATACATTTTATACGAAGTTTTGAGTACGAGAAAGCTTTCCGCCAGATGTATGCTGCGTTTGTTAACGATTGGCAAAAATTAATTTTAATGAACATTTCGAAGGAGTATTTAGACTTGCTTAAACGGAATTCCAGCGAGTTTCCAGAGCGTTTCATAGCAGTAAATGAAACATGAATTTATCACCATATGGCAGAGACTAAGGAGCAGTCCAAACAAGTAAAGTGCATCAAAGAAAGCAAAAAGGGTTCCATCTGCAGGAAAAGTCATCTTTACGGTTTTCGGGACTATCATGCTTTGGTGCTCATAGACTACCTCCAGAAGGGCAGAGCCATCACCGGAGAGTATTACGCTTCACTATTGGACCAACTTAAGGATGCTATTCAGGCTAAACGTTCACTCCTTGCGAAAAAGAAAGTTCTCCCTCATCACGATAATGCGCCTTCACATACGTCTGCTTTTGTTGCTGAAAAAAAGCATGGCCTTCGCTTACAAGTGCTTTCGCATCCGCCATATTCACCAGATTTGGCTCCCCATAATTACCTTTCGTTCTTTAATATGAAGAAATGGCTAGGTGGATGACGATCCACATTAAATGATAAGGTTGAAGCTAAGACAAGACTTATTTTTCACTGTTAGACATTCTTATTTTACTGAGTTTTAAAAAGTTGGAAAGTCGTTGGACGAAATGTATTGATTTACAAGGTGACAGTTGAAAAAAAAAAAAAACCTTCTTTTGGTCAGGCCGAAAAAATTTAGAGCGCCCCAGATTTAATATTTCATCGGATTATTTTAGTATAAAAGTGTGTGCTTTTTTATTTTTTTTGTTTGTTTATTTTTTGTGAAACATTTCATTAAGTACATTATATGACGAGATTTTAATATTCCTCACAGAAAGGAAGGCAACTAATTAAACCATAATGAATTCGTTTCGCATTAATATAAATCTAAATACATTGACGTTAAGAAAAGTATTTTTATAAACCTTCATCTCTTATAAAAAAATTGTCTAAGATAAGCAGAAAAAGATTATCAACCAGAGGAGACAGGTTGTTTAAAATACCGGTTATCTGGAACCCTGGAAGAGCACAACCCTGATGGGCCTTCGAATGGAACTCTTATTACGCAGCGCAAATTAAAAAAGTCTAAATATTTTCCCAGACTGTAGAGAAGATAGTGATTCTACGGCATTCGGTGTGCTTCCTTTATAAATGGACTGAGCACCAGCATTCTCTTTAGGTTCCAGAAAGTGAAATATTACATACGGCCTTCTTGTATCGGAATGCGGAGTAGATTCGTGGTCAGTTTCCTGAAGCTTGCTAACCGATTGGATGTGCGGAGAAAGGAGAGGGGAAAAAAAAAAGAAAAAAAGAAAACATCTTATTGGCAAAAATTCTCTCGAGCTAAAGCGCTTAGATCAGAAGCTCCAGACATTCCTATTCCTCTTCCCGTTTTGGAAATACGGCGAACTTGAATCGATAGCTGAAAAAAAATATTGAAAGATCCTCAAAGGAGAGAAACGTCACCAGTTCATTGGACACCAAAGAAGTCACTTGGGTCATGCAGAGGCAGTGAAAGGACTCTTTTCCTGGAAAGATGTCTTAGAGTAATTAAATGCGAGAAATATACGAATTGCATATTCGGTGAACGCAGGATAGCACTTGTACATACCAACCGTCATAATTATGTTGCAAAACTGAGATTGCTTAGATTCTCAAATATGTTGTTATGCTATATATGTTGTTATCATGTTGTTATGCTCCATACTAAAATCTACTATTAATGTGTTATCTTTATCTGAAGAAGGTGCATTTCAATACAGATTTAGTCGATCCTGGTGGTGTAGTGGTAACCATACTTGCCTTCTAAACCCAAGATCGCGGGTTCAAACCCGGCCGGGATCGATGGATTTTTTTCGGGCGTAAATATCGCAAGCATGGCTTCCTTCGGAAGTGAAGTAAAGCCGTAGGTCCCGTGTCGTACATTTACGGCACGAAAAAGAACCTCAAGCCTGAAAGAAGAAGCCTCTGAGCAAAATTTGTCGGCCGCTTCACGCCCTAAATAGAATGGGAAGCTGATGACCTGTAACGTTATAGAGCGTCCGTAAATAGACAAATAAAAAAATACAGATTTACTTTAGTTTTGCTATCGCTTACAAATCATTGTGTACTTGGCTACTAATTATGCAAATGATCGAATAAAAAAGAAAACAGGTACGGCTCGCGTCATAACTTTCTTCGAACTCTTGTCTTAATAGTTATTATAGTATAATGTGTTTTTTTGTATCGGATAATATGTGCGTACTGTCATGTATCTAGGTTTAATGTATTCTTAAGTGTCATTCTACTGCAAACGCGGGTACTATGTCATTCCTGTTTTTTTTTCCAAACATTTTAACTCAAAACCCAATGTTAAAAATGCCTAATGTTTTACTAACTTTTATGATAATATTAAATAATTAAAATGTTTAAAAAGTAATATTTTGGAAAATTTTAAGATTACATTTAAATAAACTTCATTACAATTTTTTTCTAATGTTTCAATAAGCTTTTTACGATAATCTAAAATAATTATACTGTTAAAAAGTAATATTCCGAAATTATTTTTAGTTTATGGATGAAAGTTAAAGGAAAATATGCCGAAAGGTAAATTTTATATAAATGATCGATTTTAACGCCATGTCGTATAGTGCCCTCTCTCCCTGTGCATATCAAGTGCCTGAGATTTTAAGGGTCATGTTTCAAATAATCATGCTGCTTTAGAAACATCAATGCCAATTTTACGAGTAGTTTTACTTCGGGAAAGCGAGAGTAGTAATGACGTTTTCGCTGTATGCACATTCTCCCATTTAAAAGGGAGAAGGAGTATTTTGTATTTTGTTTTAAGCGTTTTCTGTTTTGAGGGTACAAATATGAAGAATTAAGTTATTCTAAAATAACTTTGCAATTAGGCAGAGAGGAGCTATTGATTATAAAGAGATGGTGAACCAAGATTGAAGCTTCAAACATACATGCCTTTATAGACATTTGTACTGCATTGTATTCGCCTGTTTTCAGAACTGTACACAGTGAAAGGTTTAGAAGAGTAATGTTCCACGTTGTATTGGTCAAATTTTACTTTAGATATAATCAAAAACTATATACTAAAATATGTACCGAAATATTAAATATTATGGGATATTTTGTTCTTTCTCATTTACTTTCAATATTTGTCTATAAGTACTACTACCCAATTGCCTTCACTGTATTTTTAACTTTTGTTGAATTGAATTTGAAGGCTTAGTATATTACTAATTACAAATATAGTGATGCTTTCTCTTGTACAATTAAAATATTTTAACAAAATTAAGAATAAAATATATTAGTGCTTTTAGCCTCTAAATCTCAAAAGAATAAATTTAAGTACAATTTCTATCTTATATGTCTATTTGTGTTGGGAATGACCGAGCATTTCTTGGAAAGAATACATATATTATATGAGCTAGTCATGTGAAACCGCAGAGCAAGATTCCTTATATTTTTATATTTAACCGAAACTTTGTCAACGTATAGGAGACATGCAGAAGATGGTTAATGTATCAGTAATAGCTTCTATGCTGGAAGGCTATTTATTATCTTCGGGTAATTTTGAAACTTCGAAATACATAAAATCTGTCGGATATAAACCAAATTAAAATTAAGTGAAAGTTCTAATAAGCTGTATACTGTAAAGGACTCTTTATTAAATTTTATTTCGTTATTGAAATTAATTTGTTTCATCATCATGCATTCACTTTAAAATATTTTCTCAAACCTTATGGAGAATAACATAATTTTTTTTCAGATTACTGGTATTTTAAAAGAAAGCAAAAAGTAAATCCGAAACGAAACGGGGTTTGTTTCAAATCACATCCTCTTGCGCGCTCTCCAGTGAACGGCCGTGCAGCGGAAGTGTGCTAAACAGTTAGCTACAGTGCGTGTCCACATTTCAACAAGAAAGGCTGCCCATGTGTCGTATGTCAACAACCCTCCCCCGCACACTAAAATCATTTTTATAAAAAGTATTAGTACTCATAAGATGTTTCTGAAATTGGACTATATTTTAGAAAACCGATAATCTTTTTCCGTTTTTAAAGTAGGATATGCTAACCTGCATTTCAGCATTTTAAAGGATGTGCATCTCTTTAACATTAATTATTATGTTAAATAACTATTGTTTAAATAAAAAAGTATTGGCTATATTCCATAAAGACATTTTCAAAAAGAAGGTAAAGTATAATTTTAATTTGTCTTTCTGCAGTGCAAAGTTCTAAATACAGAGGGTCCCAAAAATGTATACACCCTTCAAGCAAAGAAAAAACTGTGTTAACATAATAAAACTGAATTCACACAAACAGAAAATGATGAGCACTAATCATCTTAGACCTTTTACAGTTACAACAATTAAGCAGTTGTTCAAAATGCCCACCATCGGCGTCGATACACTTCTCAGTATATTTAACAACTGATTGAGCAACGTTTGCAAAAGTGTCCTCAGCGATTGCAGCACATGCCGTTCCAGGGTCATCTTCATTTAATACATGCAAAAGTCTTGGGAAGAAAACTTTTAACTTTGCTGCTTTAATAATACGATGTGCGCTGGTTCTGCTAATTCGGGCTCACGTGCACATTGCTTTGTAGAGTTTTGCATTGTGAGTGCTCAAAACGTTCAAAAACCATAGCCGAGGACGCGGGGCTTATTGCTGTGTGAGGTCTCCCAGATCTGCCCTTGTGAACATCCCATACGGTACCATGAATCTCAAATTTGTCTAGAATGCGTGCAATTGTTACTCGCGTTGGCGGTTCTGTTCTGCACACAAATCTCCATTGCCATTGAATTTCAACAGCATTCTCGGTTTTCCAATACCACCTCAAAATTATTTTCCGCTGTTTAAAGGATAATCTTGATTCCATTTTGCTGTAGCAACGTTAGCATAACGTAATGTGAGTCACATCTGTTTACAGAATATCATACGATAATCTTGGCTTCATTTGTTCATTGTTGATTTACCTGTCACGTAGCAATGTTATCATAATGTATGTGAGTCACATCTGTTTACAGAAAATCATACTATAAATTAATGTTGTTTTTTGTTCCAACTTTGAAATATATTAAATAGATATCTACTGTGAAGGGGGTAAAAATTTTGGCACCCACGCTATACATAATTTAAAAGGCAAATTTCTCTTAAAATGACGAATATTTAAATTTTATTATTGTACTGGGAATAGGGGTTTCATATTTTGTCGCAATTGTTGTCTCTTGATGCTACATATATTTAAAAATACATTAACATTAAGAAATAAATGGGAAAGTTTTAATGTATTTCCCGATTTGAGATGGAATGCCCCATTGCCCATATATAATATACAGGGAGGTTACGGACCGCCTGAATGCAGTTGAGTAATGAGGATTTTAAGATGATAATAAACACTATCCTCTGATATAACATATTGAGAATCATTCCTTCAGCAAGAATAATATGTTGCCTTAATCTGCATAGAAAATTCATTATTTTATCGTAACACTGCCGTTCGGAAAACGTTTCTTGCCATGTAGATCTTCTCTCTCTCGTAACATTTTAATAGGTTGGCGAACAATTTCTCTACCTAGAACATAATTCTTGGATTATTAATTCTTATTGTATTTAATTATTCTTTAGAGGTGTGTGCGTTTGTAGAGCCTTGTTGGATAAACCGTACAATTTTTTTTCTCGAATGTAAACTACTGAATAAATGACGTTAATATTACTATTTGATACCGATTTTCACCTTTGTCCCATTAAAAAATATTAGATTTTTAATGCTCTAGGACTTATCGTACTCAAGATACTAATTTTGTTATCATTAAGGGATGGGTTTTAATTTTTAATTTTTAAAAAGAAAAAATTCCCCGCAGTCAAATGCCGCACCATATTAAACACGTGTTTCACTACCAGAAACATTCTAAGCTATTTTAAGCCTAGGTGCACTGTGCATGCATCACCATCTCAGACGAGGTGAATCACGTGTTTTTGGGCGATCCTAAGACTATACATGGCTTTAATGTCAAGGGAAATTGCGAACAATGCTTGACGGGATTACCGGCTAATGCAACTGCGTTTCTCCAGGAAACATTCCATATTTAATCACTATTATATAAACATAAATAGATAAAGATGTGCATAACTGACATTAAATAATTTCATGGTATAGATATAATTGATTTAATATATAACAACTCCCCGAGGAGGTTTGTCGAAGGATTAATGAACGAATATTCAAACGTAAAATTGTTATATCTTAACACGTGTATTTATGCACTTAATCATAATATTAGCCTGCAAATACACATTAGACTACTTTCATTTATGATTTAACTGTAATTCTATTTTCTCTATAGTTTTCGGCGTTCTTTGTCCCCCTGCTTTCTTCCCAACGAGTTCTTGGTCTTTCCAAGATGCTTCGTCTGATTTTTAAAATTTACACGGTTCTTTTATGAGATCATCGTGATCATATCATTTTTTTGATTTACGGACGCTCTTTAACATCTCAGGCCATCAGCGTCAAATTCTATTTAGGGCGTGAAACGGCCGACAAATTTTGCTCAGAGGCCTTTTCTTTCAAGCTTGAGGTTCTTTTACGTGCCGTAAATGCACGACACGGGACCCACGGCTTTACTTCCCTTGCGAAGGAAGCCATACTTACGATTTTTACACCGGAAAAAATTCATCAGCCCTGGCCGGATTTGAACCCGCAAACTTGGGTTTAGAAGGCAAGTATGGCTACCACTACAACACCAGGACCGACATCAAATATTGTGATGACATGTATCCCGCATTTACATTTTCGAATTTCTGCCCTTACACCAATGCCTGCCGGGCCGGTCATTTTCTTAGGACTTCATTTTTATCATGTCTTTCAGTGCCACGTGGATTATCTGCCATCCCATTTTGGCACTGGCAATTTTAATATTTTTTATCTTGATATTAGGACAATTTTGACAGAAATAAAGAAATGCTGGTGTTGCGCAAGAACTTCCTTCTTTTGGAACTTGTCCCTTAATAATAGTTTCAAGCTCCAGAACTTCCTCCATGCCAGATTGATTCCTCTTATTTCTTTTTGAAGGGTCTGCAAAGGGATTATTTTGGTTTAAATAAACATATTCCTGGACTGTTCTAGTGTTTCTCCATCACCTCTGATTAGCTGTTCTTTAATATTTGTTAGCAATTTTGTTTTCCTAGAATTTATGAATAAGCTCACTTCTTTGCTGGCTGTGTTTAATTTCACGGTGCCTTGAAGAATGTAATATTAGGAGGAGGTCATCTGTAAAACTTACATGGGGTAGGATAATATCATCTATATTGACACCATACTTGTTCATATAAATATCCTAAACTATTCTCCAGAAAGCAAGTAAATAATTTTGGGGATATTCGATCGTCTTGATTGAATCCTTCCTTTAACGTGAATTTCGTTCGTTCGTTTTCTGTTCTTATTTTGGCAGCGACTATGTTGTATAATTTTGTATTAATCTTAATATATTTATTTTGAGTACCTTGGTTTCTGAGCGACTATAGGACAGAGCTATGTTCTACCTTGATATAGTCAGCTATTCCAATATTATATACATATACTTATTTCTGCAATTTTTTATTAATTGGTTAAATATCTGCAAGTATGGTGGTATATCCAGATCGGAATCCAACGTGTAGGTTTTCATCCAGAGACTTTATTAATTTTTCTGTCACTATTTTAAAAAAAATGTGCACATTTGAAAATAACTTTATTAGGTCTATATGATGGATACTAATGTAAAAAGATGTTTATAAAGAAGTTCAAGATAAAGAAAGAAATCCTTCCACTTGCACAAACAAAAACCCTATTTTACACAAGAAAAGTCTAAAGGTTTCCACAGGATAATAAGATTCCTATAAAGCAGAGCAAATGGTTTGTGAATTAGTATTATTATATATCAACATATTCGCCACTAACGGTTTTCAGCGACTGCATAGATCTCAGGACGCAGATTTCTGTATTTATAAAATTAATTTTTATATGGAATGTATAAGCATGAGATAACTGGGCTTAAATCTCTCATGTATGAAACGAGAAAAAATCCCGAATCTTAAACCTGAACCCTCCACATTCGCAGATTGTTCAGGATTTACAATTTAAACATCTCTTCCATGGAGCTGGTTTGTCAAATTGTTGATCTTTACTTGTTCTGTTTAAGTTCATACCATGCTTCAGCACGCGTTACCTGCTTTAAAATGTTTCAGAAAAAATAATTAAAATGCAAAGTGTATTATTATTTTCTTCATATAACAATTTATCACAATTATGTCTATTATAGGCACTGAAAATAAGACAAGTTTAAATAATTTTAGTTTGATTTAAAGGTAATGCAGGTTAATTGAAACATAAATACCATAAATTATAAAGAATTCAGCCTTCAGTGGAAGATCAATACCGGCTAAGCTTCATAAACATGGCTATGTCTCTGAAGAAACACGATAGTCAATTTAATAGCTGCTAGATTGATTGGTAAAAAAAACCTTTCTTCAGTTTATAAAGTTCTGAGTTTATCATTTACTTCGTATATAATTATGCAAATTCGTATATATATGGCGAAAGAGAGGTTTATTTCAATGCTTTTGGCATTTACCATGATTGGGGCATGAACATATTAAAAAAAAATATTTTTAAAAAAAGCGTCATTTACGTTTCGTTTAAAAATAAAGATTCCTGAAAAAAGAATTCATGTATAGACTGAGTACACAAAAAAGGAATGGAGAAGAAAGAAAGACTCTTCAAAGATGTCCGCTTTAAGAACGACAAAAAAGCTCACTGTTGCATTTACGTCTATTCAGATGGTTCAGATTGTTCATTTGATGAAGTTGTCCAGAACAGAGCTGCTAATATTGACAAAAGGGCATCACCCTCATCAGATTTCCCGACTAAACCTCGCGTCATTTCTGTCCTTAGCGAACTTAAAGACAACGAACACTAACAAACTGAAATAGAACGAGAGCTTTGTAAATGAGGGAACCCGGTCGCCGGTTACTATTTGTGCGGCTGCCAAGACTGCGGATGTTTATCATCTGATGGTAGAGTGCACGCTGGATTACCCAATGTTATGCGAAGCAACCAGGGTGTTTTACCAAATTACAGTAATTTATAATCTCCAGATGTGATAGCCAAGTTCAAAGTTACAGTTGTTAGCACCCGTCGTTCTACTCTGGAACATGGGTGCCTTCCATGGTTACTAAGGAGAAATTATACTTATTTTCCTACGGAGGGCAGAGGGATAGGTGCTAAGCCTGTTGTCTCTGGCGTTATATGACAGGGAACTAAGCTATTATTTGGACGTGGATTGGCCGATAATTTTGTTCGGGTACCTCTTTTTTCAGGTATGGAATTTTTAAAGGACCTACTCTCAAGATTTTTACGTCCTAAAAGAAATGTATCAGCATCCACCGGGTTTGCAACTGGGAACTTTGGGTCCAGAGAAGAGCACGCTACTTCTAAGGGAATAGAATTTCAAACACTTAGCAAAGTTTCTTATTTTTTGAAATCAATTCACTTAAGAATTTGAAAATTAATTGTAAATAAAAAAATTCAGTCTACTACAAATGTTACCTGAATATTGTGAAATATACGAGTAATGTTCCATTATTTTTTTACCTGAGCATGGTGAAACTAGTCTGTGCATATTGTCACACGTTTCAAGATTACGCATGTACAATCTCTGCTTGGTGCAAGTCTAACCTTGGATGAGGCAGGATATCTTGAGAGTAAGAAACTTCTTAATTTGGCACAGTATGTTGATAATATTTCTCACAAAAAAGGGAAAATACCGAAATGTCACCACTGCGCTTCATACTAAGCCTGCATTATCATGCTATAAAGCCAAATTTTGGAGCAAAAAGTTTAAGTAGGTTGAACAAGACTCACATAGGTGGCCTGTGGGAGAAACTTCTGCAGAAATTAGCAAGAAATTTGATAATTTTATTTTGAAAGACAGAGAAATTAAGATTTGTTAAAAGGTAGAATAATTAGGTACAAAGCTGGGAAAATGTATTGCAAAAGTTTGACATGTCCAAGGTCAGTACAAAATAGTTTCCAGTTGCTGATTTTTCACGATAATTGCTCTAATGAACTTTTCAGGCAAAGAGCAGGATCTCTTCAAATATGCGGGTTTAGCAAGTGAACATTTACCCTGTAGTCATAATTGCATCCTTGGAATTATTTCCTCTTCCGAGTATGAAAGGAAGTTCTTCTTGTACAGCAATTTTTGAGCGATGAAAGAGTCAGGATGACTGCGAATTATTTGTTTTCAGAGGGAACAATGACAAAGGTTCTCGCGAAGTGTCATGTAAAGTCTGTTTACGTTTACTTTTACATTTTTGTGCCCAGGGCGATGTAGAGCTGTGTATATTGTATTTTAGTAGAAGATGTATTTATTTCACTAATGATTGACCAATGAAATACACTAATTACTTATCTAGCAGACGGGTATAGCCAAAAATTTGGTGCTCTCTTTTACATGTGAGAAATGTTGAAAAAGAAAAAAAAAAAAAAAAACACAAAATTACATGTATACAAACACTAGGTCATAATTACAAAATTAATCATGTTCCCCATTTCATTACAGGGCATTAAATAATAGAAACGTATACATAATTCAATGTATACATTAAACAACGTTTAGAATATAAAAAGACTATAATGCTATGTCTTCTATAGCAGAACATCTTGTCTGCTTGATAAATTTGCATAACGCATGCCAATTATTCTTCTCTAATACACTCATACAAACCACCCTACTCCTTCTGGACCTCACAAATTTTTCAGAGAGAATCTGAGACACCCAGCATTCGGCAGCTTCACATTCTGCAAGAAAATGAACTCAATTTCCCTTTTTTTCTAGACATAGGACACATTTTTTTCCCTTAATGAATCAAGAGGAGCATAGGTTGAAGAGCTGTGGCAGTGCGTCATGTGTATTAGAGTATACGAATTAATTTTGCACAGTAAGAAATCGGTATAAATAAATTGTTTTCTATCTGTATTTCATTAAGTGTTTTATTAGTATAAATAAACCATAGTTTGTACGAATACAATCAATTTATTCTTGGAAATATTTGTGTCCCGAATTACACAGAGAGAGTATACACGGCATGTGTTATTCACACAATAATTACTTAAGGAATATAAAACTGAGTCTTTCTGGTAAAAACAATGAACAAGCTACAATAAATTATTGGTTTTTACCAATAGAATGTAACAAAAATGCTAATTATTGTTGGACACCACTAATTAGATATCGCTGTCCTATTTGCTTATTTTATATGGATGTTATACGGAGAGTAAAGAGATCGTAAATATTAATAGTAGCATTAATTAATTTTACATGCATTGATATTACATATCGTAGATATTGACCCTGATTTTAAATGAACTTAATATTCTTAACTGATATGCAATTTAGAAATGCATTAATTTTCCACGATCAACGATACAAGCTGTATTTTCTCTTAACCCTTCCTATCTTCCTCGGCTATTACGTAGACATAGCTTGTTTGGAAGTGCTCGCCTATTTGTAAATCACCTTGCACGGTAATGTTTTTTTTTTTTTTTTTTTTTTTTTTTTTTTTTTTTTTTTTTTTTTAAAGGATATGTGACTGACTACGAGTTTAGTTGCACTTCTTCCTTTTGTTTGGTGAAGACACTGCGAGAAGCTCGGGAATTAAGAATTTTACGGGTTCATTATTAGACTTTTGTATTGAGTGAACCATATATTTATGCACGAACAAACCGCCACGGATGGCCGAGGTCGTTAAGGCGCGGACTCGTGAGCGGGAAGTGTGGCGTTCGGATCCCACCAGCACCGTCCTCCCTGATTGGGTTTTTTCCAGATTTTCCTCAGTCCTCATAACTGGCAAATGCCGGTGAAGTACCCTAAACTTAGGCCTGGGACGCTTCCTTCTTTAAAAAATATACTTTCACAATATATCATTTCATTTCATGTATCATCAGTGCCCGCCGCCTGTGGTGCCTCAGTAGTAAAAACGGATTTTAAGCACCAGTCAAAAAAAAAAAAATGCACAAACAAAGGGCATTTTAAAGTTTATGTAATTGTGAGGGTTTAATCGTAAAGGTTTTCTTAAGGGGCAGGTAACAATTATTTACTAGGGTGCTTTAGGTGTATTTTGTAGTACTGAATTCGCACGATAGTGTAGTTGGAAAGTCCTGGTATTTCTGGCAATGTTTTACTATCTTCATTCTTGTAAAATGAAGGGATTTCTGAATGCGTGGTGTTAATTTTCCCATGGTGCAAGAGTGTATAGTTTGCTAATTATATTAGTCAACTCTTTACGTGAAACTCTTTGTTTTAAATAGTTATAATTGAGAATATCGACAAATTAATGAATATATTACGCTTTATTCCTGCTCTACGTTTAAATAAATTTTGTACTAAGAGTAATTATGCTGCAATTTATATTAAATTAAAGAGTATATTTGTTAATTTTAAAAGAGCCTTTTACAGTGTTCAGAAAGATGCTCTGTGGCTAAAACTGTGTCAGTTAGGCTTCTCCAATAAAATGGTAAAAGTTCTAATGCCGATATACAGCGATGTGAAGTTCGGTGTTAAGACAGACAAAACTATATATCGGAATGTAGATCAGTAGTAGAGCAGTTTGTCAGGGATGTATTGTATATCCGTTATGTTTCATTTATTTATGGATAGTATCTCGGATGTCCTGTTAGCGGAGGAAATGAATGCCCCTGAAGAGGACGGTACATGCATTCCTGTACTTTTATATGCTGACGATCTAATTCTTTTATCTCTAACAAGAGATGTTTTGCAGAAAAGCATTCACATCCTAGAAGAGTATTGCCTGAAATTGAGTATGATAGTAAATGTGAACAAAGCAATGTCTGTTAAAAATGACTACGTGTATGGCAGAGATGAAAAATGGCACTGCAGTGCACAAGAAATTCAAAATGTTAAACATTTTTGTTTAGGGTATCTCCCCGGAAATTCCCATTTATGAGTGAGGAAAACCCGGGAAAAAACCCGATAGGGATGGATGGTTCTGGTGGGAATCGAACCCCAGACCTTCCGCTCACGAGTCCGTGCCTTAACAACCTCGGCAGCCGTGGCGGTATCTCTCGAGATTTTAACTATGGCATATTCCAAACGAGAATGCTTGCAAATATCAGCGGCAAGGTGTTGCTTAAAAGTTATTGAAATACAGTTGCTATTTAATATAAACAATAATGATAATGTAATTCTAACGCTAATAAATTAAATAAATAGCTTTTATATTCTCGAACAGTTTCATGAGCAATGCTAGTTTTTCATATCTTTATATTTATTTGCAAGGACCAGACCGTTATATACCATTTTTCTGAACATCATGTGCTTCTTGCATATTATACATTGGACATCTTGCATGAACATCTTTAAAGAGGAACGCAACACCCAACAACGATTAAAACGGTTTGAACATTTGCACTTTTTTCTGTTATGCTCATCCCCACTTAGCTGTATATACACTGCGTAGCACGGCAATCCTGAAAGCAGTGAGCTTGTTAGTAGCGATGCGCGCAAGAGTGAGCGCCGGGTTATTACTAGCTCCCAAGTGCAACTTGCGCGCACGCTCTATTTAACGCTACTGCTTAGTAATGAAGATAGAATAATCTTTCTTTGCACAATTTTTTTCTCTACCCAAATTCTATGACAAAAAATGTTATTTCCTTGCATTTTATTGGTGTAAAATGAATTTTAGTACATATGCCACTAATTTGTATTCATATCTTAACTACTTAAAAATGTGATTTAAAATGTTCTTGGCCTATGGCCTCCATACGTAAATGCATGTGTGCTAATTTGTATGGTATCGCGGTAGTATGAACATATAATATGCGTTTCCCAGCAATACAATTTCTGTTATTCACCTTTCAGTAATAATTTTACAGCTTCATCATCACCAGCTTTGCATAGTTTCCCAGTGTCAGGAACTACACAAAGTTTACACTATACTGATAAAATCTCTTCTTTGATTTAATTTTTTTAAAAAAGTGGTTATTTGTTTCCACTTTGATTGCATTTGTATTATCTTCACATCTGTTGGTTACTAGTGACGTAAACTTTGAAGTAAAGTTCAGTTCATTTTTCTCTCACAGATAACTTGCATAATCGCTTCCTGTACCATCTGCTTTTGTAACTTTACTAATAAATGTTTTGTAGTTGCTTTACTGCGCCATTTAGCTATCTCAAAGATACAAATGTGTCAAATACGATACATGGTTTGTCCAATTTTGCAACCGTGGCTTATGGTATAATTAATATCCATGTGCTTCCGCACTATGTGCCTCGCATATGAGCCAGGCTTACTACAATGCGACCTTCACTTTCAGTAAAACAGGACTATATTATTTTTCTACGGACAATATCCTAGTACATTTTTTCTACGGCTGTGTGTTATAACTACAGCTATATTGTATTGCAACTTTCTGCGCTAGCATTAAGTTAAGGCAAACCTATATTCAAGGAACACAAACAAAGCACAGTAAAGTATGTTGAAAACTTGTAGCAATATATAACCAGCACCAATGGAAACATTTTGGATTTTTAATGGAAAGCGAATGAATACCTTCACCACTCTAACTCTTATGAGATGAGCTAACAATTTGGTATTCAAAATTGCCTGCACATTCTCACATGGCTTAACATATGACCCATAACAAGCAGGAATAAATTGCCAACATGTTAATTGTTCATATTTCAGTGGATTTTAGTTAAGAGTTTAACGTCATGTTTCGACAATCACAATCGTTCAAAACTACCCATATCGCAAATGAGCCCGGAGCCCTGTTGCGTTCGAAATTAATCGACACTCGCCTTTTTCAAGAGAGGGATATTTCCAGACACTTTGGCAAATTGTCTCTTACGGCAGTCTCACTCGAACTTATAAATAACTAGGAAACATAAGTGCGCGAGCTAAGATGTTCAGCTTTCTTAATACAGAATGTGCCACTAATTCTCGGCCTTGGTTTTTCACAATAACTTTTAAACTAATGGACGTAATTCAGTGACATTTGACACACACGCATACCTTGATGTGTGGGAAGTATGATGTTTCTATCGAAAGTGTCGAAGGCTTCAATCATTAACATCAAGGCTGAGCTGTACACGCTTCATTGTTGAAAAAGGACGCCGAAGAAACGAACTGAATTTCGTAGAAAGGGTTTTCAATTCTTGCACCGCAGTAACACGATATACCTGCAGCTCATTTATTTATTTGGTTTATTTACGAACACTCTTTAATATCTCAGATCATCAACGCCCCATTCAATTCAGGTCGTGAAACGACTAATAAATTTTGATCAGATGCCTCTACTTTGAGGCTTGAGGTTCTTTTACGTGGCGTAAATCTACGACACGGGACCCACGGGTTTAATCCCTTCCGAAGGGAGCCATGCTTAGGATTTTTACGCCCGAAAAAAAAATTGACTCTGGCTTTGTTTGAGCCCGCGATCTTGGGTCTACGAGGCAAGTATGGTTACCACTAGACCACCAGCACCGACATTCAGCTTCTTGACATGTACTTGCGGAAACCCTCATCATGCAAAGAGGTCTGCAGTGCGCTTTTCGTGTCCTTTACCGTAGCTATTGGCAGTTTCGGACGTCCAACTTCGTTGTATTCCTACAATGTTCCAGTTTCCAGTACTGTCACCAGATACTGAATGGTGGATTTTACTGGTGATTTCAGAAGCCCAAATTGTGAAATATATTGTCTTAGCCACTCCTTTCTCAATAGTTTCTCGATATATGCAGACAACAAACACGGGCTGTTCCCTGTGTATATGTTCATATTGCTCATAACACAAAGAAGCAATGTCTGTTGACGATTCCGTAACAGCACAGTTAGTTTCGCCAAACTATTATCAAAGCTAGCAACTTTCACAAAGATGTGCTAGATCGGGCGTCGCCACTCCTCGTGTGTTTCTGTAACCATGCTTTCCATAAATCAGTGTATGTCTGTCAAATTTCAATTTGAAAGTAATAATAAAAAAATTAAGGGTCGAGAGTGAAATTCCCCATATAACTAATGTTGATACAGAAATAATGCAATTTTGTACAGAAAACGCTTCCCATATGTTCAGAAATTATGAATTGGTCCTAATTTTTAAGAAATTATTGAAATCTGAATAAAAATCCACGGATAAGCCCGGCAAAGAGAAATTAAAGCTAACACTGATCGCTTTTCTGCTAAGAAAGGAAAGTTAGTAACAAAGTAAAAAGTAAAGTATAAGAAATATGAATAAATGCTCCAAAATTTGTAAAGTTATGCTTATCTAAAAACGTTTTAAATCTATATTTATTATAAATTTCATTCTTGTCAATGCAATTTTTTAAAAAAAAATGTGTATATTATTTTTATCTGTATATGTATTGCAAATTTTGGACTATTCAGGTTATCACATATCTCTGTTAGAATATTAAGTAGCTCCAGTTATGTTTTGAAGTGTTTAACAGTCTTTTTATTGCTAAGGTATCACAGGCTGTGGACACTGGAGATACATGAAATGAAATTATAATTTGAAAAAATATTTTTAAGGACGGAAGCGTTTCAGGCCTAAGTTTAGGATACCTCCCCGCATGTCCCATTAATAAGAACTGAGGAAACCTGGAGAAAACCTCAGTGAAGGAGAACAGCCCTGACCGGAATCGAACCTTAAGGCTTTCCCTTCGCGAGTCCGTGCCTTAATGACCTCGGCCACCTGCGTCAATTAGCTGTTGTCATGATAATATTTTGAGTTATGTATGATAATATTTTAACAAACAACGTCTGTTTTAAATTATTCGCCATAATTGATTTAATTTAAATATGCAACATTATGTTTTCGACCGATTTGGATTATCTGCTTTTCTCTGCAATTTATCTAACAGATTACTCTTCTCCATAGCAATGTCAAGCTTCATTGATTGGTGTTGCGCAACATTTCAGCTCTGTATAATTATTACATCCCACGGTTTCGTAAATTTATCTTATACTTTCACGTCCATTACGGGAAATGGATTGCCAGAATAGCAGAACATGACAACCTGAACGATAAAACCCCTGGTGGAAAACATTGCTGTCCCTGCAGGATGGGTTATTTGTCTAGCTTAAAGTTTGAATAACGCAACCTGAATGCTAAACCCTTCCGCACATAGCGTGTCGGGACAGTGTAAATAAAACCACACTTCATTTGACAGAGGATAATCTTATAAACTAAATTAGCTACTCCATATATTCCAGTATTATCTTTATGTTTATCAGTATTGATCATTATAGTTATCAAAATAATGTGCCATTTCTTTCTCTTTAAGCTCCGTACATTATTCTTTTCTTACGTGTTTTCTAATGTAAGGCAATTTTTATTTTATACTTTTAAAATTGTGTTTTAACGAATTTGTTGTTTACATTTTGGTGCGATACATAAGTCTAGTTTTTATGATTTTTTTTAAGTGCATGGATCATATGCTTATGTGAATATATATGCCATAAAATGAGCTTCAGGAACAGGAGCATCCGATTGTGTATGCAGCAATACAATAAGTATTCCCTTAAGTTCCGTTTTACATTTTCGCTGCAAACTTCGCGCCTTTCTATGTAGGTCTTAGAACTAATTATTTACCACAGATGGTTCCATTATACCGGGTGTTTAACTTTTCATTTAACAATACTGGTAGTTCCCTTGAAATCATGGTGTGGAAATTTGCGACTTGCAATTAACGCTTGATTTCATTTTACGCCTGCGTGAATCATTGAGATAAGGGGTTCTAAATTCAGAAATGACACAACGAAAAAACAGCTTTTACTGCAACTATATGCAAAAACGCGCTGAAGGTACGTAAAGAACATAGGTAGCATATGCTAAGATTTCGACGGGCAGTGATATAAACTTTCACTTCAAAAAGCTGTTACACTTTCAGGCATTAAAATCTAAATTAATTGTCGTAAACTTGCATCATCCATTTAATGAAAATATCAAATTATATGCAAAGAAGGGAAATGTCCTTAAACAATAGTAATTATTAAGTTTAAAACGTTTATTTAAATGTAAATAACATTTTAATATTCGGAAAACATTTTTAAATTATTATTTTTTGAAAATAATTAGTACAAATAACTTTGTAGCAGAAAAATAACTTTGCTTCAGCTTCATGCACACTAATATAAACAAATAAACATCCATTTATTACTTTTATTGCAGAATTTGAAAAAATAAAAAAAAAATAATACTAGAAAAAAGAAAAAAAAATTATACTTCCTTAATGAAATTAATCAAACTTCACTAATTTCCGGCCGAAAGAAACGAAAGCGATAATAGAGATTTTGTTTGCTCTAGTTTCCTTAATACACAACTTATTCGTCCATATATAATTATGGTGAAAAGCAAAATTTCAATAGTAATACATTATACAATTACAACGCTATGAAATTTATTTTTCATTCAATCGATTGTAACAAAAATAAAACAAAATGACTAAAACATGCAGGAATTTAAAATGCTGCCAGAAATACAAAATAATTGCCTACAAATGAATACGACTTCTCTTTGCTTGTTGCCTGTAATCCTGTTTTGGAGCATTTCTTGTAAATATCTGCAAGCATGGTACAACTACACTCACCTTAGTATCCTCGCCCGTTTATTTAAGTGTCTTGGTGGAACCTGTCACTATGTTTATCACACTCTGCGCCGCAGTTTTCTGGGATGAAATCTAGATGAAAGTGCATTTTGAGGGACATGTTGCAGCCTAAAAAATAATATTGGTGTACAAGTTTGTTTACAACCTCGACATAATTTTCAGCTCTTCGATTACCGAAGAAGCCACTTACAGACTTGGCAAGCCTGTCTCTCACTGCCCTGAGAGACGCCCAAAATTTTCATCCACAGGAAGCTCACGAATGAGGACCAATAAAGATTTATTCCTTAACTTTAGCCGTGGAAATGTGTCTCTAGGGTACTTGAGTGCCTCTCAATCCTCGTTTATCTCCTTCACAAAGTTCCTCATAAGGCCATGCTTGGTGTGTAAAGGGGGCAGGAGAATTTTGCATCCATCAACCAGAGGAGATTCTTCCCCCTTGAAGGTCAATCTCTCCTGCTTTAGTGTGGCTCTACCCCGAATGTCTCACTACACAGGAAATAGCAATGCTTGGCTTATACCATCTGCATCCCCATATCTGTCATTGGCAGGTAGTCTTTGTACTTAATTGTTTCCACAATTATTTTCATATTGCGTGCGCTTCCTTCATGTGATCCAGAGAAACTGAATGACGTAAATTGTTATTGTGTTGCAAAACAGCTTTTAAACTAACCTTTGATGAGTCTACGAATGGTCTTCAACCATGTACCTTGTGCTCCACATTCAAAGCTATCATCAAACGTTCACATCACAGCAAGCAACTAGGTTATTGGAGCTTTTAAAGTAAGGAAGCAAACCTTTCTGCCGACTCCTGTACACTGACAATTAACATTACATTCTAAAAGATTCCACTGTCTTAACCTAGAACCTAGAAGCCAACTTTGATGTTCGCTACGTACAATTCTGGAACTAAATCACTTAATTGCCCAGTGGTCTCATGTCGAAACTTCAGGGCCTGCGTTTGATGTTGACTTCGTACTCTCATTTCATTTGAGCCAGACTGTACTCCTCTGGAGGGTTAGGTACAGGCAGATCGCCCATGTGGCACTGGTCAGATAGCTGACGGGATGTTGGGGTATTTTATGCTTGACTTCTTTCTTGATATACATTTCTTAATAGGAGATTCCGAGCAGAAATAGCAGTTAACTATATCATTTATCGACTCTTTCCAAATCATAAAATCATAGGGATGCCAAAAGGCATTGGATGTTCGTATTTATGGATCGACCCAAATAGATTCGTAGAGCAAGAATAGCACCAAATGTTACATATCCATCTATTGTCTCGATCTCCTACTTTCATACCAAAATAATGGTGGTTGATTGATTGATTTATTTATGGTCGCTCTTTAACATCTCAGGTCATCAGCGTCCCATTCAACTCAGGGAGTGAAACGGCCGACAAATTTTGCTCAGAGACCTCTCTTTCAGGCTTGAGGTTCTTTTACGTGCCGTAAATATACGGCACGGGACCCACGGCTTTACTTCCCTTCTTCCCTTCCGAAGGAAGCCATACTTAGGATTTTTACGCCCGAAAAAATCCATCGGTCCTGGCTGGGTTCGAATCTTGGGTTAGATGGCAAGTATGGTAACCACTACACCACCAGGACCGACTAAATAATGGTGGTGAACTATCTTCATAAGTGAGGTACTTGGGTGTTTCTGAGTGGCCAATACCACCACATTACATAATATAAGTTGTTAGATTTGTTTAAATATTTATATGACATATTTTCTAGTTAAATACGGCTACAAAATAAACTTGCACACAATAAAAGAAAAAACAGTCTAACATTCAATTCTCGTCACTCGCGACTCCTCGTTCCCGCTATCAGGTTTACCAACCAATATATTTACTTTACGTACTACCGCACTTAGTCGCTGGGAACGCCAAACGCTTCAAAGCATATATATCCCAAAACATTATAAATGAGCTATATCTCAGGAATGAGAGTTAATTTAGCGTTTTCAGTGTCATTTTTGTTTTTAACATTTATAAATCAATTCGAAATAAGTGTTTCCATTTTTAAAAAGTGCTAAAGTGATCAAAGAAATTTACAAAATTAAGAAATCGTGCAACAGCCCAGATCTAATGACAACTATGAAAGAAAGGTGTTAAGTATATTAATAATATTTACCATATTAGATTTAAAAAGAAATATATCCCTCTCAGTGATAAAATAGAACACAAATATCAATAATTAAGCGAAAAGTAGACGTACGTACTCCAAACTACAAGTCAACTTACCCAATACTCCCATTACCAGCACTATGTTGTAGAAAACATAGTTAATAACAGGCTTCCAGTACATTAGAGCGATGTAAATTGTTCAGAAACGCAAAAAGGGGACTCTGACAATATTATTCGCCCCTGTCCAGCTGGTTATCCTAAAGGACCAAAAGTGTGAAATATGTTATGTCTATAGCACCGTCTGACTCCCAACAATTTATAGTACCCAAATTGAAAAGGCCTACGACATAGTCTGGAGAAAGCAATTTGAAAGATTATTTACAAAATAATACTATTGGGAAAATATTGGTATAAAATAAAATCTCCTTCCCAAAAACGCACATTAATGCTAAGAGTCAATGGATTATTGTAATGACTGAATTTCACAAGGATCTCTAATGAGCCGTGTTATATTTGTAATAGCCATTAGGCACGTGACACCCAATATCAAAGTTCCTTTAAGCATGTCCTCTTCCTGATAATGTAATAATTTTGTAAAAGGCAAAACAGTAGACCAATAAAAAGGGCAGAAAAAAAGCTAATCACTCGTGCATTATGCACAACTAAAATATAGGAATAAAATAAAAGATGTAGTATTTATCTTAAGAAGAAAATGCACTAATCCACATAAAATAATGAAACCTTAATCCCTGTGAATCAGTTTTAACGAAGAGCGTAAATGACTACCTGTTCTCAAATATTAAAAAAAGGTTTGTCTTATAAAAATATGCTCAAAAACCTCAACGGAAAAGCAGAGCAGTATATACTAAAAACATTATCTATTACATTTAAAAACAATGAACTTTAATATAGCTCTATAATATGTAATTCATTCTGCCCACTGCAATTAAATTACTCAACACCATATAGTCAACTGTTTTGAGGATAATGCCTGAAGTGGAGGGGCAATTCTGGTTACTTGAAGAATGAAACGACATTTTCTAGTATTATTCAATGACGGGAAAACAACTCTAGAATCTGAAGTTAATTAGTAATTCATTCAATACAATCTGGCAACTCTCAGTATTACAACCCTTGTAAAATAATGATAGAAACATATGCTACAGTTTCCCGTGAAACTGTATCTCCAAACAGTAAGTCAGTTGTAGCATGAGATCTAATTTTAACACTCAAATGAACTTGTTGAACCAAGCACAGAGCACAATATAGTTTAATTAATTATATTCAATTACCATGAACCATAAAAATTTACACTGGAGGTTTAGCTAATGAAGCGTTTATAGGGGCTACGAATGTGTATCTATATTCTACAATATTCACTACCTTGCCCTGAAGCTTCACATCTATCTCTTGTGAATTACGGGGGCTTTTCAATAAAGAATGATCATAATTTTACAGGCATAATTTTTCGCGTTAAAAATTAAATTTATGGTATTTTGTTTGCTTAATTCGTAATAAATACATGATGCTTGTTTCATTATTGCCACTTGCGGTTCCTGCTTGTGAAGTGATGTTCAAGTTGAGTCATATTCAGGAAAATGCAGATGATAGCAGTGAACATTGTGTTACTCTGAAAGTTTGCCTTCTCTCAACTACAGGAGGCTTATACAGAGTTCGTTATTCTCTGTAGGACAGCTCGAAGATGGTTTAAAATGTTTAAACAGGAATGGAAATAAATTTCATAGGAAGGTGGACCCGGATCTCCAGTTTGTGCTCTAACGAAAGAAAACATTAACAGCGCTGCTGGCAGTGTGAGAGAGGATCGTCGAATACATGTATAAGACTTTTATAAATTCTGAACATTTCTCTAGGTGCCACCCACACGTTGGTGACTGCAAAGTTGCACATGAGACGTGTTTGTGCACGGTGAGTTCCAAGATTGTCGGTTCACGTTCGCGTGTAGGTTTGCATGCAGTTTAAAATGGTGGTATAGGATGATATGAGGATTCTTTCAAAGTTAATCATGTCTGATTAAATTTAGCTACATCATTTTGATCGGGGGAGCAAAGAGAAAAGTTCTGTGTGGAAATCCCCGTTATCACCAACACCAAAAAAGCAAAGGCGATTATCTGCTGAAAAACCATGGTCATCTCATATTTTTTCCTTATTTACCAGTATGTCGTACTTGTACACGCAACTGTAACTGGACAGTGTTACAGATATGTCCTGAAAACCCTGCAAGGCTTTATCAAACGCAAAAGGTTACATTTCCGTGCAACAGGCCTGTTGCTGCATCACGATAATGCACAGCCATACATCTCAACTATTGTTACTGAATGTCTCAATAAAGCAGTGTAACGTGTGTTTCTTACTCTCCCAACCGTCCAGATTTAGCCCCATGTGACTTATTTTCTTTTGCTCAAATTGAAGAAACCCCTCCTTGAGACAGATTTTCCATGATTCAGAAAACGTGATGAAGGCTGAGGAAGGTATTCTAAAGGATCTGTCAAAAATGTTGAAGAAATACATTGCATACAACGGGGACTACTTTCAGAAGCATCATAAACATTAAGAGCACGAGTAAAGATATATTGTCAAGAAATTATGAAAATATTTATTTGACTACCCGTATATGTCATTAAAGTCATTCAGGAATTCTTCAAGAGCTTAAGAATAACATCTTTGCAATATTTAGAGACTTCATTATCTGTCTTGAACTTCTAATAATTTAATCCAAGAACTTTAGCACCTTTAATTCCTCACAATCCATAGCACATGGGTAGATAAGCTGTCTCTGATCGTGCATAAACAACCATATGCATTAAACCCAACTATCAATCACAAAGAAGTCCTTACTTTCATGAAAAGCAAAGTAAAACAAAACTGAATGAGCATCTGGTTTAATATTCCAACCGGAATTACCACTACAAAATGTCAAGAACAACATATTTTCATATACATACAAAATTAAATCAACGTGACCAAATTACCATAAATTCCATTCAAATTTTCACAGTTTGCATTCCGCCAAAACCAATGGCTCTTGAATCAGCTACGTCATCAACAATACCAAAAATACAAGAGATTAATACATCAATACAACATACGCACCACAACATGAGGTTTATTATTTTGCTGTTAGTGAGTTAAAAATGTAAGCAGAATGTTACCACATTTATATAGGTCGTTCAACGAATATAATCATCCTTTATATAGCTATAGCACCTAAAACTGCGCTAGACGTGTGTTTACTGCACACTTTTTCATCTCATAAACAACCTCTTAATCCAAAGTGAAATTAAGTCATTTCAAAGCATTTTTCAGCATTCCATGTGCTGATCTCATGATATGAAATGTACACAGGAGGAACTGCTTAAATTAAGCTTTGCTGAATTTCGCCATTTTATGCACCATATAAAAATATGCGTTGGAAAAGAAAAATCAGATTTGAAAAGGTACGGCAACGGCCTCCAGGAATTCAAAGTAAGAACTATTAGATATCCGTACTGACACTCCAACAAACTGAGCTACCGTGCCGTTCTTCAAGTATGGAACCATGAAGCTCTTTCATCTGATTCTATATACCCCGGAAACTTACCTAAATATTTCTCTACTGTGAGGGATTTATTCCTGACGAGGTGACCGGTAATGCTGTAGTTCTTTGGACCCAGGTTCCTAGTTTAACCACTAGAGTTAATTTATTCGCAATAGTCGTTTGTAGAACATTAGTTGGAAATGAGGAATCAGACTAGGAAAATTTGGTTCGAATCCCGGCCGTGATCCCAATTTTTCAATTCTGATTCTTCCTTTCCAACTAATGAACTATGTAGAGCTATTGTGAAAGTACTATAAGTATTTCTATGATTAAAGTTATGCATTATAGTACAGTAAAACAGGCTTCTCGTTGAGAAAGATTATTTATCTTTTATTATTTTTGCTGTATAGAAAACTAACTGTTCAATGAACATTCGAAAGTAATTCCTGGGTATTTCTTCAAGTCAATGCGTAAGATGATGATAAAACATTCTGTTCATAGAAATCGGACTACAGTATATGATAAGCAAGGTACGAGGAAGGAGATCATACACCTAAGCCTTAATGACGGGTCTTTTGCACCTACGCGCCAAGGGAGCAGCTCCAGAAGGAAAAGGTGAGATGAGAGAGGCTACCAGGAGTAGGGACGGCGATACACGAACGTAACTTTCCATGACGGTCTGCCTCCCCAACGACTACCCCAAAGGGCATCCAGGCTAAACCAGCCAGACGCCAGGACAGAAACTTACTGCAAGATGCGATTCACCGCCACGCCATACAGCACCAGCTCACGTCACTTGGTGCTTTCGATTCTGCAACCCGTACTATGGAAGAAAATATGAAAGAGAGAGAGAGTGAAAAATTCGTGGAAAGGAATCAAGTATTCACCTAAGCAACCAAAATACAGGAAAAACCCAATGTCAGGATTGCCGGTCACAAGGAATTTGAATGCGGGACCTCCCGAGTGCAAATCTCAAGCGTTGCTGCCTGAGCAACCCCGCATGGTTAAATCAATCTACAGGCATGTATCGATTATAAAGCTACCGATTTTAAATTAGTCAAAACAAGCTTTTCAGTTATATGTTTCTGGCGCCATTGAGTCTTGTGGTGCAAACAATTTCCAAAAGCATTCTTCAGGCCAACAAGAACCTCAGAATATAAATGAGAAAGCATTCAGTTTGTAAATTAAGATTCAAGCCGCAAATTTACTCTAAGGTCGAGCGGAGTAACCTTTCTTCAAGCAAAAACAAGAAAACTTGAGTACTTCGTTAACGCAAATGAAAATTTGCATATGCGTAATTAGAAGAAAGTATTGTTGTAGCATGAATGTTAGTTAGGTATGACAACTTGACAACTGTGGATTTATTAGCATACATTCATAGATTTTCTAGTGTACTATGGCCACATATTTTACTTGGGTATTGGAACGTCGCATTTTTACGTAATAGGTTCTAGTTGTTTTTCATGTGCAGTAATGTTGCGCTAAAGTCTGTGAGCACTGCAGCAAACCGGAATCTTCAATATCGATGCCGAATGACGTCGTAAAATGCGGAAACATATCTTGGAAATACGTTACCAACGATACAATTATATGCATTAAGAATAGCTGACGAACACGAGAGTAAAGTATATGTGAACACGAGCATTTAAATAATTGGGAGGTATTACTTGTTCCTTTTACGTTTACCGACAGCCAAGGAAGGAACTATGGTTGTTTAGAACATAGTACTGCGGGCAACACACGAGTTTGGTCGTTCACCGAGATGGGTTCATGTCAAGCTGGCAACACGTGAAAAGAAAGGAAGGGTTTTATCTTTAGAACTGGCGATAGGTTTATTTGTTTATGCAATTAACAATATAGACTGTTAAAATTCCTTCTGTTTTTGTGCCTTCTACTGGCATCTCTACACGGCTGAGCTAGCGTTATGTTCTGCTACGAGTCAGAATGGTGGGTAAGGAATAGAAACATTTTTACAGTCGAATATTTTGTCATTCCGATATAGTATTATAAGATGTAAAACGAATACACTTGTTGCTACAAATGGGCACTGCGCAATCAAAAAAAAAAAAAATGCTATGTTTATAGATGTTTGAATGAAACGCTAGCGAAATACAGACATGCCAGAAAACAAAAGGGCTTCATTGAGGATCACTCAAGTGAATAATCATAAAATGGCTGCTATATAGGAACTATCATTTAATAAATGTGAGATTTGTATTTGGGGAATGTCTATAAAACCTGTGTACACAAGCACCTGCGATTTCTGAACAGACCACACATAAAGAAATATTACGTGAATTTGAGCAAAGCCTGAGTCAGCATGGTAGCCTCTCATCGTTACCATCAGAAGTTAATTAACCGATCAACAACTGTGCTGTGTTTTAATTCCAAATAATGTTAGATGAACAAGAACTTAGACGTTTAGGGTTTTTAAAATAATAGTCGTACAACACAATTCATAGTATTTTCAAATTTTTAACGAATTATGAAATGTGAACTTCATTTCTTATCGCTATTTGAGAAAAATCACTGTAAAGATTGTGAAATTAAATGGTTCTTAAGTTGTAATACAGTTTCCAAACTTGCGGACTACATCGAATTATTTCTAAAATACCTAATAATATTATTACATAGATCTGCAGTAGAAATTTTGTCTGAAAAGTAAAAGCTGATTTTTAACAGACTTTGATATGCCAATTTCAGTAAAATAAATTTAAAAATTGCATCACCCACCGTTTAATAAAGTAATATTTTAAATTTTAATATCTACGGAATCCTTGAATAGCAATAAGGAAGCAGACTTTAATTTATAATTTTCTGCGCCTGTGGGATAAAGTTTTTAATTAACAGACCATGCTTAACTACGTACATTGATTAAATGGATACAGGAACTTTAGAGTATGTCGTGTTTTTACAGAATATTTTATGCTATATTGTTAAATTTCATAGGAATATTCAATTTTATTCTCATGCCTTTGAATCCTTTCACTTTCCGTTTTTCCAACAATGAAATTTTGACTTTGTATTAGGGTTTGTTGCTTTACTTCCACAATTGCGTTTATAATTATATTTTCTTTTTGAACTCGGTTATAACTAGACACTTATATGACGTATTCCTGTTCCAGTGTAGCATTCTAAACACTGTAATTTCTGAAAAGTTTGCTTTTTCTTTAACGAGTAATTTTTGTTTTAATTTCAAAAATGGCTAGCTACAAAGGTTGTCATAACTCTCTTGATAACTTTCTTTACGTTTGTGGATATTTTGTGATGAACAAACAGCAAATGCGCATTACAGACCTCGTTAAGAAGGTGCACTTAGCAAATTGCATTATATGTGTCATTGGCACTACTTTCCCATAAATTTTGTGCAAAGTGCAAGTGAAAGATCACCAAGATGTCATAAAAATGGAAAGCTGATATCAGGGCTCTGTTGCAAAAGTTTACTAATTTTATTATATCGGACGTATAAATTACAATTTACAAATTATCATTGCTAATAATTTGTGTTACATATCAGTCACTATTTACTAATAATATTAGTGATATTCTGCCATAAAACCATACAAATTACAAGTTCGTAATAATCATTCATCTGAATATTTTATTCCGAGTCTTCTGAATAAGGTGTTTAGAAAAAAAAATATTGTAGTCAGCAGTGGACTTAATAAATGTTATTGGTTTGAAATAAATAATTTGCAAAAAAAAAAAAAAACGAAAAATTCCACAAAAAAAAACGAAAGATGAAGCTTTGAGTTCCGGTTAAAATACAAACTAATAAATCAATATTATTTGGACATTTTTGGAAACATTAACAAAAGTTTAGAAAAAACAAGGAAAAACAATATATTCAATTCTTTATATATGTTGAATTTTCAACCTAATTTTTGTAAGGTCCTTTCTGCCTTGCTGGAAATCATTTTAAAAACTTCATAGACCTCTGAATCATATTGAAATTCAAAGGTCACATGTTATAAGTATTCTTTTTTCTTCTGGGAGCAGATCTTTGTCAGCTTTCTTAACCAAAAGAATGTTGTCAATCGTTTTTAAGTCTCGTGCACAGACTGCTCTTATTCATAGTTTTAAATAATGTATGTAGTGAGATTTATATAAAAAAAAGAAAGAAAGAAAGAGTAATCAGAAATTTTGAACGGTTTTAGTAATTGTGCTGCAACATGAATACGTAAAACAAAGTTTTTTTTAATGATAATTTGTAAATTTTACTCTGAGTATTATGCAGAAATCACTGGTGCTATTAGTTTGTAGAAAGCTACGTAACAGGTCCCACGGTAAATGGAATATAATTGCAGACTACTGTTGAATGGTGTGTAGAGAACTAATTAAAAGAAGAGAAGCTCCAAGAGGGGCTAAAAGGCCTTATCAATATTTATGAAGGCAATGACAAGGACAAGGCGACTAGAGTCCAGAGAAACGCCCTGCTATTGGTTAATGCGCTTGACGTCACCAGGAATAGTGTTCTACCGCGAGAGTTTTAACACCAGACCAGTGAGGTAGTTGTGCTTGGTACTGACCCATAACATTAAGCATCCTTTAGACGTCAAAATAGAAGAAAGAAACAGAAAATACTTTGATGCATTTCTTCACGTTATGTGTATATTTGCTCACTAATTGTAAGTTCAAGATGATGACGATATGCTTTCTGATTATTTTCTTCAAATGCCTTATTCTAATGAATGTTATTGTTTTCACGTAAAGATAAACCACTTTACGGTGAATTTCGAGCACCTTTGAGCTTAGTATGCACTTTAAGTTTTCCATCACTCCTTGGCACTTAACTAATTGTTGCCCATTAAAACTATAAAATATCACTTCAAATTCCTTTAATTTATTGAACCATTCAGTTGAAGGCATGCAAGCCCGCCTCTGGTGATAGGATCCTCACCGTCCGGATGCTTTTCTGAAATTGAACCCAAGGAGCTGTCAATTCTATGCAGCTATGTCGCCTGCCAGATATTTCAGTACATTTGCGACTCGCATCGTTGATTGCTCGTTCATCATTGTGAGAGTGCAACAAATCTACTTCTAGTTCACCGAAACCAGAGTCCAAGTCAGCTGTATATTAATACATAACTCGCTGGTGATGAACATTATGAGGTCACCTTCAGTTTCTTCTGCTGGCGTCAGCAACACACTTGCATCCTCGATAACGGGTAAGGAATGTTCCTGCGTATCCAGCCGTTTTAGCAGCCGCATTCTATGTTTCACTTTGAAATGGTGTTGGATTTTTTGTAAAATGCTCCCAGGAATGAATGAATGAATAATGTTTAATGCCCGTTTTTGCTACAGAGGCACCACAGGCGACGGATACTGGTGATATATGAAATGAAATAATATATTGGGAAAGGATTTATTTTTAAAGAAGGAAACGTTCCAGGCCTAAGTTTAGGGTAACCCCCCCCCCCCCGGAATTTGCCATTTATGAGGACTGAGGAAAACCTGGAAAAACTCCAATCAGGGTGGACGGTCCTGGCGGGATTCGAACCCCAGACCTCCCGCTCACGAGTCCGCATTTAACGACCTGGGCCGCACGTGGCGGTAAGCTCCCAGGCCACGCATTATACAAAAACAATTTTCCAAAAGTGCTGATTTATTCTGTAAGTCAAGATATATCCCCATTGTTCCTGGTGTCACTGGAGTCCAAAGGGACAGCTGACAAATTATGAATCCTTTTTTGAATAGTAGCAAGCATTGCTTTTTCCCAAAGCGTATGACAGGAAGCATTTCAGGGTGTTCTCTCCTGACTTCGAAAGTTAAGACCATAATCACTTTGGAGAGCGTTTTTTCATTCTTAGGGATTCTTGAGTTTAGAACGTCATATGTATCATTGGTCAGTTCTATTACGTTTCCCTTCGGGTCTTTGTTTAGTAGGTATTTAAAAGCTTGGGCAGTGCGGCGAGAGAGCAGACGTGTTGCTATTTGTACATTCTGTCTAGCGCGTCCCGGTTACTCTTATATGAATATCTGTGTTGAAAACAGACTATCAAATGGTTCCTAGTTCAGCGCTGTGTAGATAAGATTACTCCGTCATATAAAACATGGTTTTAAGCAACTTAAGCAAATGAGAGAGTCACAGAAAACCCACATTTTTTTCTAGGTTTGATAAGTGGGTTTTTCATTTGGAGACCCCAAGGTCCTTCTAGATCTTTGAATTCTTTTCACTCATGTCGCAATTTACTGCCACAATTTTTATTCCTGCCTCTTCCGACTGCTTTACTACGTTTATTTGATTTATTTATGGACGCTCTTTAACATCGAAGGTCATCAGCGTTTACTACGTTTAGTAGTAGTTTACTGGTAACATCGAAGTTAAAATAAACAGGTTGTTTCCAAGGTGAAAAGGAACCGCGAATCATTGCCACCATAACGCGTTTGTTAGCTCCCAAAATTACATCAGCTGATAAATCGTAACATACTCGACCAACTATAGTCATCTCCTCAACATTTAGAACAGCTGCGTTCTCTAGATGTTTGAATGTTTCTGTCTTAGCTTTCATCAGATCTAGCACTTCTTTCAGGTTTCCAGATCTGCATTTGGATAGCTTAAGATCGTTTCCTAAAGTTTATCTGCAAGGTAAAGGGTAATTGTATTTCCAAAAGTAAGCGTAAGCTTTGGGTGAGAGAGGTCTTAATATTAGAGCTCTAGCAATATCTTTCGGTTCCAACTTAACTGCCTTTAATTATTAATCGAAGACAAAATTTGGCCTGGTGAGCACATCGAGACAAAATACTATACATCTTGTCTGTAATTCCCCGTTTTGTTATACAAAATAACACATTTACTTATTTTACCACATACTTCGGACCCTTAGCTTTTAAGAACTGTGTTGCTTTTTTTTTTTTTTTTTTTTTTTTCAAAGTGAGGTATTCTTCATTTTAGAATTTGTATTTTAGTTTTTAATTTCTACTTCTTCTTTAGCAGCAACGCCTGAACCAGGAACTAATGCGAAACTTGATTCATTAACTTTAGTTATCTTTGAAGATAACGCCTTTAATGTATGGAATGCCCTCTTTCGTACAGTCCTGCTTTCACATCTACGATCTCGTGCTGATATTGCCTATTAATAAAAAAACATTTTAAAATAACAGTTATTATTATTATTATTAGCATCATCAGCATTATTGAAAGAAAAATATCTAATCATTACAAAAAATATTTGAATGAATGCGAAATCATTAATGTAAAAAAAAAAAAAAGTGATCCTAAAGAATATAAACGCTCGGTAATTACCTGCGCATTGTCCCTGCTGGAGCTTGTAACACCAACCTCCAAAGCATTACAATGTGAGTTTGTGAATGCACAATTCCCTTTCTAGTGGCAACCTCAGAAGCTCGTTTTTCAAGTCCCGTTCGTAATCTTCGGAACGGAAATGAGTTTAACAAATATTTGCATTATTAACATTAACTGGATCAGTTCTTTTACAGTGGCGCCCATTTGTGCTGCTGTTGTACATGTTTCGGAAATCGATGACAAACTACATCCGCAGTTTAATATAAAGCACTTTTATACTTTGCAATAGCGTAATGATTTCTAATTTTACTCGCTGTGCTGTAAAACGCCCAACAACAAGCACAGATAATGAGCAGCTGCATTCTGTGTATTTCAACACAGGCATTGGGGAATTTGCTTGCATTAACAATGTGCACGTATATTTCCTCATGCTTCACCTTTTCCTAATGACGTCAAGCTGATCCGCAAGTAGAGACAGCGATTTGAGCGGAAAGGTAAATATGTACGGCATGGTGAGAGCAATTGCTTTCTGCCAAAATATATGGATAAAAACCGTTTTTAAACTGTTTTTGCTAGTGCATGCTTTCATCCTAGTGTGCATTCCTTTCCCATATTATCATAATAACATTTGTGAAAAATCTCTGAGTACTAGATACATTTTATGGTTATATTTGAAATCAACATACCAAATTATGAATAAATAATTAGAAAATTTTTGAATTATTTTCATTATCAAAGTTTTCAAACCTGTGCTATTAAGAGAACCCACATGAGAAAACCAGACATTCTACATTACGTGATCAGTTCACTTCATTTTTAACATATATTTATGGCGTGTAATAAAAATAAGAATACAATTTCTGAGAAATGTATAAAATATGTCAAGATTAAATATTATTTTGTAATTTTAAAGCGTCCGTTATTTAAATGCTCCTTGCGATGCAGTTTTTAAGATATTGAGAATAAAAAACGAGGACTTGTATTCCAAACCATTATAAATATCAATAGCTTCATAATTTTTATTTGAAAAATATACTGATTAGAAAAATATCTAACTGTGTTTTCTTGCATTCTGTTGCAATGTTATCAATTATTATACAATAAATTTCCTTGTGGTTTCGTTTGTTATTCATGCTGAATTGCCTCTGATAAATTCAAGTAAAATGGTAAAGGTTAGCACCGCAAGTTTGGATATATATTAGGTTAAAGAAATTAAATACTAATACATTCATATAACAAACTATTTTTTCCTACTTCAATTATAACATTACTGTTTACATTACCGTGTTCATAGATAGAGCTTATCTCTTAAATATTAAAATCATTTTCATGCACTTATGCATTTAAAATTGATCCTAGCTTACAGTACACCTCTCCGTTGAACTTATTGATACCGGTTGTAACATTTAATTGTTAAAATGTTCACTATGCAGTCAAAAGAAAATGTGTTCATTTATATTATACTTCAAAATACTAAATTAATACACAGAATTTGTTATCATTTCATAAAATTCGAGTATCAACTCCGTTACACCTTCACATACCATACTGTCGCCAACTATTGTCTGTTTACTGAACTTGATGCTCCGATTGCATTTTCCACTCAAATATATTAATAGTATGACTCATTAATTGGAATAATGAAAATATATTTCTATATTAATATACGTACTAAAATTTTAATAACATTATTCACTTTTATACAACTATCATCCCATACTCCGGTTACGGAATGTCCAGATACCGCGGTATCAAAATTACTAATGGTGAATGTATGGTTTGCGATTGGAATGCCATAAGAGCTTCAACGGTGTCCATTTTCAGTTATCCTCTGTATACATTATGGAAAGGGAAGAAAATAGCTCTGAAACTTAGTTATGAGGTTTCATTTTCATAAAGAAATCACTCATAAAAAGATGGGAATCGCCAACACTGCTACAATTTCAATGGCATTAAATATCATCTCTGCACTTGTAATTACCGGGTGTAGCATTTACTTTATGCACAAATGGATGGTTATCGCATTCTAAAATAAAAAATTCTCATTCCAAGCAAATTGAAATTTGTCTCTAAGCAAATTTGACAAACGTTTACAAATTTATGATGTTTCAATATATTACAAACATTGTTTGATAATTTTTTTTGTATATTCGAAGTTGTAATATTACTTATTTTTATATTTCACGATACAAATTAAATGTCCCCCATTATATATTATGATACTATACACTAATATGTCAATTGTTTCATATACAGCCAACACCTCTACATTTTTTTTAAGTTTGTATTCCTTAACGTTAGTATATCTATTTCTGCTTAGAAGATCTTTGTTTTGAATTTTAATTAAAATGTTGCTAATTTACTAAATGTGCAATTATTTTTTCAGTGTCTTGAATATATTACAAACTAAATAATTACTGCATTAGTTATCCAAACCTGTAAGATTTTACATTTTAGATTAGGGGCTTTAAATTTAAATTAAAGTATAATTATTCACTAATTATACCACTTATTTCAGAAACAGCTGTCTCGAGTTCCAGTTCTCAAAGTATATTGCGACTACTATACGCTCTATATAGAACATTACTCTGTTGATGTGTTATTAATTTTAATTAAATATTGCTAATTAACTATATTTCTCTGACTGTCTGGAATAATATCAGTATTCAGAGCTATATAAATTACAGTGATTAGTTTCAGGTCCTTACAGCAATACGATTCACAGGTATCTCTCCGCTGAACTTATTTATACCGCTTGTAACATTAAATGTTTAAATTGTTTGCTATGATGCTACAAGTAAATTAGTTCATTTATATTATAATTCAAAATATTTAAATAACATATAGATTTTATAATCATGTTCCTAAAATTCGAGGAGCAGCTCAGTTACAGCTTCAAATACTACACTGTCACCACCTATTGTCTCGTTCCTAAACTTTATGTCCCGAGTGCATTTTCAACCGAAATATATTGATTGTATGTCACTTAATTACCGCTTGTAACAATGAATTTTTAAAAATTGTTTGCTATGATGTAACCTGTATTTTTTTTATTTACAGTTTACTTCAAAATAGTAAAATAAAACAGACGTATTTTATCATTTTCCTAAAATTCGTGGGCCAACTCAGTTGCAGCTTTACATACTACAATGTCGCCATCTATTGTGTCGTTCCTTAAAAATATGTTCCAATTGCATTTTCCAATCAAATTTATTGATGGTATGGCTCTTAATTAGATCACTGAAGATATAATTCCACATATTAATAGATATACTACAATTTTAATAATATTCTTAATATTCTTGAAATATTAATCATATTCTCTGGCTATTTATTGCTCAGATACAGAAGTGTGGAAAGAACTGGTGCTAAATATATGCTCTGTAATTGGAATGTCATTAGAACTACAACGGCACTTATTTCCAGGTCTGTCTGTACACATAAATGGAAAGGGAAGGAAACAAATCAAAACAAAGTTGTGAGACTACTTCATTTTTATAAATAAACTACTCGTAAAAAGTCGGAAATCGCAAAGACGGTAATAATATCAATGTAATGAAATTACAGATTTTCTCTTTGAAATACCGGGAGTAATATTTTACTACATGTGAAAATACAATAGGAAGCATATATAAAATGAAAGGTTACTACGTCATACTAACAGCGGATTGTCTTCTAGGCACGTCTAAGTATTTTCACCAATGTATGAAGTTTGAAATAATAAATAACGTTAAAATACCCTTTCAGGTTCTCCAAACCTGTAAGCTTATATATTTTAGGGCAGACGGTTATTATTAGATGTGAATTATAAATTATTTATAATTATAAATCACGTATATGATGTTTATTGCAGCTTCACATTCAACATGTTGAGTTTTATAATATCTTATATTTTTTCTGTACTATATTTTCTGCATAGAACATTTTTGTGCTGTTGTGTTATTAACATTTAATCCAAAAGTTCTATTTAAATATTTTTCTGAATGTCTGGAATAATATCAGTACTCAGAGCTATATGATATACCAAGATTGGTTCGAGGTACTAAAAGCAATATGATTCACAGGTATCTCTCCGCTAAACTTATTAATAATGCTTGTAACAGTACATTTTTAAAATGTTTGCTATGATGCTACAAGATAATATGTTCATTTATATTATACTTCAAAATATTAAATTAACACAGGGATATTTTAATCATTTTAGTAATATTTGAGAACCAACTTAGTTACACCTACGCTATCGACACCTATTGTCTGATTCCTGAACTTTATGATCCGATTGCATTTTCCAATCTGATATATTGACTGTATTACTCTTAATTGCAACACGGAAAGTACATTTACTTGCATATTTATATATGTAGTGTAATACACTTCATATTTATACAAGTATTATCCCATTCTCTGGTAATGCACTGACCAGAGAGTGCTGAATGTATGCCTCTGCGGTTGGATTGATTTTTGAGTTTCAACGGCTCTTATTTTCAGTTCTAGTAAGTAAAGATTAATGGATATAAAAGAAAATAACTCCAAAATTGTACATAAGCTACAAGTTTCATTAACATATTCTCCAGAAGGAGAATCGGTAAAACTGCTTTAATTTCATTAACATTAAAGCTAAACTCTGCGCTTCAAAATACCGGGTGTAACATTTTACTTTATGTAGACATGGAATGTTATCGCATACAAAATGAGAACATTCATTTTCCAGATAGGCAGGAGGTTTTCTCTAAGGAAATGCAACACATGTTTACTAATTTAGCACGTTCGAGGTTATTAAGAACAATGTTGGAATATGCTCAAGGCTACCCAAACGTGTAAGATTATGTACTTTAAATAATAGCTGCAAATTAAATGAGCATTGTGAAATATTTATAACTATAGAGCAATTATATAATTTATTTCAGCTGCACCTACAACCTCTTAAGTTTGCTATTATCTTCAATTTCTCAACGTTTATTTCACCTATATTCCTCGCATAGAACAATGCTGAGTTATTGTGTTATTAATGTTTAATAAAAATTGCAAATTAAATATATTTTTAAATGTCTATAATAACATTAGTATTCAGAGCTATAAAAGGTACCATGAATAGTTTGAGGCAATTAAAGCAATACGATTCAAAGGCATCTCACTTCTACCTTACTATACCACCTGTAGTATTAAAGTTTTAAACTGTTTGCCATGAATCTACAAGTTAATTTGTTCATTTGTTTTATATTCAAAATAGTAAAATAACATCCATATGTTGCAATCATTTTCGTAAAATTCCAGAACCAACCCAGTAACAGCTGAACATATTACACAATGGCCACCTATTGTCTCGCTACTTAACTATATGCTCCTATTGCATTTTCCGCTCAAATATATAACTCCTTACTAGAGCAGTGAAGACTG